>JZKD02S1831328.1:11593-48494 GCA_000966675.3 Picea glauca | reverse complement strand
CATAGACATATAGTCAACACACATATAACTTCCGCACCTTCACACAGGTATATCCCCACACAACTAACACTTAGTCTAATAGTTAATAATGTTATCAATAATATAATATTGTTATGCATATGCATATTCTTAAGAAAATGTTTTTTACATATATACGCATATTAAAAATGAAAGTTAATTATTAATTTAATAAAAGTTAATTATACATATTCAACATAGATATATACTCTGCAAAAATATAGCTTCTGCACCTCTGCACATGTATATCCCCGCATAGGTATACCCCTACACAGGTATATCCTCACACATGTATGTATGTTATTTAGTGCATTTACTTTACACCAATCCTAAATCACTACTCTTTTCTTCTAAATCTAAGAAAAAACAATGCCCCAAAAGTGACTTAGCCTTCCTCCATATTATCTAGCTTGTCACAAAAAAGTGTGGAACAATTGCAAATGCAGACGCGTGGAAGAATAACATCTCATGAACATGTCTTTTCTCCACAAAACAATCAAACATAGAGAAAGTATTTATTATTTCCTCCGTGTCCTTGAATCCAATGCCAAGTAACAAAACCAATACGTATGCGCACTCACAAAACACGTCGGTAGCAAAAGGTCGTGCAGAACCATGAAGCTACCGAACTGTAAGTGAAAACTTGCAAAAGCACTTCAATGCAAGGATGTTAGAGAATTGGTAACAAATCTCTACACATGAATTGAAAACAAACAAAATGTCCAGTGTGCCAGGAAAACAAACTGTACAAAGCACGAAAGACACAACTATGCGGGATGCAGACAAATAGTCAAAGAAAATGAAAAATATAATCGTTACACTTGCATATGCAGATATGAATTCATGTGCATTTCTGCACAAGAAAGAGCTACATCTTCCGCACTTCCACATTTCTCACAGGTATGAAAATCGCACAAGAAAGAAATGGTCTATTTTCATTACCTGTGTGACAAATCTATACAAGTCACCAGACAACAATGGACTTCCACACTTCCACATTTCAAATACTTTCGCTTAAGGATTTAAAATGCATTGAAACAACAATAAAAAAGTGATTGCTAGAAGCCATATCTTTCGCAATTAGGGATTTCACAGAGGGAGGTTATATAGGCATGGCATAGACACAAGCAAGGCTTAGTCTATTGTCACCACTTGTGTGCAAAATTTATAGAACTTATCGCACCATCCTGTTGAAATTCCAATACTTCAAAGAGTTTCCAAACGACACTCTATTTGCAACCTATCGAATAAGTTAGAACTTTCATGTTAATTGATTTTGTGTACATGTAAATCTAGGATTGGTAGCAATTCAAACCAAGAAAATTTATTACAGTTTCTATCTGTTCATAGTTCTATTCGTCTGGTCATTGCATACAAGTTACTGAACTGGGACATGAAAATATAAATTGTTTATTTATAAATCCTAAGAGTGATGTTGTATTAAATTTTTTCTTTGCAAACCATGAAACTATTTGCAAAGCATGAAATAGATCACCTAGAAGAAGAATTAACTATGAAAACTATCTTATCACATGCCCAAGGGTTTAAAATGCATTAATTGATTCAAGCAGATGGAAAGAACAATATAGAAATGGATATGTTGTGTTAAAAAAGAACTGGGGAAAAAATGGTAGGGAAATATTGTATAGTTCTTCCAGATCTGCAATAATTGAATTGAAGTTGGAAACTTTTGCACAATGTCCGAAGTATATAAATCTTAGTGAAATAATTTAATTGACTATGTGAAAATAGTTTAATTGTGAAAATTCAGTACAAGGACAACACAATGTTAACAATGGGCAGTAGATACTTTGGATCCAAAGCACATACACAATTCAGATGTTATTGCTCATATGATAACTACATAGATAACATCTATATACAATGCATTTATTGCATGCACCCACATTTAGATCAATTTAACAAAAAATTAAATCATGGTTCTACTTTGTGTCCAAACAAATGGAAAACAATACATATAACTCATTGCAAATACAACACACTAGTGTTTTGGTTTATTCTCTATGTGACATATAGAGCTAGATTGCATTTTTCAATGTACATTTTCCATGCACTCAAAAATTGCATGGCATATAGACAGTACTTGGAATATTTTTTTTTCAAACATATTTCATATGGCATTTTTGTCAAGCCAAAAAGTAGATCATGTGCAAGAGAATTGCATATTGCACAGACAAGTTGAAATGGAGTGGAGTATTCATTTTCTAGTATCAATGTACCTTGAGCTTGTTTGGAGCTATTTACACAGTACAAAATTCAATAATATGTGTGTGTGTGTATAAATAATATTGTATACAAAATTCTTATGTAGACTTGTGAATCTAAACTTACAACTTTTGTCGATGCAATTTGTATTTCTGGATCATTGATTGCTTCTCCTGTCAGTTGCATCATAACTATGGATTGTGTTGTGCACAAGACGCTTTGTTTTTCATCTCTTGTCATGGTTATATTTTTAAGTGTTCATATGTCTCAAACATTTGCAACTGATATATAAAATACTGTAAGCGTCATATAATTTTACGAGATATATTAGCATAGAAGTGATAAAGAGTTGACCATGGAAAAACATTCCATTGACTTGTCATTTTGTTTGAATGTTCATGTCCTCTTTCCAGAAAACATTTTGACTTGTAGAGATGCATAGTTTTATAGAAATTACATAAAATAAACAATATGAACAACAATTTTGATATATTTCTTTGGCCAACTGCACAATTTACATTCTAGTATACATATGTTTTCAATTGTTATTATTTCCCATCGAAAATTTCTTCACATGTCACTGTTTTTGTTCCACTTGGATATGCAACATTAGTTGATTCGATTCCACATACTGCTACTTTTCTTCAACTAAACATAGGAATTTCCATATTTCATAGTTGCGTGATCTTATTTATTTGTGATGTATAAAACATAGAGCCTATAAATATCTAGCTATGTGTTGATTGCTATTAAGCTGCTTAGACGAAAAAAGATAGCCTATGGATCGAACAACGAAAAACCCGTACTTTGACGAACACATGTCAAATTCACTGTCAATTCTTAAAGAAACACACGAACCAATGAGTCATAATACTAGATTATGGCATGAAGGAGATATCCAAGCATAAATTAGGTATAGTTGTATATCCATTAGTAGGACAACACCTGCTACAATCACACAGAGAAACAATAGAAGTTGACAGGTCGATAGATTTGAAGATATCAACCAACATGCAAAGCCATGGGAAGTACATAGGATAGTGAACATAATGACACACTAGCATGGGGGATCCAAGATCCAGACAACCTTTGGAAATACCCAAGCGTCAAACAATTTGATCCAGAGAGATTGCACATTCACTGTGGATGTGGGAAGTTTTGGCGCTAGTCTGTGGAAGGGCCATCAACAGTATAGCGAATCATTGGTGTGAGACACAAAATTAAAGCAATGTAGATACAAAGTGAAAGGTATCACCATAGAAACATTCACACATGGAGCTGGAGAGAAAACAAGAACAAGTTGACAACGATTTTCAGCTGTCTTCTCAGCTTTATATGACTTTCCAAGACCATAGTTTTCGCAACCAACCCTCATTTTTTGACAAATAGAGCTCCCATCCCCTTCCATTTAAGAAGTACCAATATCCATTTAGCTATCACGTCCAATTATCCCAAGGATTTTGGTTCCATCCCAAAGTATTCACATCAATGGCTTTGGCTAACATGCATGTGATTTTGTATAGTTCCTGGTCCATGTAGATAGCTTGTACTTCTAATGTTTCATTCTCACATCGATTGACGTTGGGAATGAAACTACTAGGAAGGGGACCCAATATACAGTTCAAGAGAAAGATACTTAGCCTAGAAAAATAGTTTCTTGAATTGTTCTTCGAAACTGTTGTGATACACCAACTCTCTAATCCTACATTAAATGTTTACATCGCCATGGATCAACACCTTTGCTGAAGTCCTTGGATTGATTATGGGAACTACCCCCTTGGTGGGTTCTATTTGTCCATGTCTTCCTTGTTACCAAGCAAGCTAAATGAGATATGAGGATCATCATGCTCGTGGCCATTGGACCAATTACTTAGTGCTAACCGTTTCCAACTCCTTGAGTAACTGGGCCAAGTTCTAGCTGTAGAACTTTGTCTAGTGATTGCTTGGATTTTTGGGCTTAGGATAAAGTACGTTTATCCTTCACTGCTATAGAGAAAATCCAAGCAAAAAGAGGTCTATAACAGGGATGAATGTGAAACAAATAAATCTTCCACCTCCAGAGCTACTCCACCTATTGGAAAATTTGTCTCAAGATGCAACCACAACCTAGACAAATGATTTGGAATTATCCAATAAATGTGCAGTCATCCAATATGTGTGGACAAGTTAACTGTTGTGGAACAGATGTGAACATTTTCGTTAGTTTGTCATTCACACATTGGTTGACATTGAGAACACAAATGTTGGAAAGGAAACCCAGTGTACAGTTGGAAAGAAAGATGCTTAGCATAGACAAAAAATTGTTTGAATTATCCCTTGAACGTCCTGTAAAGCTTCATCTCTCTAAAACATCATCTGCTCTCTATGTCACCATAAATCAACACCTTTGTTGAAAGGGGCAGATCCATTCTGGGAACTATTCCTTTTGTCACTTTTGTTTTTCAACGTCTTCCTGGTTACCAAGCTCGCCGAGTGAGAGATGAGGATCACGATCCTCCTGGACGTTGGAGAAATTATCCGATGCTGTCCATTTGGAGCTGCTGTAGAAACTGAGCCAAGTTGAAGTTGTAGAAATTGGTCTAGTCATTGCTTGGTTTCTATGTTGCAGGATGAAGCAGGTCTATCCTCCATCCATTGAGAGAAAATATAAGAAGAGACAGGTGGAGACCCCGCACAAATGTCAACCAAATAAATCTTCCACCTCCAGAGCGAATCCACCCATTGTAAATAGTGTCTTGAGCTGCAACCACATCCCAGATAGATGATTTGAACTTACTCAAGCAATGTGCCGCATATGCAAAATGAAATTTGGATTCTATAGAGGACCATGTACTATGAATATATATTACCACATCTACATAATTGAGCAAAATAAGGTGTTTATTGCTTTGTTATTATCAACATACCTCATGTTCGAAGACTGTTAATGAGTCTCTTCTATTGTATTGCTTGCAACTACTTGCTTTCATGCATTTCTTCTATTTATTTTTCATGCCGTAACACTTCAATAAATGCAATGAATAGGAAAATAAACCTCTGTGTCAAAATGACATGAAATATACAATACCAACAAACAACGAATGAAAAACAAAATAACGCTACACAGAAAAAATTATAAATATGTACCTTCTCAATTCTTGTTCCATGTGTCGTTTTTTTCTCTATTTTCTTGTTATTAATGACCAATGATAGTTTCTATTTATTGCACATCGAACAATGCAAATAGACATGTAAGAAAATGTTACATAAGCCCAAACACAATGGGAATTTTCCATGTTTTATTTTTTGTACAATTAGAATATGTTTTGGGGCACTTGCTTCTCATGTTTAACACAATTGCTTAAACCAAAGCAGAAACACGAAGTTTCTAAATATGTAACAAGAATATGAGAACATGCTTTGCTTGAGTTGGAAGGAAATAACTAGCACAACAGCAAAATAGCTGCTGGTGAACGCTGAAAGGCTGAGAAGATGAAATGAATCTTTAAAAGAATATATTAAATTTTATTATCTATTAACAAATAAACTGTTGGGCTTCATTTATCTGGTGTTAATATTTTAATTTCTGTTAATCACTTACGTGGCAATCAATGAGCTATCAAAGTAATTTTTAAATATGATTAGGTAAATGTAAAAAAGTAAACACATAAACTGATGTCTTTATAATAGCTAGGAAGTTAATGATTGAAACCACAACCATTTATTTTGTGTGACTACTAAGAATATTCCAGCCATATTTAATCTTGTCCATAGAAAACTTATTAAGCACTAAACCCCTATTAAATCTGCCCATTGTCAATAGGTGTACACCTTTCGGCGTAAAAATTTGTGGATGTGTAAAAAAATATGGACATATGCGAATATGTATTTTGATGTTAATGTAATTCAATAGCATAATGTTCTCTATGACTTATATGCATTTTAAATTGAAATTAGAAAACAAATTGTATCATGGTCACTCCAATATGTATTTGATATAAAAAAAAATTGACAGTTCATTCTTCGCATTTAACCAGACATGATCAATTAATGTTATTTGTGTTGATATTATGGTAGCTGCAAGAGGTATTAACCTCCACGTGTAACGTTGACAAGAATATAATATTCCGGAAGCAAGAAGAAACCCTAAAGCATTGACATAACCCTAGAAGACAAGTCATCTAAAAGAAATATTTAATATTGAGTTTTTAGCCTCCAGAAGTAGAAGTCGGCCCAGATAGCTAAGGAGGAGCAGCATAAATACAGGACGCCAGAGCTCATTTGACACACACAACTCGCAACTATAGAAATGTAAGAGTGTGCACTACAGAAACTGAGTAAGTGCGCAAGTCTCAAGAGTAGCTGCAGCTGCAGCTACTACAACCTATATTCTTGGTTTAGGTTTGGACTTTCTATTGGTTATGGTTTGGAATTTCTACCTTGTGTGCTAACTTTGGATAGAGGTACGCTACATTGATTGGCTATTAGGCCTAGGGTTTTCTTCCAGAATTATTCTCTGTCAAGGTTAAGGTGCCTGGGGGTGGCTTCGACCTATGGTTGGGTGACAATATTGCTATATTGTCTATGGTTAAATGAGCACATCTATTATTTTCTAACAAGTTATGGGCCCACAATATCTTTGGAGAGTCTAACCACTGGAAAATAGATTAGGAGGATTTGCTCAGTTACAGTTGCAGTCAAAGTTTTTGCTACAACAACGAAACCCTAACCCTCTTGTTGAAACACCTTAAATGAAGAGATTGAACTAATTTCTGGATAGCCTAATGCACCTTAACCTAGCGCACCTCCTGGTAATCTCAACAAGCTAAGACATCAAGTTTGAGTTTTTGGTCAAAGTCAAAGGTTGACCAAGTCAAAGCAGTCATGACTTAATCTATGAAGTTAGAAAACAAGTTAGAAGGGCCCTTTAACTTCAAAGCATGGAAGACAAGGATTGATCTCATCCTTTCCAAGAATAAAGTGTTGAATATTGTGAAAGGAAAGATTGTGGAACCACAATTTGAAGAAGGAAAGGACAAAGAACCTTAGAATGTTGAATTTATGGAGAAGTTCAAAGACAACGACATCAATGCCATGAGTATCATAGTGGACTTTGTAAAATACCACTTGATACCCTACATCTCTCATCTTGACTCATCTAAGAATATGTACGATGCCCTAACTAACCTCTTCTCAGTCAGAAACATTGGACAAGTAATGAGTCTGAAGAATGAGATCCGTGACATGAAAATGGATGATAATGACAGCATAACATCATACCTTGTGAGAATCTCTGAGTTAAGATATCAACTACAAGCTATTGAAGAAATCATTTCAGAGAAGGAACTAGTAAATATAGTACTCAATGGTCTTTCCAAGACATGGGATGCATTTTCCGCAAGCATGAACAAAAGAAAGGATTATCCCACATTTGAATAACTTTGGATTTGTTGTGCACAAGAATAATCAAGGATTAATGCAATATAGAAACCCCAAAATAAATACGATGATCAAGCTTTCACAACAAGGTTCAATAATTTCAGGAATAAGAAGAATTTTGGCTCAAGGAAGAACCCAAATCAAGAAAAGGATATGTCAAAGATACAATGCTTCAACTGTCGAAAATGTGGTCAGTACAGGAACCACTATCCCGAGTTAAGAAAAAGGAAGGAAACAGACGAAGCAACAGTTGCCTAAGAAAGGGAACCCTCAAAGAAAGTCAAGCAGGATAAAACAAACTTATTTTAAGTCAAGGTAACAATATTCTTCAAAGCTCCTGTATATATCATGTTTACATAGTTCCTGTACAGATCATGTATATATATTTATTATAAGAAAATATGTTCAAGGAAAACAATACCTATGGAAGAATAAAAGGATAAGGATTGTTATTACGATGACTACAAGTCAAGAAATACACATGAAAAGGATGAAGTATGTTGAAAATATTTTGTAATAATTCCCATGGAAGCTATTAAATAAGTAACAACTGCCAGATAAGCTGAAATCAGAATCAAACCTGAAGAGACCCATAAGAAGTCAGAACAGAAAGAAGTCACCAATCAAGAGGAAATTAGAAAAAGACTTGTGACACTTTGCAAAAGGTAATAAGGATGCAGACATAAGCGTGGACTCTCTTAGACAAAGGGATCTGACTACATAATTCCAAAAGAAGAGCATTCATTCATGTATGAAGCAAGGATTAGGAGGGGGATAATCCTAAATGATATGATTCGTTGAGGATTATGAAGTATTTTTCCTTGTTTCCATTGAAAGTAGTAGCCATGATAAGCAACACGTGTTCAGAAGAAGTCTTCTTCAAAAATAAGCCTCAAAGTATCCTTGGTTGTCCATCTACATCCATGATCCTATGATGAAAGGAAGAAGTTGGAATCTTCAGGGCATGGAATCTATAGAAGAATCCATTGAACTGAGAGTTAAAGTGAAACATGAGGGAAACCATGAAGATTCCAAGAAAGAAATAAAATCTAGAACAACCAATTATTATACTGAGAATCACAAGACTACCAACTTGGTTTGAACCCACTAGAAGCAATCAAGAAAAAGAAATGAAAGTTGTGATGAAGAACAATAAGAAATTGTGAAAAAGGGTTATGAATGGAAGCATTGCAATATTCATAACTAGAGGTTCTTCCAGAAAGAGGAGAAGACTATGATAACAACTTGTTCCCGTAAACTAGATATACCTCTATCTGAGCTATTATATCTCTTGCAGTATCCATGAATTGAAGTTTACATTGGTTGGTTGTAAAAGACTGTTCTCCCAATAGAGCATTTGAGGAAGAAGCTTATGTAAAGAAATCTTAAGGTTTTTAGGTATACCAGAAAGAGACCCATGTATGCAGATATAAGAAGACCTTGTATGGATTCAAACAACTTGATGCAGAGTATCTCATATACAACATAAGCATGGTGAAAACTTTCTATGACAGAGATAGTGTATCCAAATAGTTACTCAAAAGTCTAGGATGATGGATTGCTAATCCATGGAAAACTCTCATGATGATAGAAGAAGTGCTATTTGGATATGTTTCATTTTGAGCCTTGCCACGATGTCATGAGATAGCAGGAAACAAAAGTGTTGAATTCGACCATGATATATATTGTAATGTTTAGAGCTACATGAAGCCTTCAAAGAAAACCAATGTTCCATGACATATCGAAGTACATGATAACAAGCATTACATTCTCCATGAAGAAGTCCAGGAAAAAGAAGTGGTTCTCCAATATATCTCCACAGATGAGCAGATAGCAGATATTTTGGTAAAACCTATGTCCAAGATGAAAAAGTTTTCGTACTTAAGAAACAAGTTGGGGATCGTGGAAAAGACTTCCTTATTGAAAAAGGAAGAGATTAATCCCAAGTTGGGAGGGAGCACTGATGTGTTATTTATTTATGGACAATCATTTTTTAGTTCGAAGAATGTTCTAGGATGAGAAGTTCCTTTCCAGTTCGGAAAGTGGTTTGATATTTCTGATGGATAATCATTTTCCAGTTCGAAAAATGGTCCAGATAGGACAATCATTTTCGTAATGAAAATGATTCGATAGATTGCCGATGTACCATAGACAACGATTCCCCTTGTGGCTAGTGTGGGGGAATGGTATAGGACAATCATTCTTCTTGGAAGTCACTCTGAGTAGTGGTCAAGTAGAATGGTCTGCCTCGCCGGGCAGTCATTCTTTCGAAGTTCACAGTTGTGAGCAGTTTCAAAGAATGGTCCGTTTTGGAGGTTGGTGTAGGACAATCATTTCCATTAGGAAATGTTCCGAACAATCATTCACTATGGCCTACTCATTCTATCCAGGTTGAACTATGGTTAGTGCCAGAGGAATGGCCCAGTTAGGTGAATGGTCCAGGTTCAACAATTAGGGACAAGCATTCCTTAGGGAAGACTCATTCTCTCCAGGTTTCACTGTGACTAGTGCCAGAGGAATGGCCTAGTTAGGTGAATGGTCTAGGCTAAAAAATCAAGGACAATGATTCTTCTATTCTTGAGAAGAATAGTCCAGATAGCCCATGGCTAATGTTTTAATTTTTGAGGGCATATTCTCTTCCAAATCTCACATATGTGAGTGGAAGAATGGCCCAGATGACTCATTTTATATCATGATATTGTTTCTATGCAGATTGATATCAAATGATATGATTTCTATGGAGACTGTATGTCTTTGGACAGTAGATGTATGCTACTGTGGTGGATGTGTTCCACTGGTTGTGACTATGTGTCATTGATTAAGTAGATGTGTGCTACTTGGTGTGGTTGTGTACCACTGGATAATAGTTGTGTACTACTATGGTTAGACATAGTTGTGTTCTATTGAATGGCATTTTCTGATTGCCATGAAGACTACTCAATAGTGTTGGAAATGATTATCAACTAGATGGATAGTCAGTTTGCTGGTGGACAGACATTTTCCAGGCGTAAAATGGTCCAAAACATTTATTCTTTTAGGATGTATGTCTAGATTAGAAGAATAGTCCTTGTAGCCCATGGCATGGCTTCCAACATCTGTTGGAATAGTTATTCTTCTAGGACATATGTCTGTATTAGAAGAATGGTTCTTATATCACTCTGTGGAGTGAGTGACTTATTCAACATCATGCCTNCATGTGTCATCTGTACAACCATGTGTCAACTTTTTAATGGTCCAAATCGACCCCTGAAAATGGAAAATATGGCTGCCACATGGCACGTCCTGGTGCTTCCATGTGTCCTGCTAATTTCATCATGACATCATGCTGACATCATCTTCAAGCTGTCATGCTGACATACTGTTGACGTCAGCAGTACAAAATGTTTTCTGGACTTTGAATTTTTCCCTGTTTTGGAAAAACTTCAGAATGTGATATCTTCGCCATATGAAATCCATTTTCAAAAAAAAATATATTGCCATAATTCACACGACGAGCACTACACAATGGTGTCAGTTTCATCTGAATCCGAGAACTTCAATTTTTTATCCTTTTTGGATCTATTTGGATCACACCTCCCCACTGGGACCTTTTGGTCCTCCAAAAGGTTATTAAATCAATTGACTACATCATTACATCAATCGACTAAAATAAACAATAAATAGTATCGACTCAACAAAACATTAACTAGATTCAGTAAGTGATTTCATAAATCAAATCACTTTTATTACATCAAGTAGACTAGACAATGACTCGATGAAACATTTACATATGTGGCATAGAATATTCCTAGTTCCAAGAAGATGATCCATCTCCTACCGATGGAGTTTTGCGGTCATTCTTTTGCTCTTCTACAACATCCTTCTTATTCTTGGGCACTTCGGGATTTTTGGAGCATCTCAACTCTGGATGCATCTTCCAACAACTATCTTCACAATGGCCATTCCTTTGAAAATGTGAGCAATAATTTCATACTGGGACAAATTTAATGAAGCCTTTCTTGGACTGAGCTAAATCCTCGTTGGATTTTCCCGACTCTTGTCTTGGTTGTGCTGAATTCATACACAAATTCTTTTTGATTTTTAGTGTTGCATCATCTTGTCTTGGCGTACTCTTTGTCACGATGATATTCTTTCTGTATACCATTTTCTTCCAACATATTGCAACACAATGGTTATAACTGCAACAAAATGTTCACGGAATTGTTCTTTTATAAGTTCCATGACCCTAACATGTTCATCATTAAAGGTAGGTGAAGGATATTTATAACTTTCTACCATTTTCCCTTTCTTTTGCGTCTCACTGTTCGCGTCACTACTGGCTTGAGCTTATTGCTTACCTTTACGAGTTCAAATCCATGTTGGCTTCAGTTCTGGATGTCGATCCCAACAATGGTCAACATCATGTCCGATCTTCTGACAATGTGTACAACAAACCACTGGATCGTTGTCATCAGTATAGTCTTATGCGTATCCCAATCCTTCATGGAGTGGTCGTTCTTGCACCTTGATAGGCCTACCTCTACCTTGGCCATGCTTTCCAAGACCTTGTCCTTTCATGTAGCCAAACTTGTATAACATATTCATACCAATTCCTTTGGTATGTTTTTCAAAAGCGACAATATCCTGATTGCTTGAGTCCAATTTCTAATTAGATACAGAAGAAGTTGGAGTATACTGAGTAATTTCCGCTGGCGAGGAAAATTTGCCAATGGCCTCTCCTACTGACTACTCCTCAACCGGAGTAGAAGGAGTATATGAATCCTCCTCATTGGATTTTTTATGGAATGGATGAATTCCATCATCCTTGACATGACTCAGGTTTCTAACAGAAGGACTTCTTCCAACTAGTCTTTCTTCTGTTGCTAACACCATTGTTCACAACCTTTCCCTGTCTTCCTCGAGGATTTGTACCAATCTTATCAGATTGACATTTTATCGCTGAATTTGTTGATTTATCTCCTCAAGTTCCTGGAGTCTGGTTCTCTTCAATATTTTTTACATGCTTATTCACAATTCCTGCAATATAGTCAACCTGCTCTGATACCACTTAATCTGAAATTGGTGCTTAGTAATTTACACCTTGTCTTCGATTTTAAAAAGATCTTTACTGATAATGCATGTGAATATATATAAGTAGTAAAAATTAAATAATGAAGTGAGCTAGAAGTAAACACAAGAGGCAAACCATAAATAGATTGAACACTAGGAATTGATAACGAAGTTCGAAAAATCTGCCTATGTCTTCGGGCCTTTAGCTGTAGTGCGAAAGGATTATTTGTTATTCACCAATGCTAAAAAATATTCTCCGAAATTACATCACTCAGTTCTGTGATTGACTCAACTATACTCTGCTCTGTCTCAGGAACCCGATGCAACATATGACACTAAAAAAGGCAGAGTATAACTCCCGAAAATGGCCTCCAAATCTCAACTAATCTTCTGGCTTCACTACATAAGACAACTTGACCTTCAAAAATTCTTCTTCAATTTTATCCAAGCTACCTTCTGATTGTTTTTCAAGACCTCCTCGAACAAAATCAAACAAGCCTGACCGAGATCCCCTCTCAAATGGGCTCAATCAAACCACTTACACAATGAGGATAGGCCAACAAGCCTTTCTTCGGAAAAATCCCTCTCGCCACTCTTGCTTCAAGAGTCACTTGTGACTTGTTGCAAAGATACATAATGCTTGGCTTATATCGTATTGGGGTTGGGGTTCACATCCCAACTTCCTCCCAAAATATGGCCTCAAACCGGGCACCAGATCCTCCAATAATGGGAAAAATCCCATTAAAATCATCATAATATCATAAAAAAATCATATTATAAAGTGGAAAACCCACTTTTGGCCTAAAATCATTGAACACACCCCTTTTCCTCGACCCCTTGGTCATGTGGCATGCTATATGGCCATGTGTTGGCGCCCTTTTCCTCCGACCCCAGGTCATCGCTCCTGGTCTTATGTGCCTTGGTCGACAGCTAGCCCCTACCAACCAGGGCTTATCCCCTAACACCCGCACCACTCCACAATAAAAGGAAATTGTTTTACATGGTGGTTAAGTCCGACCCTTCCGCCCTTGTGGCTAGCAGAAGGATTTTAAAATGTTGGCGTGCCCAAAGGTCGAGGGTTCGATTTCCTTGGAGGTGGAAACAAATTTTTGATTTGGCCCTCATTGGCCTTATCTGAGGTGCCATGTGGTGCCCTATGATTGGGCCATGTGTCACTTTGTGATTTTCCACCGTACCGTCCAGTCAGTTTCACAATCAACACTGTACACCACGCATCATGCCTAGAGTCGGCCACCTGTCGCCATGTCATTTTCTGTACAACCAATGTGTCCTCATCTGAGCCTGCCACATGTCATCCATACAACCATGTGTCAAATTTTATTGGTCCAAATCAACCCCTGAAAATGACAAATCTGGCTGCCACATGTCCTGTTGACGTCATATGCCACCTATCATGCTGACGTCAACAATACTGACTGTTGAATTGACTTTGGATTTTTCCTACTGATGTCATCTTCTACCTGTCATGTTGACATACTGCCGATGTCAGCAGTACGAACTGTTGACTTGACTTTGACTTTTTCCCTATTTTGAAAAAACTTCAGAACGTGATATCTTCGCCATAAGAAGTCCATTTTTGAAAAAGAATATACTGCCAGAATCATCACAATGAGCACTACACAATGGTTCTGGTTTTTTCTGAATCCAAGAACTTCAATTTTTTAGTCTTTTTGGATCCATTTGGATTATCAACAATGAAACTTAAATCAATATATGCTCAACAAATAAAACTTAATAAAACAATATATAAATAAAACTGTTCAATGTAGAGTAAAACTTAGTAAATAAGTGAAATGTTTAATGGGGAGGTTTTAATATGTGGGAAGCAATGTAAAGTGTTTGGAGTAAAAACATTTAGCATAAAACTTTGTAAAAATAAACATAAAGGTAAGTTGTTCAATGTGGAGTAAAACTTAGTAAAATATACATATGCTTAACAAAATAATTTTTTATGTATATACATATATTAAAAATAAAAGTTAATTATTAATCTAATACAATTTAATTATACATCTTCAACACAGACATATAGTTCGCACAGATATAGCTTCCACACCCTCGCACATGCATATCTCTACACAACGAACATTTAGTAAATAAAATGCATCTTCAGCATAGACATATAGTCAACACACATATAACTTCCGCACCTTCACACAGGTATATCCCCACACAACTAACACTTAGTCTAATAGTTAATAATGTTATCAATAATATAATATTGTTATGCATATGCATATTCTTAAGAAAATGTTTTTTACATATATACGCATATTAAAAATGAAAGTTAATTATTAATTTAATAAAAGTTAATTATACATATTCAACATAGATATATACTCTGCAAAAATATAGCTTCTGCACCTCTGCACATGTATATCCCCGCATAGGTATACCCCTACACAGGTATATCCTCACACATGTATGTATGTTATTTAGTGCATTTACTTTACACCAATCCTAAATCACTACTCTTTTCTTCTAAATCTAAGAAAAAACAATGCCCCAAAAGTGACTTAGCCTTCCTCCATATTATCTAGCTTGTCACAAAAAAGTGTGGAACAATTGCAAATGCAGACGCGTGGAAGAATAACATCTCATGAACATGTCTTTTCTCCACAAAACAATCAAACATAGAGAAAGTATTTATTATTTCCTCCGTGTCCTTGAATCCAATGCCAAGTAACAAAACCAATACGTATGCGCACTCACAAAACACGTCGGTAGCAAAAGGTCGTGCAGAACCATGAAGCTACCGAACTGTAAGTGAAAACTTGCAAAAGCACTTCAATGCAAGGATGTTAGAGAATTGGTAACAAATCTCTACACATGAATTGAAAACAAACAAAATGTCCAGTGTGCCAGGAAAACAAACTGTACAAAGCACGAAAGACACAACTATGCGGGATGCAGACAAATAGTCAAAGAAAATGAAAAATATAATCGTTACACTTGCATATGCAGATATGAATTCATGTGCATTTCTGCACAAGAAAGAGCTACATCTTCCGCACTTCCACATTTCTCACAGGTATGAAAATCGCACAAGAAAGAAATGGTCTATTTTCATTACCTGTGTGACAAATCTATACAAGTCACCAGACAACAATGGACTTCCACACTTCCACATTTCAAATACTTTCGCTTAAGGATTTAAAATGCATTGAAACAACAATAAAAAAGTGATTGCTAGAAGCCATATCTTTCGCAATTAGGGATTTCACAGAGGGAGGTTATATAGGCATGGCATAGACACAAGCAAGGCTTAGTCTATTGTCACCACTTGTGTGCAAAATTTATAGAACTTATCGCACCATCCTGTTGAAATTCCAATACTTCAAAGAGTTTCCAAACGACACTCTATTTGCAACCTATCGAATAAGTTAGAACTTTCATGTTAATTGATTTTGTGTACATGTAAATCTAGGATTGGTAGCAATTCAAACCAAGAAAATTTATTACAGTTTCTATCTGTTCATAGTTCTATTCGTCTGGTCATTGCATACAAGTTACTGAACTGGGACATGAAAATATAAATTGTTTATTTATAAATCCTAAGAGTGATGTTGTATTAAATTTTTTCTTTGCAAACCATGAAACTATTTGCAAAGCATGAAATAGATCACCTAGAAGAAGAATTAACTATGAAAACTATCTTATCACATGCCCAAGGGTTTAAAATGCATTAATTGATTCAAGCAGATGGAAAGAACAATATAGAAATGGATATGTTGTGTTAAAAAAGAACTGGGGAAAAAATGGTAGGGAAATATTGTATAGTTCTTCCAGATCTGCAATAATTGAATTGAAGTTGGAAACTTTTGCACAATGTCCGAAGTATATAAATCTTAGTGAAATAATTTAATTGACTATGTGAAAATAGTTTAATTGTGAAAATTCAGTACAAGGACAACACAATGTTAACAATGGGCAGTAGATACTTTGGATCCAAAGCACATACACAATTCAGATGTTATTGCTCATATGATAACTACATAGATAACATCTATATACAATGCATTTATTGCATGCACCCACATTTAGATCAATTTAACAAAAAATTAAATCATGGTTCTACTTTGTGTCCAAACAAATGGAAAACAATACATATAACTCATTGCAAATACAACACACTAGTGTTTTGGTTTATTCTCTATGTGACATATAGAGCTAGATTGCATTTTTCAATGTACATTTTCCATGCACTCAAAAATTGCATGGCATATAGACAGTACTTGGAATATTTTTTTTTCAAACATATTTCATATGGCATTTTTGTCAAGCCAAAAAGTAGATCATGTGCAAGAGAATTGCATATTGCACAGACAAGTTGAAATGGAGTGGAGTATTCATTTTCTAGTATCAATGTACCTTGAGCTTGTTTGGAGCTATTTACACAGTACAAAATTCAATAATATGTGTGTGTGTGTATAAATAATATTGTATACAAAATTCTTATGTAGACTTGTGAATCTAAACTTACAACTTTTGTCGATGCAATTTGTATTTCTGGATCATTGATTGCTTCTCCTGTCAGTTGCATCATAACTATGGATTGTGTTGTGCACAAGACGCTTTGTTTTTCATCTCTTGTCATGGTTATATTTTTAAGTGTTCATATGTCTCAAACATTTGCAACTGATATATAAAATACTGTAAGCGTCATATAATTTTACGAGATATATTAGCATAGAAGTGATAAAGAGTTGACCATGGAAAAACATTCCATTGACTTGTCATTTTGTTTGAATGTTCATGTCCTCTTTCCAGAAAACATTTTGACTTGTAGAGATGCATAGTTTTATAGAAATTACATAAAATAAACAATATGAACAACAATTTTGATATATTTCTTTGGCCAACTGCACAATTTACATTCTAGTATACATATGTTTTCAATTGTTATTATTTCCCATCGAAAATTTCTTCACATGTCACTGTTTTTGTTCCACTTGGATATGCAACATTAGTTGATTTGATTCCACATACTGCTACTTTTCTTCAACTAAACATAGGAATTTCCAGATTTCATAGCTGCGTGATCTTATTTATTTGTGATGTATAAAACATAGAGCCTATAAATATCTAGCTATGTGTTGATTTCTATTAAGCTGCTTAGACGAAAAAATATAGCCTATGGATCGAACAATGAAAAACCCGTACTTTGACGAACACATGTCAAATTCACTGTCAATTCTTAAAGAAACACACGAACCAATGAGTCATAATACTAGATTATGGCATGAAGGAGATATCCAAGCACAAATTAGGTATAGTTGTATATCCATTAGTAGGACAACACCTGCTACAATCACACAGAGAAAAAATAGAAGTTGACAGGTCGATAGATTTGAAGATATCAACCAACATGAAAAGCCATGGGAAGTACATAGGATAGTGAACATAATGACACACTGGCATGGGGGATCAAGGATCCAGACAACCTTTGGAAATACCCAAGCGTCAAACAATTTGATCCAGAGAGATTGCACATGCACCGTGGATGTGGGAAGTTTTGGCGCTAGTCTGTGGAAGGGCCATCAACAGTATAGAAAATCATTGGTGTGAGACAAAAAATTAAAGAAACGTAGATACAAAGTGAAAGGTATCACCATATAAAAATCCACACATGGAGCTGGAGAGAAAACAAGAACAAGTTGACAACGATTTTCGGCTGTCTTCTCATCTTTATATGACTTTCCAGGACCATAGTTTTCGCAACCAACCCTCATTTGTTGACAAATAGAGCTCCCATCCCTTTCCATTTAAGAAGTACCAATATCCATTTAGCTATCACATCCAATTATCCCAAGGATTTTGGTTCCATCCCAAAGTATTCACATCAATGGCTTTGGCTAACATGCATGTGATTTTGTATAGTTCCTGGTCCATGCAGATAGCTTGTACTTCCAATGTTTCATTCTCAAATAGATTGACGTTGGGAATGGAACTACTAGGAAGGGGACCCAATATACAGTTCAAGAGAAAGATACGTAGCCTAGAAAAATAGTTTCTTGAATTGTTCTTCGAAACTGTTGTGATACACCAACTCTCTAATCCTACATCAAATGTTTACATCGCCATGGATCAACACCTTTGCTGAAGTCCCTGGATTGATTATGGGAACTACCCCCTTGGTGGGTTCTATTTGTCCATGTCTTCCTTGTTACCAAGCAAGCTAAATGAGATATGCGGATCATCATGCTCGTGGCCATTGGACCAATTACTCAGTGCTAACCATTTCCAACTCCCCGAGTAACTGGGCCAAGTTCTAGTTGTAGAACTTTGTCTAGTGATTGCTTGGATTTTTGGGCTTAGGATAAAGTACATTTATCCTTCACTGCTATAGAGAAAATCCAAGCAAAAAGAGGTCTATAACAGGGATGAATGTGAACCAAATAAATCTTCCACCTCCAGAGCTACTCCACCTATTGGAAAATTTGTTTCAAGATGCAACCACAACCTAGACAGATGATTTGGAATTATCCAATAAATGTGCAGTCATCCAATATGTGTGGACAAGTTAACTGTTGTGGAACAGATGTGAACATTGTCATTAGTTTTTCATTCGCACATTGGTTGACATTGAGAACACAAATGTTGGAAAGGAAACCCAGTGTACAGTTGGAAAGCAAGATGCTTAGCATAGACAAAAGATTGTTTGAATTGTCCTTTGAACGTCCTGTAAAGATTCATCTCTCTAAAACATCATCTGCTCTCTGTGTCGCCATAAATCAACACCTTTGTTGAAAGGGGCAGATCCATTCTGGGAACTATTCCTTTTGCCACTTCTGTTTTTCAACGTCTTCCTAGTTACCAAGCTCGCCGAGTGAGAGATGAGGATCACGATCCTCCTGGATGTTGGAGAAATTATCCGATGCTGTCCGTTTGGAGCTGCTGTAGAAACTGAGCCAAGTTGAAGTTGTAGAAATTGGTCTAGTCATTGCTTGGTTTCTATGTTGCAGGATGAAGCAAGTCTATCCTCCATCCATTGAGAGAAAATATAAGAAGAGATAGGTGGAGACCCTGCACAAATGTCAACCAAATAAATCTTCCACATCCAGAGCGGATCCACCCATTGTAAATAGTGTCTTGAGCTGCAACCACATCCTAGATAGATGATTTGAACTTACTCAAGCAATGTGCTGCATATGCAAAATGAAATTTGGATTCTATAGAGGACCATGTACTATGAATATATATTACCACATCTACATAATTGAGCAAAATAAGGTGTTTATTGCTTTGTTATTGTCAACATACCTCATGTTCGAAGACTGTTAATGAGTCTCTTCTATTGTATTTCTTTCAACTACTTGCTTTCATGCATTTCTTCTATTTATTTTCCATGCCGTAACACTACAATAAATGCAATGAATAGGAAAATAAACCTCTGTGTCAAAATGACATGAAATATACAATACCAACAAACAACGAATGAAAAACAAAATAACGTTACACAGATAAAATTATAAATATCTACCTTCTCAATTCTTGTTCCATGTGTCGTTTTTTTCTTTATTTTCTTGTTATTAATGACCAATGATAGTTTCTATTTATTGCACATCGAACAATGCAAATAGACATGTAAGCGGATGTTACATAAGCCCAAACACAATGGGAATTTTCCATGTTTTATTTTTTGTACAATTAGAATATGTTTTGGGGCATTTGCTTCTCATGTTTAACGCAATTGCTTAAACCAAAGCAGAAACAAGAAGTTTCTAAGTATGTAACAAGAATATGAGAACATGCTTTGCTTGAGTTGGAAGGAAATACAAATTTGTGGATGTGTAAAAAAATATGGACATATGCGAATATGTATTTTGATGTTAATGTAATTCAATAGCCTAATGTTCTCTATGACTTATATGCATTTCAAATTGAAATTAGAAAACAAATTGTATCATGGTCACTCCAATATGTATTTGATATAAAAAAAATTGACAATTCATTCTTCGCATTTAACCATACATGATCAATTAATGTTCTTTGTGTTGATATTATGGTAGCTGCGAGAGGTATTAACCTCCACGTGTAACCTTGACAAGAATAGAATATTCTGGGAAGCAAGAAGAAACCCTAAAGCATTGACATAACCCTAGAAGACAAGTCAACTAAAAGAAATATTTAATATTGAGTTTTTAGCCTCCAAAAGTAGAAGTCGGCCCAGACAGCTAAGGAGGAGCAGTATAAATACAGGACGCCAGAGCTCATTTGACACACACAACTCGCAACTATAGAAATGTAAGAATGCGCACTGCAGAAATTGAGTAAGTGCGCAAGTCTCGAGAGTAGCTGCAGCTGCAACTACTACAACCTATATTCTTGGTTTAGGTTTGGACTTTCTATTGGTTATGGTTTGGAATTTCTACCTTGTGTGCTAACTTTGGACAGAGGTACGCTACATTGATTGGCTATTAGGCCTAGGGTTTTCTTCCATAATTATTCTCTGTCAAGGTTAAGGTGCCCGGGGGTGGCTTTGGGCTATGGTTGGGTGACAATATTGCTATATTGTCTATGGTTAAATGAGCACACCTATTATTTTCTAACAAGTTATGGGCCCACAATATCTTTGGAGAGTCTAACCACTAGAAGATAGATTGGGAGGATTTTCTCAGTTACAGTTGTAGTCAAAGTTTTTGCTGCAACAACGAAACCCTAACCCTCTTGTTGAAACACCTTAAATGAAGAGATTGAACTAATTTCTGGATAGTCTAGTGCACCTTAACCTAGCGCACCTCCTGGTAATCTCAACAAGCTAAGACATCAAGTTTGAGTTTTTGGTCAAAGTCAAAGGTTGACCAAGTCAAAGCAGTCATGACTTACTCTATGAAGTTAGAAAACAAGTTAGAAGGGCCCTCTAACTTCAGAGCATGGAAGACAAGGATTGATCTCATCCTTTCCAAGAATAAAGTGTTGAATATCGTGGAAGGAAAGATTGTGGAACCACAATTTGAAGAAGGAAAAGACAAAGAACCTTAGAATGTTGAATTTATGGAGAAGTTCAAATACAACGACATCAATGCCATGAGTATCATAGTGGACTCTGTAAAATACCACTTGATACCCTACATATCTCATATTGACTCATCTAAGAATATGTACGATGCCCTAACTAACCTCTTCTCAGTCAAAAACATTGGACAAGTAATGAGTCTGAAGAATGCGATCTGTGACATGAAAATGGATGATAATGACAGCATAACATCATACCTTGTGAGAATCTCTGAGTTAAGATATCAACTACAAGCTATTGAAGAAATCATTTCAGAGAAGGAACTAGTAAATATAGTACTCAATGGTCTTTCCAAGACATGGGATGCATTTTCTGTAAGCATGAACAAAAGAAAGGATTATCCCACATTTGAATAACTTTGGACTTGCTGTGCACAAGAATAATCAAGGATTAATGCAATATAGAAACCCCAAAAGAAATACGATGATCAATCTTTCACAACAAGGTTCAATAATTTCAGGAATAAGAAGAAGTTTGGCTCAAGGAAGAAACCAAATCAAGAAAAGGATATGTCAAAGATACAATGCTTCAACTGTCGAAAATATGGTCAGTACAGGAACCACTATCCCGAGTTAAGAAAAAGGAAGGAAATAGACGAAGCAACAATTGCCTAAGAAAGGGAACCCTCAAAGAAAGTCAAGCAGGATAAAACAAACTTATTTTAAGTCAAGGTAACAATATTCTTCAAAGCTCTTGTATATATCATGTTTACATAGTTCCTGTACAGATCATGTATATATATTTATTATAAGAAAATATGTTCAAGGAAAACAATACCTATGGAATAATAAAAGGATAAGGATTGTTATTACGATGACTACAAGTCAAGAAATACACATGAAAAGGATGAAGTATGTTGACAATATTTTGTAACAATTCTCATGGAAGCTATTAAATAAGTAACAACTTCCAGATAAGCCGAAATCAGAATCAAACCTGAAGAGACCCAAAAGAAGTCAAAACAGAAACAAGTCAACAATCAAGAGGAAATTAGAAAAAGACTTGTGACACTTTGCAAAAGGCAATAAGAATGCAGACATAAGCGTGGACTCTCTTAGACAGAGTGAGATGACTACATAATTCCAAAAGAAGAGAATTCATTCATGTATGAAGCAAGGATTAGGAGGGGGATAATCCTAAATGATATGATCCGTTGAGGATTATGAAGTATTTTTCCTTGTTTCCATTGAAAGTAGTAGCCATGATAAGCAACACGTGTTCAAAAGAAGTCTTCTTCGAAAAGAAGCCTCAAAGTATCCTTGGTTGTCCATCTACATCCATGATCCTATGATGAAAGGAAGAAGTTGGAATCTTCAGGGCATGGAATCTATAGAAGAATCCATTGAACTAAGAGCTAAAGTGAAACATTAGGGAAACCATGAAGATTCCAAGAAAGAAATAAAATCTAGAACAACCAATTATTATACCGAGAATCACAAGACTACCAACTTGGTTTGAACCCACTAGAAGCAATCAAGCAGAAGAAATGAAATTTATGATGAAGAACAATAAGAAATTGTGAAAAAGGGTTATGAATGGAAGCATTGCGAGATTCATAACTAGAGGTTCTTCCAGAAACATGAGAAGACTATGATAACAACTTGTTCCCGTAAACTAGATATACCTCTATCTGATCTATTATATCTCTTGCAGTATCAATGAATTGAAGTTTATATCGGTTGGTTGTAAAAGACTGTTCTCCCAATAGAGCATTTGAGGAAGAAGCTTATGTAAAGAAATCTCAAGGTTTTTAGGTATACTAGAAAGAGACCCATGTATGCATATATAAGAAGACCTTGTATGGATTCAAACAACTTGATGCAGAGTATCTCATATACAACATAAGCATGGTGAAAACTTTCTATGATAGAGATAGTGTATCCAAATAGTTACTCAAAAGTCTAGGATGATGGATTGCTAATCCATGGAAAACTCTCATGATGATAGAAGAAGTGCTACTTGGATATGTTTCATTTTGAGCCTTGCCATGATGTCATGAGATAGCAGGAAACAAAAGTGTTGAATTCAACCATGATATATATTGTAATGTTCAGAGCTACATGAAGCCTTCAAAGAAAACCAGTGTTCCATGACATATCGAAGTACATGATAACAAGCATTACATTCTCCATGAAGAAGTCCAGGAAAAAGAAGTGGTTCTCCAATATATCTCCATAGATGAGCAGATAGCAGATATTTTGGTAAAGCCTATGTCCAAGATGAAAAAGTTTTCGTACTTAAGAAACAAGTTGGGGATCGTGGAAAAGACTTCCTTATTGAAAAAGGAAGAGATTAATCCCAAGTTGGGAGGGAGCACTGATGTGTTATTTATTTATGGACAATCATTTTTTAGTTCGAAGAATGTTCTAGGATGAGAAGTTCCTTTCCAGTTCGGAAAGTGGTTTGATATTTCTGATGGATAATCATTTTCCAGTTCGAAAAATGGTCCAGATAGGACAATCATTTTCGTAATGAAAATGATTCGATAGATTGCCGATGTACCATAGACAACGATTCCCCTTGTGGCTAGTGTGGGGGAATGGTATAGGACAATCATTCTTCTTGGAAGTCACTCTGAGTAGTGGTCAAGTAGAATGGTCTGCCTCGCCGGGCAGTCATTCTTTCGAAGTTCACAGTTGTGAGCAGTTTCAAAGAATGGTCCGTTTTGGAGGTTGGTGTAGGACAATCATTTCCATTAGGAAATGTTCCGAACAATCATTCACTATGGCCTACTCATTCTATCCAGGTTGAACTATGGTTAGTGCCAGAGGAATGGCCCAGTTAGGTGAATGGTCCAGGTTCAACAATTAGGGACAAGCATTCCTTAGGGAAGACTCATTCTCTCCAGGTTTCACTGTGACTAGTGCCAGAGGAATGGCCTAGTTAGGTGAATGGTCTAGGCTAAAAAATCAAGGACAATGATTCTTCTATTCTTGAGAAGAATAGTCCAGATAGCCCATGGCTAATGTTTTAATTTTTGAGGGCATATTCTCTTCCAAATCTCACATATGTGAGTGGAAGAATGGCCCAGATGACTCATTTTATATCATGATATTGTTTCTATGCAGATTGATATCAAATGATATGATTTCTATGGAGACTGTATGTCTTTGGACAGTAGATGTATGCTACTGTGGTGGATGTGTTCCACTGGTTGTGACTATGTGTCATTGATTAAGTAGATGTGTGCTACTTGGTGTGGTTGTGTACCACTGGATAATAGTTGTGTACTACTATGGTTAGACATAGTTGTGTTCTATTGAATGGCATTTTCTGATTGCCATGAAGACTACTCAATAGTGTTGGAAATGATTATCAACTAGATGGATAGTCAGTTTGCTGGTGGACAGACATTTTCCAGGCGTAAAATGGTCCAAAACATTTATTCTTTTAGGATGTATGTCTAGATTAGAAGAATAGTCCTTGTAGCCCATGGCATGGCTTCCAACATCTGTTGGAATAGTTATTCTTCTAGGACATATGTCTGTATTAGAAGAATGGTTCTTATATCACTCTGTGGAGTGAGTGACTTATTCAACATCATGCCTGATTACTCAGATGGAGTATGGCTTTGAGAGATGATGCAGTTGATGCTATAAAATGATACTGATAGTGATGATGGTGCTCGTGATTTAATCATGAGATAACCTGTATGGATATGATGATGCTACCGATTGAATGGTATGTTTGTGCTCAAGACCATTGCTTTCAATACCTCCCTAGCTAGGAGGGAGTGTTGATATTATGGTAGTTTCGGGAGGTATTAACCTCCACTTGTAACCCTGACAAGAACAGAATATTCTGGGAAGCAAGAAGAAACCCTAAAGCATTGAAATAACCCTAGAAGACAAGTTGACTAAAAGAAATATTTAATACTGAGTTTTTAGCCTCCGTAATGAGAAGTGGGCCCAGGAAGCTAAGGAGGAGAAGTATAAATACAAGACGCCAGAGCTCATTTGACACACACAACTCGCAACTGTAGAAATGTAAGAGTGCGCATTGCATAAACGAGTAAGTGCGCAAGTCTGGAGAGTAGATGCAACTGCAACTACTGCAACCTGTATTCTTGGTTTAGGCTTGGAATTTCTATTGGTTATGGTTTGGACTTTCTGCCTTGTGTTCTAACTTTGGAGAGGGGTACGCTACATTGATTGGCTATTAGGCCTAGGGTTTTCTTCTAGAATTATTCTTTGTCAAGGTTAAGGTGCTCGAGGGTGGCTTCAACCTATGGTTGGGTGACAATATTGTTATATTGTCGATGTTTAAACGAGCACACCTATTATTTTCTAACACTTTGTACATATTTTCTTTGGTCCAATAATAAATGTATATTTTTGCTATACATGTAACTCCACAACTTTTTTGTTTTCCTGTTACACTGACACATGTCAATATTGAAGTCTCCTAGAGCCACTATGATTTCGTTGAAATGTAAATTGGACAATTCTTTTGCAATTGCATTTACTATGCTTGTTAAAATTGCAGATGGGGCAGCATAGATATTAATTAGGCAATATGCAGTCCTTTGAATACTACTCTTACTACAATCACTTCTACATTTGGTTCTTCAAAATGCATATGTTCCAATATGGGTAAATGTTTTTTTACTAGTATCATCACACCATGTTTATTGCAATTCAAGAGGCAATTGAAACACCGAAACTATTTATTTTGCATCGACAATAACATGTATGTTTCTTAAATGCACAAAATATCAGATTTCATTGTATCATAGTCACTAGCTATGTTGATGATATGAACATGAAAACTACGCGTGTTCAGTGAAAAAATTGAAATACATGACTCTAATTGCATGGAATGTGAATCATATTCTAGAGTCCAGTTTGCATCATTGCGTAAATTTTTCATCTCAACAACGATTTTTTTGTTTAACAATGAAGTTATCCATAATCAAATGACTTAGAAGATACAAATACTATGTGCTCCTTACACATGACAATGTTGTATAAATGAATCCATGTCTTCGCACCCCAGCGGGATCAAATGCAATACTGTCCAACATTATCCCTTGCGATCTATGTATTGTATGTGCACATTCAAGTTGAATTGGGAATTGTTTACGGATTTTCAAATGACCTATCATCACTTTTGTTGATGTTGGTTTCACTATGCACAATATGGGTATCCAGTCAGGAGAAATGTTTCCGCTATATAAAGAAGACAACCTCGTGACATTGCGATGTCCAATATGCATATCATAGAACTTTATCCATAAAACATCAACCCTATCTATTTTGGTGTATTCTTTGACTATTCCATCTACACCATTCACTAAACCATCATGTGAATCATAATTTCATGCATATGTTTGAATGAGCATATCTAATCTCAAAACAAGTTGTGAAGGCAAAGTTGTTGTATGTTCACGACGTCACACACCACCACATTTGTCTTCCTCTTCATCATCTGCATTGATTAAAAGTTCCTTTCTAGGCATAAGCAATAACATAGACCTCTTATGCAATGTAACATCTTTACTTTTATAAAATAGATAAGGGAATGTTGGGTGATTTGGAACAGGTCAGATGCAATTCGTGTTGATATATTCTAGATTGTCTCTTGTTTGACTATTTGTTTGCATCCTATTCAGAATATAAATAAACTTTTCATTTGTTTTCCACATTGTAGTGTGCAATTCATAGCACTTCACCCTATCTGTCCAAAATTCATATGCTATGCTTTGCATATCCATGGTAGGGTGCTCAAATATCAGGGAATCATGTATGGGATGTGCTTGATAAAGATCACCACAAAATACCATATTTAGGTTTCCAAAGTACTTTATTTGTACATGTTTTATGATTCTTAGTCGACTATCAATAGAAACTAGGAATCGACTTATGACCAATGAAGCTTCAATGAGGACAATTTGTAGTTCATGATAAATCTTTGACAACATGTCTAACATTTATCTTCTAAGTGGAAGGAACTGAGACTTGTTGAAAGGAATTAGAAATACATAATGGATTGTTGTTCCACCTGCATTGTAGGGAGATTTACCTATATATGGAGCTATTAATCCCTTTGGTTTCAAAGGATTTGTTGTCTTATTTTCATCATGTATTCATATAAGCATTTGGAATATCATTTTTTTTGTGAAGGTTTTCCCTATTCCTGCTCAAACTATAAGATACAAGTACAATGTCGTTTGCATGTCCCTTAATTTCTTTAGCACAATTTAATTGACAATACCTTATTGTTCTATGTTTAACATTCTTCTAAGTCTATAATATTCATTATTTTCAAGAAAAAATGGGTGGCCCACAACTTGGAATCCAAGATTAGTTGTTCTTTTTCTACTTTTCCCTCCAACATATTGTAGATTTGGTTGCAAATCGTACTGTTCACAATAAAATGTGCTTGTTCCTTGTTNCCTATGTCCAAGATGAAAAAGTTTTCGTACTTAAGAAACAAGTTGGGGATCGTGGAAAAGACTTCCTTATTGAAAAAGGAAGAGATTAATCCCAAGTTGGGAGGGAGCACTGATGTGTTATTTATTTATGGACAATCATTTTTTAGTTCGAAGAATGTTCTAGGATGAGAAGTTCCTTTCCAGTTCGGAAAGTGGTTTGATATTTCTGATGGATAATCATTTTCCAGTTCGAAAAATGGTCCAGATAGGACAATCATTTTCGTAATGAAAATGATTCGATAGATTGCCGATGTACCATAGACAACGATTCCCCTTGTGGCTAGTGTGGGGGAATGGTATAGGACAATCATTCTTCTTGGAAGTCACTCTGAGTAGTGGTCAAGTAGAATGGTCTGCCTCGCCGGGCAGTCATTCTTTCGAAGTTCACAGTTGTGAGCAGTTTCAAAGAATGGTCCGTTTTGGAGGTTGGTGTAGGACAATCATTTCCATTAGGAAATGTTCCGAACAATCATTCACTATGGCCTACTCATTCTATCCAGGTTGAACTATGGTTAGTGCCAGAGGAATGGCCCAGTTAGGTGAATGGTCCAGGTTCAACAATTAGGGACAAGCATTCCTTAGGGAAGACTCATTCTCTCCAGGTTTCACTGTGACTAGTGCCAGAGGAATGGCCTAGTTAGGTGAATGGTCTAGGCTAAAAAATCAAGGACAATGATTCTTCTATTCTTGAGAAGAATAGTCCAGATAGCCCATGGCTAATGTTTTAATTTTTGAGGGCATATTCTCTTCCAAATCTCACATATGTGAGTGGAAGAATGGCCCAGATGACTCATTTTATATCATGATATTGTTTCTATGCAGATTGATATCAAATGATATGATTTCTATGGAGACTGTATGTCTTTGGACAGTAGATGTATGCTACTGTGGTGGATGTGTTCCACTGGTTGTGACTATGTGTCATTGATTAAGTAGATGTGTGCTACTTGGTGTGGTTGTGTACCACTGGATAATAGTTGTGTACTACTATGGTTAGACATAGTTGTGTTCTATTGAATGGCATTTTCTGATTGCCATGAAGACTACTCAATAGTGTTGGAAATGATTATCAACTAGATGGATAGTCAGTTTGCTGGTGGACAGACATTTTCCAGGCGTAAAATGGTCCAAAACATTTATTCTTTTAGGATGTATGTCTAGATTAGAAGAATAGTCCTTGTAGCCCATGGCATGGCTTCCAACATCTGTTGGAATAGTTATTCTTCTAGGACATATGTCTGTATTAGAAGAATGGTTCTTATATCACTCTGTGGAGTGAGTGACTTATTCAACATCATGCCTAATTACTCAGATGGAGTATGGCTTTGAGAGATGATGCAGTTGATGCTATAAAATGATACTGATAGTGATGATGGTGCTCGTGATTTAATCATGAGATAACCTGCATGGCTATGATGATGCTACCGATTGAATGGTATGTTTGTGCTCAAGACCATTGCTTTCAATACCTCCCTAGCTAGGAGGGAGTGTTTATATTATGGTAGTTGCGGGAGGTATTAACCTCCACTTGTAACCCTGACAAGAATAGAATATTCTGGGAAGCAAGAAGAAACCCTAAAGCATTGAAATAACCCTAGAAGACAAGTTGACTAAAAGAAATATTTAATACTGAGTTTTTAGCCTCCGTGATGAGAAGTGGGCCTAGGAAGCTAAGGAGGAGAAGTATAAATACAAGACGCCAGAGCTCATTTGACACACACAACTTGCAACTGTAGAAATGTAAGAGTGTGCATTGCATAAACGAGTAAGTGCGCAAGTCTAGAGAGTAGATGCAACTGAAACTACTGCAACTTGTATTCTGGGTTTAGGCTTGGAATTTCTATTGGTTATGGTTTGGACTTTCTGCCTTGTGTTCTAACTTTGGAGAGAGGTACGCTACATTGATTGGCTATTAGGCCTAGGGTCTGCTTCCAGAATTATTCTTTTTCAAGGTTAAGGTGCTCGAGGGTGGCTTCAACCTATGGTTGGGTGACAGTATTGTTATATTGTCTATGTTTAAACGAGCACACCTATTATTTTCTAACACTTTGTACATATTTTCTTTGGTCCAATAATAAATGTATATTTTTGCTATACATGTAACTCCACAACTTTTTTGTTTTCCTGTTACACTGACACATGTCAATATTGAAGTCTCCTAGAGCCACTATGATTTCGTTGAAATGTAAATTGGACAATTCTTTTGCAATTGCATTTACTATGCTTGTTAAAATTGCAGATGGGGCAGCATAGATATTAATTAGGCAATATGCAGTCCTTTGAATACTACTCTTACTACAATCACTTCTACATTTGGTTCTTCAAAATGCATATGTTCCAATATGGGTAAATGTTTTTTTACTAGTATCATCACACCATGTTTATTGCAATTCAAGAGGCAATTGAAACACCGAAACTATTTATTTTGCATCGACAATAACATGTATGTTTCTTAAATGCACAAAATATCAGATTTCATTGTATCATAGTCACTAGCTATGTTGATGATATGAACATGAAAACTACGCGTGTTCAGTGAAAAAATTGAAATACATGACTCTAATTGCATGGAATGTGAATCATATTCTAGAGTCCAGTTTGCATCATTGCGTAAATTTTTCATCTCAACAACGATTTTTTTGTTTAACAATGAAGTTATCCATAATCAAATGACTTAGAAGATACAAATACTATGTGCTCCTTACACATGACAATGTTGTATAAATGAATCCATGTCTTCGCACCCCAGCGGGATCAAATGCAATACTGTCCAACATTATCCCTTGCGATCTATGTATTGTATGTGCACATTCAAGTTGAATTGGGAATTGTTTACGGATTTTCAAATGACCTATCATCACTTTTGTTGATGTTGGTTTCACTATGCACAATATGGGTATCCAGTCAGGAGAAATGTTTCCGCTATATAAAGAAGACAACCTCGTGACATTGCGATGTCCAATATGCATATCATAGAACTTTATCCATAAAACATCAACCCTATCTATTTTGGTGTATTCTTTGACTATTCCATCTACACCATTCACTAAACCATCATGTGAATCATAATTTCATGCATATGTTTGAATGAGCATATCTAATCTCAAAACAAGTTGTGAAGGCAAAGTTGTTGTATGTTCACGACGTCACACACCACCACATTTGTCTTCCTCTTCATCATCTGCATTGATTAAAAGTTCCTTTCTAGGCATAAGCAATAACATAGACCTCTTATGCAATGTAACATCTTTACTTTTATAAAATAGATAAGGGAATGTTGGGTGATTTGGAACAGGTCAGATGCAATTCGTGTTGATATATTCTAGATTGTCTCTTGTTTGACTATTTGTTTGCATCCTATTCAGAATATAAATAAACTTTTCATTTGTTTTCCACATTGTAGTGTGCAATTCATAGCACTTCACCCTATCTGTCCAAAATTCATATGCTATGCTTTGCATATCCATGGTAGGGTGCTCAAATATCAGGGAATCATGTATGGGATGTGCTTGATAAAGATCACCACAAAATACCATATTTAGGTTTCCAAAGTACTTTATTTGTACATGTTTTATGATTCTTAGTCGACTATCAATAGAAACTAGGAATCGACTTATGACCAATGAAGCTTCAATGAGGACAATTTGTAGTTCATGATAAATCTTTGACAACATGTCTAACATTTATCTTCTAAGTGGAAGGAACTGAGACTTGTTGAAAGGAATTAGAAATACATAATGGATTGTTGTTCCACCTGCATTGTAGGGAGATTTACCTATATATGGAGCTATTAATCCCTTTGGTTTCAAAGGATTTGTTGTCTTATTTTCATCATGTATTCATATAAGCATTTGGAATATCATTTTTTTTGTGAAGGTTTTCCCTATTCCTGCTCAAACTATAAGATACAAGTACAATGTCGTTTGCATGTCCCTTAATTTCTTTAGCACAATTTAATTGACAATACCTTATTGTTCTATGTTTAACATTCTTCTAAGTCTATAATATTCATTATTTTCAAGAAAAAATGGGTGGCCCACAACTTGGAATCCAAGATTAGTTGTTCTTTTTCTACTTTTCCCTCCAACATATTGTAGATTTGGTTGCAAATCGTACTGTTCACAATAAAATGTGCTTGTTCCTTGTTGGGTCAATGTACCATCAAAATTGAGAAGATCATTGTCTAGTTGTTGAATCACACTTTCCATATCGCCTCAGGTTGGATTGACATTGCATGTAAACTTAGCTTCATTGAATTGTATTCTAGTTTCATGAAAACAATAAGTAGCTTCCCATGTAGGCCAGTTGTGATTTAATGTAGATTCAATTTTTAAGAATGACACATACAACATTAATTTCTCTTTGCAAAAAATTTCATAATCACTGTACTTGTTATATTTGACAAATTGTATCACATTTGGTTTTTTCTTTTTTGATATGGGTGTACCATAGTTTTTGTACTTGGAAACAAATTCAGCAAGGCATATATTATTAATGACACATGGTCATTCAATATAGTAATCAATAATAAAGTTGCACATGACATATTCTGAGTCATCGGGTTCTTGTTTTAATAAAAACACTGGATTAAGGACAAATGTGTGTTGATCTATTGGATATGTGTTTATAAAGATACACGGTCTTGAACTTCTATTCAGTGGAATAACAAACACAATATGGCCTGCTTGCTATGCATACATTTGTTGTTCCTTGTTGGGTCAATGTACCATCAAAATCAAGAAGATCATTGTCTAGTTGTTGAATCACACTTTCCATATTGCCTCAGGTTGGATTGACATTGCATGTAAACTTAGCTTCATTGAATTGTATTCTAGTTTCATGAAAACAATAAGTAGCTTCCCATGTAGGCCAATTATGATTTAATGTAGATTCACTTTTTAAGAATGACACATACAACATTAATTTCTCTTTGCAAAAAATTTCATAATCATTGTACTTGTTGTATTTGACAAATCGTATCACATTTGGTTTTTTTTTTTTTNATGTTTAAACGAGCACACCTATTATTTTCTAACACTTTGTACATATTTTCTTTGGTCCAATAATAAATGTATATTTTTGCTATACATGTAACTCCACAACTTTTTTGTTTTCCTGTTACACTGACACATGTCAATATTGAAGTCTCCTAGAGCCACTATGATTTCGTTGAAATGTAAATTGGACAATTCTTTTGCAATTGCATTTACTATGCTTGTTAAAATTGCAGATGGGGCAGCATAGATATTAATTAGGCAATATGCAGTCCTTTGAATACTACTCTTACTACAATCACTTCTACATTTGGTTCTTCAAAATGCATATGTTCCAATATGGGTAAATGTTTTTTTACTAGTATCATCACACCATGTTTATTGCAATTCAAGAGGCAATTGAAACACCGAAACTATTTATTTTGCATCGACAATAACATGTATGTTTCTTAAATGCACAAAATATCAGATTTCATTGTATCATAGTCACTAGCTATGTTGATGATATGAACATGAAAACTACGCGTGTTCAGTGAAAAAATTGAAATACATGACTCTAATTGCATGGAATGTGAATCATATTCTAGAGTCCAGTTTGCATCATTGCGTAAATTTTTCATCTCAACAACGATTTTTTTGTTTAACAATGAAGTTATCCATAATCAAATGACTTAGAAGATACAAATACTATGTGCTCCTTACACATGACAATGTTGTATAAATGAATCCATGTCTTCGCACCCCAGCGGGATCAAATGCAATACTGTCCAACATTATCCCTTGCGATCTATGTATTGTATGTGCACATTCAAGTTGAATTGGGAATTGTTTACGGATTTTCAAATGACCTATCATCACTTTTGTTGATGTTGGTTTCACTATGCACAATATGGGTATCCAGTCAGGAGAAATGTTTCCGCTATATAAAGAAGACAACCTCGTGACATTGCGATGTCCAATATGCATATCATAGAACTTTATCCATAAAACATCAACCCTATCTATTTTGGTGTATTCTTTGACTATTCCATCTACACCATTCACTAAACCATCATGTGAATCATAATTTCATGCATATGTTTGAATGAGCATATCTAATCTCAAAACAAGTTGTGAAGGCAAAGTTGTTGTATGTTCACGACGTCACACACCACCACATTTGTCTTCCTCTTCATCATCTGCATTGATTAAAAGTTCCTTTCTAGGCATAAGCAATAACATAGACCTCTTATGCAATGTAACATCTTTACTTTTATAAAATAGATAAGGGAATGTTGGGTGATTTGGAACAGGTCAGATGCAATTCGTGTTGATATATTCTAGATTGTCTCTTGTTTGACTATTTGTTTGCATCCTATTCAGAATATAAATAAACTTTTCATTTGTTTTCCACATTGTAGTGTGCAATTCATAGCACTTCACCCTATCTGTCCAAAATTCATATGCTATGCTTTGCATATCCATGGTAGGGTGCTCAAATATCAGGGAATCATGTATGGGATGTGCTTGATAAAGATCACCACAAAATACCATATTTAGGTTTCCAAAGTACTTTATTTGTACATGTTTTATGATTCTTAGTCGACTATCAATAGAAACTAGGAATCGACTTATGACCAATGAAGCTTCAATGAGGACAATTTGTAGTTCATGATAAATCTTTGACAACATGTCTAACATTTATCTTCTAAGTGGAAGGAACTGAGACTTGTTGAAAGGAATTAGAAATACATAATGGATTGTTGTTCCACCTGCATTGTAGGGAGATTTACCTATATATGGAGCTATTAATCCCTTTGGTTTCAAAGGATTTGTTGTCTTATTTTCATCATGTATTCATATAAGCATTTGGAATATCATTTTTTTTGTGAAGGTTTTCCCTATTCCTGCTCAAACTATAAGATACAAGTACAATGTCGTTTGCATGTCCCTTAATTTCTTTAGCACAATTTAATTGACAATACCTTATTGTTCTATGTTTAACATTCTTCTAAGTCTATAATATTCATTATTTTCAAGAAAAAATGGGTGGCCCACAACTTGGAATCCAAGATTAGTTGTTCTTTTTCTACTTTTCCCTCCAACATATTGTAGATTTGGTTGCAAATCGTACTGTTCACAATAAAATGTGCTTGTTCCTTGTTCCTTGTTGGGTCAATGTACCATCAAAATTGAGAAGATCATTGTCTAGTTGTTGAATCACACTTTCCATATCACCTCAGGTTGGATTGACATTGCATGTAAACTTAGCTTCATTGAATTGTATTCTAGTTTCATGAAAACAATAAGTAGCTTCCCATGTAGGCCAGTTGTGATTTAATGTAGATTCAATTTTTAAGAATGACACATACAACGTTAATTTCTCTTTGCAAAAAATTTCATAATCACTGTACTTGTTATATTTGACAAATCGTATTACATTTGGTTTTTTCTTTTTTGATATGGGTGTACCATAGTTTTTGTACTTGGAAACAAATTCGGCAAGGCATATATGATTAATGACACGTGGTCATTCAATATAGTAATCGATAATAAAGTTGCACATGACATATTCTGAGTCATCAGGTTCTTGTTTTAATAAAAACACTGGATTAAGGACAAATGTGTGTTGATCTATTGGATATTTGTTTATAAAGATACACGGTCTTGAACTTCTATTCAGTGGAATAACAAACACAATATGGCCTTCTTGCTATGCGTACATTTGTTGTTCCTTGTTGGGTCAATGTACCATCAAAATCAAGAAGATCATTGTCTAGTTGTTGAATCACACTTTCCATATCACCTCAGGTTGGATTGACATTGCATGTAAACTTAGCTTCATTGAATTGTATTCTAGTTTCATGAAAACAATAAGTAGCTTCCCATGTAGGCCAGTTATGATTTCATGTAGATTCACTTTTTAAGAATGACACATACAACATTAATTTCTCTTTGCAAAAAATTTCATAATCACTGTACTTGTATTTGACAAATCGTATCACATTTGGTTTTTTCTTTTTTGATATGGGTGTACCATAGTTTTTGTACTTGGAAACAAACTCAGCAAGGCATATATTATTAATGACATGTGGTCATTCAATATAGTAATCGATAATAAAGTTGCACATGACATCTTCTGAGTCATTAGGTTCTAGTTTCAATAAAAACACTGGATTAAGGACAAATGTGTGTTGATCTATTGGATATTTGTTTATAAATATACATGGTCTTGAATTGATATTCAGTGGAAGAACAAGCACAATATATCAACTGCAATATGATGTTGCTGCATATGCATTCAGAACAAATTGTGCAACTGTGTTTGCATTCCAAAAATTTGTCATGTCTTTTGCAAAGTTTTTGTCCCAAATATGTGATGATTTTCGTTTTAGGAATATTGCCGGTCGTTTTAGTGTGCACTGTATTAGGAGAAATTACTCTTCATCTGCTAGTACCATTTCCATCAATAAGTCTTCGAAAGTAATTAAATTGTCATAGTTTTTTTTTCTCTAGTGATGAAGACAACAAATTTGACTTTTTGTCGACAACTTTGTCTAGTAACTCAATCGATTCAATTATCATTGTCATTCTCATCAGTGGCATAAGGAACTTGTATCAACAATGTGAATTCTTTCGCTTCTTAAAACTTCTTGTATGGAAATGCTTATGCAATTTCGCAAGATTAGGATGCAGATGATCTGTGTCACATGTTATGTACTTGTCCAAGAATGTTGCAATTTC
>JZKD02S1831327.1:591786-618360 GCA_000966675.3 Picea glauca | reverse complement strand
TCCTAGACATCCAAAAACCTAACCCTGGGAGATGAAGCACCAAAAGTCATGTGGGCCCCGTTTGGGTAAGTTGGTGCATCAACTTCCCGGGGTCGTAACGTTTGCATACGATCTCTGTTTTAGCTGTATGATAGCTCGTTGGAAAGATCTATCCGGGACCTACAATGATCGAGACAAAATAGCATCAGTAGATGGTATATTGCGACAACAACATACCCCAAAAAACATCATTTAGGGCCTCAAAATGGCCCCGAAAGTTCAAGACCCGAAAAAACTGCTAAAAATAGTAAACTGTGTGAAAACTAAAAAACTAAAAGAAGCAATGGTGGGGGTCCAAGTGGAATAGGTGGGTGGCCACCAATATCCACCTGGATCAGTGTTAAGTCAGTTTATGGCGAAACCTCAAGAAATCCATTGGAATGCAGCAAAGGTGGTACTCAGATATCTAAAAGGAACACTTGATTATGGTATTAAATATACTGATGCATCTGATGTTGAGTTGACAGGTTACTCAGATTCTGATTGGGCTGGCAATCCAGATGATCGAAGATCAACCACTAGATATGCATTTGGCATTGGATCTGGGATTGTTTCATGGAGCAGTAAAAAGCAGCCTACTGTATCTTTGTCTTCTACTGAAGTAGAATATAAAGCCTTGTGTGCAACAACTTGTGAAGTTGTTTGGTTGAGAAGAATTCTTCAAGATGTTGGAAAAGAACAAAAGGAACCTACAATGATTAAATGTGATAATCAAAGTTCAATCAAGTTGGCGAATAATCCAATTTATCATGCAAGGACAAAGCATGTTGATGCTCAGTTTGATTTTGTTAGAGAAAAGTTGCAGTCCAATGAAATAGCTCTTATGTATTGTAATACTTGTGAAAATATTGTTGATATTTTCACTAAGCCTCTTGGAAAGATTAAGTTTGAGTTGTTTAGGGAGATGTTAGGTGTAGAAGTCAATCCATTCTCCATTAAGGGGGAGACTTGGAAATAATGGATCACTAGTTAGTTATGTAGATAAACTCTACTCTAGTGTTTAATGTAGATCCTATTTTCTTGTTGTTTGTTGTAACCACCTGAGTAGATTGGAATCCTATATTATGATGTAAATTGTCTTCATTGAATAATATAGATTGTGAGCGCAGTCTCACTCGTGCGTTTTCTCCTAATTCTAAGTAAAAACTCTGAGGACATTCGGATTCTACAAAACCAATCACTTAAATCTACGAATACAACAATTTCTGGCCGAAGGAAAAAATCTTCATTTCGTAGAATCTTTAGCCTACCTCAAAAAAAACACAACACGAGACATAGCATGTTCTAAATATAGAACATGTGACAGAATGTGAATGAGCAATCACAAACGAGAAGGTTTGGAGGAGAACCTCCCCTTAAAAACCCCTTCGGCTTAATTAAAGATTATGATATATTTTCATACTTTTAAAAAAACAATTTATATCAGCTTAATTAAAAATTATGATAGATTTTGATACTTTTGGAAAAACAAATTATATCCTAAACATCATTTTACTGTAATTTTTGTCATCTTAAAAAACAAATTATATTCCAAATTTCATTTCAGTCCTAACCAACCACATGAGTTGTATTCAGAAAGCCACTTTTCAAAATAGCTAGTGCCACTAAACATAGCAGCTTTTGAAACTAGTTGCTGCCACTTGCAATATTAGAATTGACAACATAAAAAAGATGTAATAATTACTGAATGCTATCGATGTTAATAAATTGTTTTAATTTTTAAATAAAATTGGCAATAGGGTGACGAAAGAAGTTATTTCTTCTATGTTGTTATTGGTTTGTTAGCTAACCTTGTTATTTTTTTTAGACTTTTCTTAAATCAGAGATTGTTTATTTTGAATAATATTTTTTTTATAATTTGGATTAATTTTGAATTATATAAATTTTCTAAAAATATTGTTATACTATACATTAATTTGCAATCATGATACTTACACTTATAATTTCTACCAAATTCTTATAAAATTTATAATATAAAAGCAATTATTTACCATAATATGAATTTACTATAATTTTAATACATATACTTTTAATATATTTTAAATACATTTATTTTTTAAATATAACTCAATTCCTTAACTTTAAACTTTATATGCATATGCTTTTTTGATGCCCCATATTTTTTCATGTATTTAAATGTGAGAACTAAACAAGATATGTATTTAAATGTGAGAACTAAACAAGATAAGAGCTTAAATTATAATTATTTTAGTATCTAGTTTTATGTATGGAATTAATGTTAAATATTATTAAAATGAATATGACCCTCTTAATGGAGGTAGTCTCAATGATGAAGAAAAGGGATACTAGTTTTTTCTTGAATATTATCTAAGAGTGTTTTTTGGTCATGGAGCAAAACCTAAAGTTACTTATGATTGGCTAAAAGCTAGTTTTCACATAAAAAAACATGTTAATGACCTAATCATCTTCACATAAGGAAACATGTTAACGATCCAAGACCCAACAACATCTAACAAGACAAAAAATATGCATGACATTTTACTTATTTGCACTTTGTAACAAAAAGAAGGAGGAATATTAAATTCATGAGATAGGTAAAATGTGAATATAAAAAACAATGAAAATGGGTTAAAGGAAAACATCCATTCATGTTTTTATGAGATTTCTCATATGGTTATGGACAATTTAATGAAAAATATCTATTTATTCTTTTTTTTTTTTGGTAAAAGATACTTATTTATATCAGCAATTAAAAATACATGAAAAAACTAGAAGGGCATATACAATGAACATCATAATCTCTTCCAAAGGGACACTAAAACAACTATGAAATCAAAATAAGCGAATGGATCTAACAATTGTGCATCTCTAATCAGTAATGCCCCTTTTGCAAGGAGTTGCATATATACCTCATCTTTGCATAATTGCCAAAAAGATGATTGAGAACTAACCTCATTATAAAAATTGAACTTGCAACAGAGTTTCCAAAGGATAAATAAGGTAGAGACTCTCAAATAATGTCAAATACCAGTCGAGGAATCACAAATCACCGATCTAGAATCACCAAACAATATCGCACGCCAATGCAAATGCCCCTGAAGAATGTTTTCCATTTGAGATTGAACCTAAGCCCAACAAGATCTCGCAAAGGCACATTCCCATAAAATATGCTTCATAGATTCAGAATTCAAGCAAGAGGGGCAAAGGCGATTAAAAAGATGACTTTTGGCAAGTCGGGCTTTAGAGGAGAGACCTTGGTAGATCACCAACCAAGCAAAAACCTGGAGCTTATAGGAAGCTTGAATCAACCATACACCATGCAACCTTCAAATCCACTGTCTCTCTACATCTGAAGAAATCCACCTGGCATTGAGAATGATACCTAATTCATGTCACTGATGAAAAATGGAGTAGAGATTGTGAGAATCATATTGGTTCAAGGGAGGTCCAAAGCTCCACTCCCAATCTCACCAAAAGGGCCCAGTCATATCAATGTTCATCTTAAAAGTATCCACTTGGGTTATGAGCCCAATAATGTCCTTCCAAATAAGTTGATCCACATAAGACAATGAAAATTACCTAGCCACTGAACGCTAAGTCTTCTAAGAATGAGCATTGGAATACCAAAGTTCTCTCCAAAAGAAAATATTAGTTTTGCTAAGCCTTCTTGCTTCAAAACGAGGGAGGTCAGATATGCAAGTACTCTCATGCTTCCAACTCCAAATTGGTCTCCTAGCCAGATCCCAACCTGATCTACCTCCTTCCCACTTATATCGAACTAAGCCTGCTACCCTCCTCCAAGTTGTCCAAATACACCTGAAGATGAAGGACCCTGAAAACTGGAAATTATGAGGAGTAGAGATGATATCACATAAATCAAATTTATCCTTTACTCTGCCAACATGATGGGATGAAATCAATCTGTATCACATCAAAACCTTCCAAGGATATGAGCCCTCCAAACAGCTAACAACCCATTTAACAACCAAAATGTTTCCATGGGTCGCCACATCAATCAGGTTAAGCCCCCCCTCATCCATTGGCATGATACAGACTACCCAAGGCATCATGGGGAGACCATGATCCCCACCATACTTGGCCCACAAGTATGATCCCAATATCTCTTCCAATTGACTAAACTACACCTTTCTTGGAAGCTAACAAGACGCATAATAAATATGGGAGGCCTAAAGAATCCTTCTTACCATCGTCAACTTAGCAACAAAGGGAAGATCATTTCACTGCCAAAAAAGTAACTTACATTGCAATCTTTCCAAGCACCAATCCCACATTGCAATTGGAGAAATTTCTACCCCAAATGGTATACCAAGATACCGCACAATAATCCCTAGCTGGACAAACTTCCAAGCAGCTAGCAACCACATGGGATGATCCTCGAGACCAACTAACCAATATTTTGTCTTGTGATCACTAACAATTGCCCCTGAAGCCTCACAAAACAATGAAAGACAATCCCTGGTAGCTAAGACAGACTCCTCATCAACATATAATGAAAGAAGAGTCTACAAAATGATTATTAATCATCTCCTACTCAAAGAAAAATACCTCTAATTTGACCCTGAAGATGAGCTGCCTCCAATAAATATCCAAGAGAATAATATTTAATTATTATTATTTTATCTTTTCCAAAAATTTAATAAATTATAAAGAAGTATAACTATTACTGTATTTTATAGAAAATAAGAATATTGAGTTTATTTATTCTTCATTTAACAAATTATAAAAAAATATAACTAAGACGTGTAATTTAAAAAAAAAAAATTAGGAATATTGACTTTATTGTTTGTTTATTTAAAATTTGCTTTCTAGTGAAAACTTGTTCCATATTTGACTTTAAAAAAGGAAATCATTTGCTTGATTTATTTTAGACTTAAGTCTAGTTATCACTTTGAAGAGAACTATGAACTTTTTAAAATTCTCAATTTTTTTTAAATGTTGTATTTAATAATTGTTTTTATCTTGAATTGAAAATAGTGCTATTGGTAGCAATTTTTTTTTGGGATTAAAATTATCATATATATTTTATAACTATGTTCTTAATAACTTCTTAATATTGTCAATAAAAATATTAAAATCAAATCTTCAATTTAAAAGTGACATTAACAACAAAATCATTTTTTTTAAGGTTAAAATTATAAATTCTTTACAACCACACGATTAACAACTAGTACCATGGAAACCAAAATCTTAAAATCAACCCTAAATTGAAAAGTGGTGCTTTAGTAGCATCCACCCTTTTTTTCATGGCTAAAACTATGACTTTTTTGAAATAATGGCCTTAATAACCAGTACCCTCAAAACCAAAATATTAAAATAAACTCTTAAGTAAAAAATAAATGTTATTAGAAACACCATTTTTTTAAAACTTAAAATTGCAACATTTTTGAAACCATATCCTAAAAACCTATTCCTATTACAAACAAAATCTTAAAAAAACTACAACAAAAGAATTAAAAAATAGATACTAGGAAGAAAAAAACATAATTTTTTATAAGTAAATGAAAAAAACTATATATATATATACACACTGGATTTTGAGAGGAAACCCTAGCTAATGGCTCAACTCTGGTTTGCGAGAGCTAAGACCAGGGGTGGATTTGGTCTAGGTAGGGCCTTTTCTTGCTAAGCTACCTGAGTGGAAGTGTTGGTTCTCGTTACAGGTGGACTGCATGTTTTTTTCGAACCCTTAGCCATTTGAGTTATTTAATAATATAATGGAGTCAAACAGATGGAGGAGGAGTGGGTGGATTGTGAGGCAGAGGGTATCAATACGTCAAATATCTTCATTAGCGATGAGGACTTTGTCAGGAAGAAAAAATACATGCATTCAGAGGTCGAGGTGGCTCAGGAATCGTTCGATGGGCCAGGAGGCGAAGATCAGGCCTAGGGCTCAAATCTGCCCATTTTTTAAAAGTTTTGAGGTGTGTAACATCCCGCTCTTGCGAGCACATGTTATTGACTTATTCTTTGAGGAAACTTGCGTGCAAGTGATCCAGTTATAGTATATGGTTATGGTTTCTCTTATGGATTTTTGTGATGATGTTGATGGATTATGATATTATGTTATTTGATATCTATGTATTGACAGATGCTATTGACGAGTTTCCCCTAAGTGTGAAGGACACTTGGCAGATTGTGGATGTCGATGGCATCAATGGACCTTCTGGGACTCCATATTGAGTTGGGGAGTGGATTGTATTAGTTTGAGTATTTAATTTATGCATATGTGACATGTGATCGATTATAATATGATTTTGTATATGGATCGTTGACAATGTTTCCTTGTGGATGCAGGCTAACGATTTCTTGCTAATCTGACTCACATAAGGAGTAAAGGGGCCATGCACATAGACCAGATATTGAGGGAGAGGTGTGGCAGTGTCCCTGTCATAGCCTACTAGAACTCTTATCGTGTCTCAAATTGTAGGTTAATGATTAACTAGTTTGAGAGGTCCATGATGTCGTGAGGGTAGACTTAGATAGTTGTTCACGAAGATTTCTAAGGGGCACATAATAAGGCAGGGTCCTTATTCCTTAGAAGCCCTTAGTCTCTCACAAGGTCATCTGAATGGAGTGTTGACTCCAGGGGTTGGAAAACTACCAAAACCAGTCAAAGGCGAGTGGCACCCTTGGAGCGCATAGTGCGTCTTGAAGGGCACGTCGCGTAAATAAAATTTGAGTCAATGAATCTAGGTGACTTAGAAAACCTGAGCGAATAATTAACCTTGTAAAATCTTGAGCACTACCGGATCAATTAATTAATGAATTATTTAAGGATTGAAATTATTAATTATAAATCCCTATAAGAGTCTAAGCCTTTGCAAATAAAATTTAATTAAGCCTAAGCATAAGTTTTGTAAAGAGGCTAAACTGAATTTAATAACTAAAGAAAAAGAGGAATGAGGTAAATAATTTCAAGAATTAATTAAATTGAAATAATCCTAATGATTTGATTTAAGGCACATAGGTGTAAGATATTATTAAAAGAGAGTTTTTAAAATGAGAAAGAAACATAGAGGAGAGAATGTGTACGCATAGAAAGGAATCTAGAGTCTAGTTAACACTAGTTTAACTAAAGAAGAATCATATTTTAACTCAACTCAGATTTAGTAAGGTGTCTGTCATTAATTGGAAATAAAATGAATAAAGAGACAAATGATCACTTTTAGGAAGGGTGAAGGAAATTGAATTTTTATTAAAATAAAATGTGGTTTTACTTGTGCAAATGGGGAAAAGGGTGATAAGTGTAAGGGAGAAATAATTCTAAATTATTTTAATTAAAATGTGAATTAATTGTGCAAGTGGAGATGAGTTATGGAAAAATTCTATAGAAAAATGGTTGAGAGGAGAAATGGATCAGACTAGTTATGGGTAAAGTTATGCTGCAGAATTTTTCACTGGTTTGACATGTGAAAGTTGGGATACACAGCGTGAGAGAGAGTAGTGGCTCTACCTTGTGAGGCAAGTTGGTGCTATAAGATTTATAGTTATGTGCGCTTGACCCCTTTTCAGCTCGAGGGATAAGGGGGAAGAAGAGTACCCCTCTATGGTTAGCAAGCAGGAGACATGAAGGAATGCCATTGCGAAGGAACAACTTCAGATTTTTCGTCGTCGGTTACATTATTTTAATTGAATTTGTAATAGCAACGAGATTTGAAATTGTATAACCAAGTTTTCTTTTTCATTTCACGACTATGTTGAAAATTAAGATCGAATGAACAAGCTCCTTGAAGTTTTAAAAATTTCTAGAGGCAGATTCCTAATAATTTCGCTATCATTGATTTTTCTCAACTAAATAGATCAGATTTTTGCATTCAGTTGTGTTCCTTATCCAAAAACCAATTTTGAATTCCACATACTCGCTTCTATTCGTAGACTACACACATAAAGACGTTTGATCACTGCCATTTCTAAGCTTTAATGTATATTTATATGACATTTGATCACTACCATTTTTGAGGTTGAATGTATATTTATATGAAGTTTGATCACTGCCATTTATGAGCTTGAATGTATATTTTTAAGAATGTTTGATCCCTGCCATTGAATGGAATTTTGGATGTTAAACCTAAACTATCATTTATATAACGACCTAGATGCAGTAAATGTTCTGTGTGGTGTGTCTGGAAATTGTGTTGTGCTTGAACGAATCAAAAGAGAAATACAACATCCATGAAGAACTGATTAATCCATGCATTCACCGATTATAATCAATTTCTAAAAATAAAGCTCTCTTTACACAGTGGTGAATTTTAGAATTGAGAATATTTCCTTCTACGTTCCTTGGAACGAGTGAAAATTCTGTGGAACTAGTTATTGATGCCTGGTTCTCAATCTTAGTTGGGTGACTGAGATTGTGAAATCCACATCTAGCCTTCGGGTATTCCGATGAACCTTTGAGGTAATTCACATCTTTGTAACCCCTATCGAACTGTGCTTTCATAAAAATAAAGGAGTTTGAACTTCGTTTGACTGGTGTGCATTCATCTAACAGTGTGCCCTTCCTCATATTAGCCCGTGGTTTCAAGTTTTGGGTGCTGGGTGGTATCGGTCATGGTGTCGGTCTGTTGTTGCGTTTGGGCAAGCACACGCCTCGGCTCTTCAAGATTGTTACTCATTTTCTTTGGTCCTCTAATGGCCATGCCCAGACTCTGTCCCCCGAAACCTCCTCTACACAACCCTCACGGTGCAGTGGGTGTAAAGCCTCAATCGGTTGATGGTTGACCTGGGAACCCTTCTGCATTGGCATGGGGAACAGGTATCATCCAAGGATTCTCAGACCTGCGATCCCTTCCAACCCCAAACTGTATATTGTGGATGGCGACTGGCATTGTTACACCATACGTAGAGGCCTTACGCTATTTGAATGCATGAAAGGTTGTCCAGAAACTGGCAGCGTGACTGGCCTCTTCGCGCACGAGATTCGGGACCAGAGTAATTATGGTAAGGGATCATGGGATTCTTCGTCACTGTATTCTTGGGGGTAACCGTCAGGAGTTGGGGCGATAGACTGTCCTCATAAATTATGACCCCAGTATATTTTTGTTATTTATCCTTAAACGCTCTTCATTTTTCCCAAATGGCGTGCCTATGTCTTATAACCAGTGAAGCCCATAACTTTAGAAGATGACGTCAAGAGTAAGGTAATTATAAAACCATAAATTAATACTGCCAACAATAATAAGGAGCTTCATTCATTATTATGCAAATTTTGTATCGTTCTATAAAATCCTCGGAGAGGTGTGTTGGGCATTTCATTTTGGAGTGTGAAGAACTCTGGTTATAACACAATAAGAACTCATTAATGCTAAAATTGCATACATAGGAAATTTTATAAAAATAATAGATATGTATCTAATTATATATATTGCTCTTTTATTAATGTAAAAAGGGGAATATGTAGGAAATTTTATAAAAGGATGCATACATGTATCTGATTATATATATTGCTCCTTTCATAATGTAATTATGGTATGTATAGGAAGTTTATAAAAAGGGAGATATATATATATGTGCTTATGATGCTTGTTTTGTGTTGCACCACTGTTAATGGTTCCAATAGCATAGAATGATGTATACTCTAACTTTTTCGTAGTTCCTTCATGCATGAATGCAGTGTTATTGGTTTACATATTATTGTTGACAAGATTATTTTGCGTATGATTCCATCCAATTATTAATAGAATCTAGTCTTGATATTTAGGATAGTGATTGGTTAGGTGGTTAGATTCCTTTGCACCATGAAATAAAACTGATGATTACTCTTGCGCCTTAAAATTTAATGTGATGTATGATTGGTTATAAGATTAGATTTCTTTGCGCAATGAATAAAATTGATGATTTCTCTTGCACCTTGGAATTAATGTGATGTATGATTGGTTATGTGAGTAGGTTACTATTGCGCCATTGATTATTGTTGATGTATGATTGATTCAAGAACTATTATTGTTGTGCCATTAAAGTTTGTTGATGTATGATGAAATTGCTAACTATATTACTATTGCGCCATTAAATATCGTTAATGTATGATTGATTTGGTAATTAGATTTCTCTTGCGCCATGTAAAAGGTTGATGTATGACTAGTATATAGACTAGAGTTATGAGTTGTGATTGATTAGTGGGATTTAGATACCTCCTTGTTCCTCAAAACAGTCGCCAGCCCTGAGATCTTAAGTGGTCAAAATCAATCAGATGAATCCTGGGCTTGAGCGTTACTTATGTGTCCTAGAGGTCCTAACCATGCAGGATAGGTTGGGCGGGTAATTCTTTATATGTTCAGTGACATGAATGATTAGTTATCTGTAATTTCTCTGTAGTTAATTGGATGTGTCGAATCGCGTCGCTATTTGATTATGTTAACGCGTTGATCATGCATCGTTATTTGTTATAATTATGTGTAGATCGTGTTGCTATTTAATTATGTTAAAGCATTGATTTTGTGTTGTTATTAATATTTATGATGTGTCGTTATTAATTCGGTTGATGTAGTGATTGTGTCGTTATTAGTTATGATGATGTATTGCTTGCAATTCTACCAAGTGATGTTGTGAAGATTCTATTATCCTAATGCAAAAAAAAAAAAAAAAAACCTATTGTACATCATTTGTTGTCGTAACAGCGGGGTCGTTACATATGGTATCAGAGCGGGTTCAACCCTGTGACTTGGGATCATTACGCCTTCCACTGTATTAAACACTTGATTAATAACTTATCACTAAGGGGAGGAGGTACAATCCCTCTAGTAGCATCAACGCCAGAGGGGTCTAACCCTCAAGGAGAAGAACATGCCATTGGACAAGAGTAGATTTCGGTGGGGGATGTTGTTGGTTTGATAAGGTCCTTTCAGAGGATGTCAGAGGCATTTATTAACTGACTATATAGAGATGAGGCTAGGGAGCCTGTACCTAATGAGGGTTCACAGCGTGCCCCAAATGGTATTGTTATGATTCACAAAGAACTCGAGAAGGTTAAGTTTCCTAAGTTCATGGTTTCAATGGATGACTCAGCTATTGAGGCATGGTTGGAGAACATGGTGATGTTCTTTGCACTTCGCGACTACACCTCCAACATGAAGGTTTGAATGGCGGAATTTCAACTAAAGGGAAGTGCTCTTCTATGGTAGAAGACACTTCTACCTCAGTTAAACATGGTCGTCGAAGACGTGTCATGGGAACTATTCGAGGGGCGGTTCCGAGAGAGGTATTTAGCAGAGGAATTCATCGAGCACCATCTCAATGAATTCAACGCCTTACAACAAGGTGGTCTTATGGTGCCAGAGTATGAGGCCTTATTCATGGAGGTGCTTTGGTATGCCCCACCTTTGAACACCAAGAAGCTTAAGGTAAACAAGTTTATGTTTGGCCTTAAATTCAACATATGTGAAACGGTGAGGATCCTAATGCCTCAGACGTTATACGATGTAGTCCAGAAGGCCCTCATAGTTGAGGAAGAGCTAACCAGTGGGGGTTAAGGCATGACTCCTGCAAGATCGATTGGACAGATGACATCAGGTGCACAGTAGTTTCAGACACCAGCTAGATAGACATCAGGATATCAAGATACATCAAGAGGATCCACAATGACTGACTCCTCAACAGAGGACTCCCTACAGAGGACCACAACATCATCAACAACGCCATATGCAGCCATAGCAGTTTAGGCTTGTTCATCAGAACAGACCTAGATTTCAGGCTGGTAAGCCAGCAACCTCTACTTTAAGGACCAGGAGTACTGGACCGAAGACCAGATGATGGACATATGGAGAGCCACATTACCAGCGAGACTGCCCGGTTGAGAGAACCAGAGTTGTTGGGTCAGCCAGACACACTATAGTTGGATATTTGGGCAAGGCCCACATAATTCATGCAGCGGTGAATGACCGCCAGGTCGAGCACCAGTCCACTATGCTCGAGATGTTAGGTACAATCGCTGACCAAAATTTTAGTATTTTGATAGATCCAGGTGCTACAGAGAGCTTTATTTCTATTGCAACACTGAAAATAATTAAGGTAAAGGAAGTAGAACAAGATGAGATTAGATACGTAGAAATGGCTTCGGGTTCCAAACAGAAGGTTGGAGAAAGAGTGATGGGTTGTCGCATTAAATTGGGAGATTTTGTAACGAATTCTGACCTATAAGTCACGATCTCAGGATCTTATGACGTCATGATCGGAATGGACTGGTTGGAATCACATGATGCGATACTCAACTGTAAGACAAAGCGGTTGAGTTTGAATGATGATGAGGGACAGAGAAGAGTGATCGTAGGAAGAAACCAGGGAGTGTCCTTAAGGTTCATTTCTTCCCTACAGTTATAAAAGAGCATGCACCAAGGATGTAAGTTATATGCGATCTTAGCGCTAAAAGACAAGGGTGAGGAAGAAGGATTAGAAAACCTTCCAGTAGTATGAGAGTTTGTAGACTTGTTTCTAGAAGAGTTACCAGGTTTGTCTCCCGAAAGAGAGTTGGATTTTACAATAGACCTGAAACCTAGCACTGAACCGATAGCGAGAATGCCATATCATATGTCAACGCCTGAGTTACAGGAGTTGAAAATGCCATTGAAGGAGTTGTTGGACTTGGGACTTATACAACCAAGTGTGTCACCTTGGGGTGTGCCTGTTATTTTCATAAGAAAGAAGGATGGGTCATGGAGACTCTGTATTGACAATCGTCAATTGAACAAGGCAACAATCAAGAACCAATATCCATTTCCTAGAATAGACGATTTTTTCGATCAAATGAAAGGCACGACAGTGTTTTCAATCATTGACTTGAGATCAGGTTATCACCAATTACGAATTAAAGAGGAAGACATTCCTAAGACCACTTTCAAGACGAGGTTTGGACATTACGAGTTTACCGTGTTACCTTTTGGACTGACAAACACCCCGAAGGTATTTATGAGTTTGATTTATGGGGTGTTCCATGAATACTTGGACAAGTTTGTTCAAGTAGTCATTGATGACATATTGATATATTCTCAGATGACGGAAGAACATGGCGAACATTTGCACTTAGTACTACAGTGTTTACGAAAAAACAAATTATACAGGAAACTGTCGAAATGCTCTTTTTACCAATGAAGGATTCATTACTTAGGGCATGTTATATCCAGTGAGGGCATCATTGTGGATCCAACGAAGGTAGAGGCTATTACAGAATGGCCTGCACCGACAAATGTACCAGAAGTATGCAACTTTATGGGTTTAGCAGGATATTACCGACGGTTCGTCGAAGGATTTTCGAAGATAGCAAATCCGATCACAGAATTGTAGAAGAAAAATAAGAAGTTTGTATGGACCGAGAAGTGCGCAGAAGCATTTCAAAGGCTCAAGGGGATGTTGACGACAACATCGATACTAAAATTCCCCGACATGGACAAGGAATTCTTGGTATGCACAAATTCATCAAAGGAAGGCTTAGGTGGAGTCTTGATGCAAGACGGTTGAGTCATTCCTTACATCTCAAGGAAATTAAGAAAGCATGAGGAGAACTACGCAACACATGATTTGGAGTTATTGGCAATTGTGTATGCATTGAGAGTGTGGAGATGTTATCTGATTGGATGTAAATTCGAACTAAAAACAAATCATTGTGGATTGCAACACATATTTACGCAGAGTGAATTGAATGTGCGACAAAGGCGTTGGTTAGAATTGCTTAGAGAATACGATTTTGAGATTTCTTACATAAAAGAAAAAGTGAACAAAGTGGAAGATGTGTTGAGTCGAAGACCACGCATATTTTTGGTGATGCCTCTTCAAACGAATCTTCGAGAAAAGATTCTAACTATATAGTGCGACGATGACTGGTATAAAGAGGTTAAGGAAACTATCGAACAAGACACCATGTTGGTACCAAAGTTTGAAGGATATACGTTGGACAACGATGGATTGATGAGGTATAATAACCGGATTTACATACCGCTTAACGACGAATTGAGAATTTTGATCTTAAATGAAGCTCATAGAGCTTGTGTACATGGCTCATCTAGGAGTCATGAAGATGAGGGCATACCTTAAGCCCTTATCCTTCTGGAAAAGAATGAAGGCAGACATAGTTTGCTATGTGGAGAGATGTCTAGAATGTCAGCAAGTGAAGGTTGAACATAGACATTCGAACGGATTACTACATCCACATGCCATTCTGGAATCAAAATGGGAGGTCATTTCGATGGAATTTATTGTTGGAATGTCGTTGACGGCAAGGAGGTATGACTTGATTTTTGATAGTAGATAACACTCTGACGAAGAGTGCACATTTTATTCATGTGCATACGACATATCAAGAACCTGACATAGCTAGATTTTTTATCGGCGAGATTGTAAGATTACATGTTGTGCCAAAAAGGATCATATCCGACAGAGGATCAGTGTTTACAGGATGTTTTTGGACCAGTTTCCAAGAGGCCTTGGGGACACAACTTAACTTTGGTACAATGTATCACCCTGAGATTGACAGGAAGACAGAAAGAATGAACCAAATTTTGGAAGATATGTTGTGTATGTATGTGATGGACCAACAGAAGCATTGGGAGGAGTTCTTGCCACTAGTAGAGTTTGAGTACAACAACAACTATCAAAGTACCATTAAGATGGCACTGTTTGAGTTTTTTTATGGGCGACTATGTCAAACGCCTTTGAGCTAGGATCGACTTGAGGATAGGTTCCTAGTAGGACCATAAGCGATCCAAGAAATGGAAGAACAAATGCAATCGATAAGACAAAGGATTAAAGAAGTGCAAGATTGGTAGAAGATTTATGTTGATGCACATTGTGTTGACCACAATTATGAAGTTGGCAACCAAGTTTTCCTACGGTTGAAACCGAAAAAGAGTTCAATCAAGTTTGGAAAGGGTTATAAAATCTCTCCTAGGTTTGTGGGACCTTTTAAAGTTGTGGAAAGGAAGGGACCTGTGGCCTATCGACTAGCCTTGCCTGATTCTTTGAGGCGTATGCACGATGTTTTTTATGTATTTTTTTTGAAACATTATGTTAGTGATCCTACATATGTGACTGATATGATTTCTTTGCAGGTGTCAGATAAGAGTGCACTCACGATGGAGTCAATCAACATTCTGTACCATCGCATTCGACAACTATGGTGTCGACCAGTCGATCAGGTCAAAGTCCAGTGGGACAATTATAGTCCACACTCGACTACCTGGGAGGACACATATGATATGAGCCAACACTTTCCATATTTATTTGATAGTTATACATTTACATCTTGTCAGATGCTTTATTTACTACATTTTATATATTGTATAACATCAGGACGAAGTTTAAAACAAGAGGGGGTGTATGTAACATCTCACTCTTGTGTAAACATTTTATTGACTGATTCTTTGAGGACACTTGTGTGTAAGTGATCAGGTTATAGTACATGGTTATGGTTTCACTTATATATTTTTGTGATGATGTTGATGGATTATGATATTGTGTTATTTGATATCTATGTATTGACAAATGTTATTGACGAGTTTCCCCTGAGTGTGCAGGACGCTTGGCAGATTGTGGATGTTGATGACATAAATGGATCTCCTGGGACTCCAGATTGAGTCAGGGAGTGGATTGATTTAGTTTGAGTATTTCATTTATGCATATGTGACATGTGATCGATTATAGTATGATTTTGTAGATGGATCATTGACAATGTTTCCTTGATGGATGCAGGCTGACAATTGCTTGTTAATATGACTCACATAAGGAGTAAAGGGGCCATGCACATAGACCAGATATTGAGGGAGAGGTGTGGCAGCGTCCCTGTCACATCCTACTAGCTCTCCCGTCGTGGTTAGAATTGTAGGTTAACGATTACCTAGTTCGAGAGGTCCACGATGTCGTGAGGGCATACTAAGATTTCTAAGGGGCACGCAATAAGGAAGGTTCATTATTCCTTAGAATCCCTTAGTCTCTCACAAGGTCGCTCGAATGGAGTGCTGACTCGAGGGGTTGGACAACTACCAAAACCAGTCAAAGGCGAGTGACACCCTTGGAGCACAGAGTGTGTTTTGAAGGGCACGTTGCGTAAATAAAATTTGAGTCAATGAATCTAGGTGGCCTAGAAAACCTAAGTGAACAATTAACCTTGTAAAATCTTGAGCATCGCTAGATCAATTAATTAATGAATTATTTAAGGATTAAAATTATTAATTATAAATCCCTATAAGAGTCTAAGCCTTTGCAAATAAAATTTAATTAATCCTAAGAATAAGTTTTGTAAAGAGGCTAAATTGAATTTATTAACTAAAGCAAAAGCGAATGAGGTAAATAATTTCAAGAATTAAGTAAATTGAAATAATCCTAATGATTTGATTTAAGGCACATAGGTGTAAGAAATTATTAAAATGGTGTTTTTAAAATGAGAAAGAAACATAGAGGAGATAATGTGTACGCATAGAAATGAATTTAGGATCTAGTTAACACTAGTCTAACTAAAGAAGAATCCTATTTTAACTCAACTCAGATTTAGTAAGGTGTCAGTCATTAATTGGAAATAAAAGGAATAAAGAGACAACTAGGAGTGATTCAAGGAGCATTTTTAGGAAGGGTGAGGGAAATTAAATTTTTATTAAAATAAAATGTGGTTTTACTTGTGCAAATGGGGGAAAGGGTGACAAGTGTAAGGGGGAAATAAGTCTAAATTATTTTAATTAAAAAGTGAATTAATTGTGCAAGTGGGGATGAGTTACAGGAAAATTCTATAAAAAAAATGGCTTAGATGAGAAATGGATCAAACTGATTATGGGTAAAGTTATGTTGCATAATTTTTTATTGGTTTGATTTGTGAGAGTTGGGATACCTATCTTGAGAGAGAGTGGTGGCTCTACCTTCTGAGGCAAGCTTGGTGCTATAGGATTCCTGGTTGTGTGTGTGTGGCCCCTTTGCAGCTCGGGGGGATAAGGGGGAAGAAGAGTACCCCTAGCGTAGGCTGGGAGGTATTGGTGAAGTCTCTACGGTTACCAAGCGGGGGATTGGAAGGAGCGCAATCGCAAAGGAACAACTTTGTATTTTTCGTCGTTGGTTACGGTATTTTAATTGAATTTGTAATAGCAATGGGATTTTAAATTGTATAACCAAGTTTTCTTTTTCATTGCACAACTGTGTTGAAAATTAACATCAAATGAACAAGCCCCTTGATGTTTTAAAATTTTCTAGAGGCGGATTCCTAATAATTTCGCTATCATTGATTTTTCTCAACTAAATAGATCAGATTTATGCATTAAGTTGTGTTCCTTCTCCAAAAACCAATTTCGAATTCCACATACTCACTTCTATGTGCAGAATGTGCACATAAAGACGTCTGATCACTGCCATTTCTGAGCTTGAATGTATATTTATATGACGTTTGATCACTGCCATTTATGAGCTTGAATGTATATTTTTAAGAATGTTTGATCCCTGCCATTGATTGGAATTTTGGATGTTAAACCTAAACTATCATTTATATAACGACGTAGATGCAATAAATGTTTTGTATGGTGTGTCTGGAAATTGCTTCCATATTGTGCTGCCCTTGGGCAAATCAAAAGAGAAACACAACAACCCTGAAGAAATGATTAATCCATGCATTCACCGATTATAATCAATTTCTAAAAATAAAGCTCTTTTTACACAGTTGCGAATTTCAGAATTGAGAATATTTCCTTTTGTGTTCTCTGGAACGAGTGAAAATTTTGTGGAACCAGTTATTGATGCCTGGTTCTCAATCTTAGTTGGGTGACTGAGATTGTGAAATCCATATATGGCCTTCGGGTATTCCAATGAACCTTTGAGGAAATTTAAACCTTTGTAACCCCTCTCAACCTATGCTTTCATAAAAAGAAAGGAGTCAGAACTCCTTTTGACTGGTGTGCATTCATCTAACCGTCTGCCCTTCCTCCTCTTGGCCTGTGGTTTCAATTTTTGGTCGTTGGGTGGTATCAGTCATGGTGTCGGTATGTTGTTGCGTTTGGGCATGCACACGCCTCAGCTCTTCATGATTGTTACTTGTTTTCATTGGTTCTCTAATGGCTATGCCCAGACTTCATCCCACAAAACCTCCTCTACGAAACCCTCACGATGCAGTGGATGTAAAGCCTCAACCAGTCGACGGTCGACCTTGGAACCCTTCTGCATTGGCACGGGGAATGGGTCTCATCCAAGGATGCTCAGAACTACAGTCCCTTCCAACCCCAAACTGGATATTGTGGATGGCAAATGGCATCGTTACACCATACATAGAGGCTTTACGCTATTCAACTGCATTGAAGGCTGTCCAGAAGCCGGTAGCATGACTGGCCTCTCCACGCACAAGTTTCAGGACCAGAGTAATCGTGGTAATGGATCATGGGATTCTTCGTCACTGTATTCTTGGGGGTAACCGTAAGGAGTTAGGTCGATAGGTTGTCCTCATAAATTATGACCCCAGTCTATTTTTGTTATTTATCCTTAAACACTCTTCATTTTTTCCAAATGACGTGCCTATGTATTATAACCAGTGAAGCCCGTACCTTTAGAAGATGATGTCAAGGGTAAGGTAATTATAAAACCATAAATTAATATTTCCAACAATAATAAAGAACTTCATCCTGGCAATGTTGTATCGTTCTATAAAATCCTCGGAGAGGTATGTTGGGAATTTCATTTTGGAGTGTGAAGAACTCTGGTTATGACACAATAAGAACTCATTAATGTGAAAATGGCATACATAGGAAATTTTATAAAAAGAATATATATGTATCTAATTATATATATTTCTCTTTTATTAATGTAAAAATGGGCACATATAGGAAATTTTATAAAAGAATGCCTACGTGTATCTGATTATATATATTGCTCCTTTCATAATGTAATTATGGTATGTATAGGATGTTTATAAAAAGGGAGATATATATACGTGTTTATGATTCTTGTCTTGTGTTGCGCCACTGTTAATGGTTCCAATAACATAGAATGATGCAGTCTCTAACTTTTCCCTAGTTCCTTCATGCATGAATGCAGTGATATTGGTTTGCATGTTATTGTCGACAAGACTATTTCGCGTATGATTCCATGCAATTACTAATAGAATTTAGTCTTGATATTTAGGATAGTGATTGGTTAGGTGATTATATTCCTTTGTGCCATGAAATAAAATGGATGATTACTCTTGCGCCTTAAAATTTAATGTGATGTATGATTGGTTATGTGATTAGATTTCTTTGCGCAATGAATAAAATTGATGATTTCTCTCGCGCCTTGGAATTAATGTGATGTATGATTGGTTATGTGATTAGATTATTATTGCGCCATTGATTATTTTTGATGTATGATTGATTTAATAACTATTACTATTGCACCATTAAATTTTGTTGATGTATGATGGAATTGCTAACTAGATTACTATTGCACCATTAAATATCGTTGATGTATGATTGATTTGGTAATTAGATTTATCTTGCACTATGTAAAAGGTTGATGTATGACTGGTATCTAGAATGGAGTTATGAGTTCTGATTGATTAGTGGGATTTAGATACCTCCTTGTTCCTCAGAACAATCGCTAGCCCTGAGACCTTAAGTGGTCAAAATGAATAAGATGAATCCTGGGCTTGAGCGTCCTAACCATGAAGGATAGGTTGGACAGGTAGTTATTTATATGTTTAGTGACATGAATGATCAGTTATCTGTAGTTTCACTTCAGTTGATTGGATGCATCAAATCACGTTGCTATTTTATTATGTTAACGCATTGATCATGCATCGTTATTTGTTATAATTATGTGTAGATCGTGTCGTTATTTACTTGTGTTAAAGCGTTGATTTTGTGTTGTTATTAATCTTTATGATGTGTCACTATTAATTCGGTTGATGTAGTGATTGTGTCGTTATTAGTTATGATGATGTATTTCTTGCAATGCTACCAAGTGATGTTGTGGAGATTCTATTATCCTAATGAAAAAAAAAATACCTATTGTACATCGTTTGTTGTCATAACAACGAAGTCGTTACAAGGTGGAGGAGGATGTCAAATATTTATGTCCGCCATCCACTCCTGCATGTGAGCTCATTCAATCAAGGAAGGGGAGGGGGTGAAACTCCCAAGTCTTGCAAAAATCACCGGCATTAAAAACGAGGGTCTTGTTGACCAAAATTTGGTCACCTATATGTTCCTGCTCCTGGAATAATAATAATAAAAAAAATGATATTGGAAGATGAATATTTTTGAACTATTATATGTTCATTGCATATCCCTCGGTATCATCTTCGTTGTGCATTTCACGGAATCAAAATCATAGTCTCCATGACCAAGATACACATACTTCTGTCCAGAAGTCCAATGGAGGTATTACAAGAAGAAATATGAAAAATGTTCAAAGTGACATGTTCTCTCCTCTCTTTTCCCTTCACCTCTATTCATTCTCTTATTTTATACTTAGTCATTTTCCCCATTGTATCATTACTTTCATATTCCCCTTACTATTTTCCACACTTAACCATTTTTCCTTATTCCTTTCCACGTTCACATTCATTTCCCTTTTCCTTTATTTTCCCATTTCTTTTTATTTTCCTTTCCATTTTCATTATCCCTTTTTTCCATTTCTTTCATTTTCCCTTTTTCCTTTCCCAAATTTCACGTAATTCCTTTATTTCCCATATATTTATTTTCATTTTTCATATTTTTCATATTTCTCTCCATATTTCACATGACTCATTATATACTTTCCAGACTTAGTCTTCTTTACTATGTCTTATCGCGAGTTTGCGGGTTGGTGATATTTACTAAGAGCATGTTTTATCTCCTCTACCCTCACAATGCACTTTGACCTCCGCCACCTTCATAATGCACACAACTCTTTTTACTACTCTTTACTATGTAACTCCTCCAACACTTAGCCAAATACATGAGTTACCGTGGGTTCACGGGTTGGTGATATAATATTTCTTTCATATATCATGTGCAATTTCGTCCGACCGATTCTCCTCTCCTATCCACTTTAGTTAATACCTAGAAATGTTCACATGTATTTCTTATTATGTCTTACTGTGGGTTTGCGGTGATTTATAAGATTCTCACCTACCTCCGCATTCACGTAACCCTACAAACCTGCCATATTGTTTTGATACTATTTTTCCTATCCTAATTCTATGAGGAACGACTCCAAGTGACACATGGAACTTTATTAACCAATGAGATATATACATGTGGCAACATACAAAAAGTGACACATGGCGTGATTTTATTGGATGACATATGGTTGATTCTTATTGGAAGATTGTTGGCCTATCGAGTGATGATATGTGGAAACATTTGGTTGGGTGACTCATCATTTTTGACTGGGAATATTGGTGGTTGACTCGACAGGCAAAATTATTATTATATTCAACAATTTTCCAAGGGTCGAATCCTCCAAGCTCCATAGTATCCTCTCTTCTTTATTTCTTGTCAAGTGTATGTTACACTTAACATTATATACCACTAAGAATCTTTTATTCTCGTACATGTGGGATAAAAATAATGAAGAAAAGTCAAAATTCAACAAAGAAGGTCGAAATTAAATCAAGGGTTCACATTTACCAATCAAACTTGATCGATGGTGGCTGAGTCACGATCTTGCAAATACTATATCTTGAGCTCCCAACATCCATTTGTAGTAAATGGTATGCCGTTGGAAAGGCATTTAGACGTAGAATATGGTGGTATAGGTTTCAAGTGTTGAAATTTGATACATGTTTCTCATAAATTAAAATATCATTCAGCTAAATTTTTAATGGGCCTGCTTGACAACTCAACTTCACGAGCTCATATCTTGAGATCCAGGCGACAGATTTGGAAAAAAATTATATCGTTGGAAATATAAGATGATGAATATCACACTTGAAATGATTTTCATGGATAAAAATTGTATTATCATTCCCAGAGAATTAAAACACAATCATCCTCTTTTAAAAGGAAATTAATTAAATTTCAAAAAATAAAAGTTTAATTAAAAATGTTATTAAAAAAAGGAGAGGGGCCCACTTTCAATATACTTGTATTAATGATGTGAATTCATTAATGAGGAATTAATGATGCATTAATTAAAGAAATGTTTCAAGAATAAAATTGTACGAGAATTTCTAGAAGGGAATGAAATAGATGAGACGGTTCTTGTAACCATCGATGAAGACAATAAAATGACAGCACCAAGTAAATGAAGACATGAGAGACCATCATAGTAAGTTTATGTTGATCACATGTTTCTTTATTTATCAGTACCTCCATCCAGTTACTTTGCTTCTTTGACTAGAAAGGTTTAACTGGAGTCTATTAACTTTTCTTTTCTTCTTTCCGGGTCTTGATGCTTTTTTACCACCCACCATCCTCCTTCTACAAACTTAATTCTTGTATATATTTTCTTTATGGTTTGCAGGAGCTCTAATCCCAGTCCTAAGGACAAACACATTTTAGATTTCAAAGAATATGTAACAGACTATATATTTTTTAGAAATTTCAATAGAGTTATTTTGGGATCAGTTTTGACTGTGCTTTGTAACTCTGAGTTTTGAGTATAAAGTATTTGAGATTGATCTATCATTGTCTTTATTTGGGCTTCCCATGTGTCTACTCTATTAAAGTTCTTATGCATACATAGCATCTTCTTTTTATTTTATGTGTTCATAAATCTTTAGTTTAACTATGATGGATGTGAGGAAATTTTGTCCATCTTCTTTAAATGTATAAAGTGTGTGGTTCCTGGTCATTTCTTAGGAACTTTCTTTAAAAATATATATATATTTTTCTTTCTCCTTATTTTTCTTGCAATCTTTATATTTATTTGATTACCACGACGAACTTTTGCAAAGTCCCATATTCTAAATATCTAGAATCCCAAGAAAATCTTAAAGTAAAGAGGAGTACCACCTCTATAAAAACGCAGGGGGATTTACATCCTCGTGAGGTTGTCGTTTCGGTCCTAACGGATTCAAGCGTCAACATTTTTGGTGACCATACTGGGGAACGATTTATTTTCAAGATATTTGAGGAACCAAAAATATCCATAGCTCAAACTTTCGAGAAAAATATTCAAGAAAATTGTTGTTTATTTTAAGCATGGCTCACCTTTTTTGTAATTTAAAAAAGAAACGAGAAGCACCAAAGATTCAGGAGAATGAACTCCCTGGAAACTCCATTGAAAAAATTCAAAATGAAGGGTTTCATTCATGTCATAATGCTTTTTTATATTATTCATCAGGCCCATCAATGGCTTTGCAAGATTCGACAAAAGGGAGAAATACTCAAAGAAGGAGGTGATTTTATAATACCCCTTTAAATCTACCAGAAATAGACTTTCAAATGCCAATATTCCTATTGAAATTTTTTCTACATTCTTTGGGGATGCTTCAGAAGATGCAGAGAAATACTTGATTAATTTTAAAGGTACAGGTTATGATTTCAACCTCACTGAAGACAATGTTACATGTATATTATTCCTACAAACTCTACGAGAGGATTCTCTTGAATAGTATAGTTCATTAATTCCTAACTCTATTACTAGTTGGGATGTGTTAGAAGATTCATTTGCAGAAAAGTTTATCTCAAAGGTGCATTCATATGTTTTTGCTAATGTTTTAAATGGTGTTGCCCACCCATCCTCTCCCACATGGACACAAAAGGATGAAATGAATGATTCAGAAGAAGAATATCATGAAACACCGCAAGACTTTTCTGAATCAAATATTGTTGCTGGGAATGAAGGCAAGAATTCCAAAAACCAAGAAAAGGATATCAACATCTCATATACTCCATATGAGGAAGAAATTAAAAAGTATCCACCAAATATGCAAGAAGAATTCAGCCAAAATAAAGAAGAATTGGTGGAAGAAAAAAAAATTGAGAATAAAGAAGATAGCCCATTGCATAGAAGAAGAACATTTCCAAGACATCACCAATGAAACAATAATCTTGACTGTGGAAAAATAAGAAAAAAATAATGTTTTCAAGAAAGAAATTTCTCATTTTATTGAAGATAACAACACTCTGGGGCAGCCAAGAGTAGATTATATTGAATATTGGTTTGAAAGTATTGTCATCCTGCCAATGCAAACAAGTCTTCTCCACCCATTGCTCGATCCCATTGTGGTACCTTTTGGGCATGCTCCTGATTTTTTGGTAACAACCCCAATCTTTTTCTTATTGTTGGAGCCCATTTCACAAGTCAATGGGATGCTCGAATGACTCCATTGAAAATCTTCCTATACCTAAGGTTCCCCTTTCTTTCAAGTTAGGGTAGGTAGATCATGTATGTATATATTTGTTTCTTTAGTTCAATTTTTCATAATAAGGAAGTCAAACTTGAAGGTAACTCCATGAAATAAGAAGAATTGCAAGAATTCATTTTGAAGATAAGTCCACAGCCCAATGGAGAAGGTACTTGGTCTTGAGATTCTAGTGTTCTCAGCAACTAACAGGGGGTCACTATCCCACAGTTGGAGCCAATTGTTGACCAAAATTTGGTCACCTATATGTTCCCGTTCGTGGAATAATAAAAAATAAATGATATTGGAAGATGAATATTTTTGAACTATTATATCTTCATTGCATAGCCCTCGATATCAGCTTCACCATGCATTTCGTGGAATCAAAATCAGAGTCTCCATGACCAAGATACACATACTTCTGTCCAAAAGTCCAATGGAGGTATTACAAGAAGAAATATGAAAAATGTTATAAGTTACATGTTCCCTCCTCTCTTTTCCCTTCACCTCTATTCATTCTCTCATTTTATACTTAGTCATTTTTCCCATTGTCTCATTACTTTCATATTCCCCTTACCATTTTCCATACTTAACCATTTTTCCTTATTCCTTTCCATGTTCACATTCCTTTCCCTTTTCCTTTATTTTCTTATTTCTTTTTATTTTCCTTTCCATTTTCATTATCCCTTTTTTCCATTTCTTTCATTTTCCCTTTTTCCTTTCCCAAATTTCACGTAATTCCTTTATTTCCCATACATTTCTTTTCATTTTTCATATTTTCCATATTTCTTTCTATATTTCACCTGACCCATTATATACTTTCCCGACTTAGTCTTATTTACTATGGCTTAACGAGGATTCATGGGTTGGTGATATTTCCTAAGAGTATGTTTTATCTCCGTTACCCTCACAATGCACTTTGACTTCCGTCGCCTTCATAATGCACACAATTTTTTTTACTACTCTTTACTATGTAACTCCTTCAACACTTAGCCAAATAAATGAGTTACAGCGGGTTCATGGGTTGGTAATATAATATTTCTTTTATATATTGTGTACAAGTCTATTCGACCAATTCTCCTCTCCTGCCATATTGTTTTAATAATATTTTTCCTATCCTAAGATCTATGAGAAACATCTCCAAGTGACATATGGAACTTTGTTAACCAATGAGATATATACACGTGGCAACATACAAAAAGTGACACGTGGTGTGATTTTATTGGATGACATATGGTAGATTCTTATTGGCAGATTGTCAGCCTACCAAGTGATGATATGTGACAACACTTGGTTGGGTGACTCATCATTGTTGACTCGGCATATTGGTGGTTGATTGGGCATGCAAAATTATTATTATATTCAACAATTTTCCAAGGGTCGAATCATCCAAGCTCATAGTCTCCTCTCTTCTATATTTCTTGTCAAGTGTATGTTACACTTAACATTATATACCACTAATAATATTTTATTCTCGTACATGTGGGATAAGAATAATGAAGAAAAGTCGAAATTCAACAAAGAAGGTCGAAATTAAATCAAGGGTCCTCATTTACCAATCAAACTTGATCAATGGTGGCTGAGTCATGATCTTGCAAAGGCTATATCTTGAGCTCCCGACCTTCGTTTGTAGCAAAATTTATACCGTTGGAAAGGTATTTAGACGTAGAATATGGTGGTATAGGTTTAAAGTGTTGAAAGTTGATATATGTTTCTCATAAATTAAAATATCATTCAGATGCATTTTTAATGGGCCTGTGTGACAACTCAACTTCACGAGCTCATATCTTGAGATCCAGGTGACTGATTTGGACAAATTTTATATCGTTGTAAATATAAGATGATGAAGATAACATATAAAATTATTTCCATGGCTAAACATCTTATTATCATTCGCAGAGAATTAAAACACAGTCATCCTCTTTTAAAGGAAAATTAATTAAATTTCAAAAAATAAAATTTTAATTAAAACTTTTATTTAAAAAAGGAGAGGGACCCACTTTCAATATACTTGTATTAATGATGTGAATTAATTAATGAGGAATTAATGAGGCATTAATTAAATAAATGTTTCAAGACGAAACTTGTACGGGAATTTCTAGAAGGGCAAGAAACAGTTGAGACGGTTCATGTAACAGTCGATGAAGACAATAAAAGGATAACATCAAGCAAATGTAGACAGGAGAGACCATCATAGTAAGTTTATGCTGGTTACATATTTATTTCTTTATCAGTTCCTTTGTTAAGCCCTAATATTGGCTCATTACCCCTTAATTGGGGCATATTATATTAGTAATGTTATTTTATTTATGTTGGCTTTAGGCCATTAGTTGTAATTATACCTCCTAGTC
>JZKD02S1831327.1:572985-588154 GCA_000966675.3 Picea glauca | reverse complement strand
TAAAAGGAGGTTGCCCCCTCGAAGAGGCTTATTATCTGAAATTATCTCTTTTTCAAGGCATTGAGTACTTTTTCTGAGGTTTTTCTATGCTATATTGATATTTGGTTCCTAACATCCTTCATCCAGTTACTCCGCTTCTTTGACTAGAAAGGTTTAACCGAAGTCTGATAACTTCACTTTTCTTCTTTCCAGGTCTTGATGTTCTTTTACCGCCCACCATCCTCCTTCTACAAGCGTAATTATTGTATATATTTGTTTTATGGTTCGTCGGAGCCCCAATCCTAGTCCTAAGTACAAACACATTTTAAATTTCAAAGAATATGTAACAGACTATATATTTTTTAGAAATTTCAAGAGAGCTATTTCGAGATTAGTTTTGACTGTGCTTTGTAACTCTGAGTTTTGAGTATAAAATATTTGAGATTGATTTATCATTATCTTTATTTGATCTGCCCATGTGTCTACTTTGTTAAAGTTATCTTATGCATCCAGACCATCTTCTTTTTATTTTATGTGATCAGAAAGATTTATTTTAACTATGATGGATGTGAGAAAATTTTGACTATCTTCTTTAAATGTATAAATTGTGTGGTTCCTGGTCATTTCTCAGGAACTTTCTTTAAAAAGAAAACAAAATATTTTTCTTTCTCGTTATTTTTCTTGCAATATTTATATTTCTTTGATTAACACGATGGACTTCTGCAAAGTCCCATATTCTGAAGATCTAGAATCCCAAAAAAATCTTAAAGTAAAGAGGAGTACCACCTCTATAAAAACACAGGGGGATTTACATCCTCGTGAGGTTGTCATTTCGGTCCTAACGAATTCAAGCATCAATAGGTCTTTGTCTAAGGGTGGAAAAAGCGACGTGCAGAGGTCTGAGAGCAGACAAATAGTTGTAGCTTCAAATTCTCAGATGTCAAAGCATAAGCCCAGGTGTTGGAAGGTGCAGAAGGAAAAATGAAAAATGGTGGTTGGCATGGATGTTGATGTGGGAGATATTTCGGATTTGTTGAGGCGAAATGCAATGGGATGGTTTAGTGGGAAGGTGGTTCGCTCCTCTACCTTGGAGGGCTAGTTGGACACGAAATGGTTTGGTTTGCCAGGATATAGTCCCATATTTTGTACCCTGGCCCATGGATGGATTGTTTTTAGATTCATATCAAAGGAGGATCTAGGGGAAATATTCAATCGGGTATGTAACTAGGGGGTGTCTGGTTTAGATCTAAAGGAGTGGGAGGTCAATTTTGACTCTGATAGAGATCCTCTCTCACCCTCAAAAGTGTGGGAAGTTCTACCCAACCTCCCACTGATGTTTTGGCATGAGGCCATTCTGGCCTCCATTGGAAATCAATTAAGGAAATACAGTGGAAGTGATATTGATTTGGAGTTAAAAAATGACAGGAGGTGGGTGTGGCTTTAGATAGAAGTAGATCCAAGTGATGGGTTGTTGGATGAGATAGAACTCGTTTTTGGTGGTTTCCCCTGGACTCAAAGGATAGACTATTGGAGAGTACCTTTTAGGTGTTATGGTTGTCATGAAGTGGGTCACTTATTGCCTCAATGTCGTAGGCCCCCTTCCCAGTTCTCTCCATTTAAAATATCGTGGAAAGGGAAGGTTGAAGAAAAATCCATTGATAATGAAAAGGTGGTGGAAGGGAAAAAAACTCTGCAAAAAAGTCCCTCGGTCTCTTAGGATATCAAGCCAAGTGTTCACTCCCCAGGGGTTCCTATGGCATTGCTTTTTGGTAAGTCAACATGTCATGTTCCTAAATCTTTGTCTCTTTTAAATGATGATTTGGAGGCCTCAGTGGAAGAGAAGTGTAAGTCCTTGGAATATAAAGTTGGGTGCGTTTTTTCGTCTCCCCCCCTAAGTGCTCCTGAAGTGGGATCAATGCACCTTGTCATTCTAGTCTTGGGTCCATGTCACGTCTCGTCCCCTCCCACACCTACTTTTGGACAAGGCTCAACCTCTCAGTTGTCCCCAGAGCCTACGTCATCTTCACATCCCTTGGTTTCTCCCTCGTGCACTTTCTCCTCTAAATTTGTTTTAAAATCAGAATACTTGTTGAGGTCAAAAGTGAAGAAAGGGATTTCAAAAGCTTTCATCGGAGGCCTTGCGATGAAAACGGGGGTTGTATCCCAAGTTGGAAGAAAATATCACTTGTCATTAGTCCAATTATAGGTGATGAAGGACATAAAAAATGGCAAGAAAGCCACTATTGTTAAGGCCCTCAGAGCAGGGAAAGCCCTGGTCAAATGTTCAAAATGATCATTCTCTCTTTCAATGCTTGTGGGGTAGGGGGCGCCTGAAAAATCCAGGCCCTCAAAAGACTTGTAGTATATTGTAATCATGATATCCTCTTAATACAAGAAACTATGTGTTCGAGGGAAAAGGTGGTGGAATCCATCAGACCTTGGTTACGGGATTGGTCTTTCTGTGCAATTGATTCGGTAGGTTTCTTTGGAGGATTACTTTTTCCATGGGGTCCAAAGTTCAATTATTCCTCCTCGATGATTAATCAATTAGGAATGTGGTGGACATGGAGGATTTCTCCCTAGAATCTTCCTTTAGAATTGTTAATACTTATGGGCATTATGTTGATAAGCACCCCTTTTGGGAGGGTTTAAGCAATTTTGGAATCCTTCAGGCTTCTAATGTAATTATTGGAGGGGATATCAATTTCACTTTGTTGTTAAGGGAAGTATGGGGGAGGCATCCCAGGTGATATCCATTGGAGGGGGTTTTTCACATTGGATTGTGTCTCATCATCTAGTTGACTTGGAATCCCCAATGTTGTCACAAACTTGGAGGAATGGGCGTAAAGGCAATGACCTAATAGCCAAAAGACTGGACAAGTTCTTGTTAGCCTAAAATATGTTGGAAAACCCATGGATTATTAAATCTTCAGTGTTGGTGGGGGGTATTTTGAATCATATGCCCATCCTTCTTAATATTTCAAAAAGTGGCTTCAAACCCCCTTCTCTCCTTAAGTTCAACCAAGATTGGATGAAGGAAAGGGACTATAGGTGACTCATCGTGGATTCATGGGTTCATCTGAATGAAATATATGGGTGCTCCTTCATGCAACAAATGGAAAAAAATATTGCTAAAGTAAAACAAGTGTCCGTGTCATGGTATCGAGCTTCTAACCTGAAAAACCTCGCTCTTCTTTCAAAGGTCAAAAGAAGGCTCGAAGAATTGTTGATTAATAGGACCAAAGACACTCTCTCAAGTGAGGAAGAGACATAATTAGGAATATTGTTAAATAATAAACAAGAAATTATGGTAGTAGAGAATTCCAAGTGGAGAATCAAAAGCAGAGTGGTTTTCCTTTTGGAAGGTGATAACAACTCTAAATTTTTTCATAGTTATACAAACCACTAAAAGAATATGAACTCGATTTCCAAAATCGAAAAATGTAGAGGAACAAAAGGTATCCTCTTTTGAATATTTCCAAGGTAGGGGTGGACTATTTCTAAGGTATTTTTAAAGATCCCCCAGGATGTCCTATTATGGAAATATTAAAGGTAATTGAGCTCATCGCTAGATCTATCAATGAGGAGATGAATTAGGCCCTCCAAGTGGAATTTATGGACGATGAAGTCTTGGCCACTCTTGAATCTTTCCAAAAGAGTAAGAGTTCATGCTCTGATGGGCTAGCAATGGAATTCTTCCTTGGTTTTCAGGACTTAATAAAAGATGAATTACTTAAGGTGGTCCAAGAATCTCAACATTCGGGAAAAATCATTGGCTCCTTTAATAAGACTTTCCTGGAATTGATTCCCCCCAAAAAGGAGATGGTCTCTTTCGAGGATTTTAGACTAATCTCATGTTGTAATTTGATCTATAAGCTTATCTCTAAGATTATGGCCAATCGACTTAAACCCATCCAAAGCGATTTTATTTCTAAGGAACAATTTGGGTTCCCTTATAAAAGGAAAATCCATGATGTTGTTGCACTCTCCCAAGAGGCCCTTCACAGCCTTAAGACCAAAAAAAATTCGTCCTTTGTTCTAAAAAATGATTTATCAAAGGCATTCAACAAGGTCGGCTAGGTCTTCTGAAGGCTTGCTTTAATTCAAATGGGCATGAATGTAGATATTGTTAATTGGATAATGGGCTATATTGGATCGACTCCTTTGTAGTTTTGATCAATGACTCTCCATCCTCCTTCTTTAAGATGTCAAGGGGGCTACGACAAGGATGTACGATGTCTCCCTTTTTAATTCTCATCATCGCGGAGGGACTAAACAAGCTCATTGACAATGCAAAGAGGGAAGACCTTCTGAAAGGAATGAAGGTTTCCCCCGAGAGTTTCCTAACTCATATACTATGTGTTGATGATGTAATGATATTTGGTGCAGGTAATGTGCATAAATTTCAAATGTTGAAGCTTATCCTGGAACTATTTTTCTTTGCTACCGACATGCAAATTAATATGGCAAAGCCAAATATTCCAATATGTTCTCTTAAGGAAGAGTTGTCAATGCATTTGGATGCAATGTTACCCTTTAGTCGGAAAAGTATTAAAGTTGGGATCAAGTATCTTGGTTTCAAGTTAAAACCATGTGGTTATTCGGTGGATATTTGGTTGTGGCATCCTAAGAAAATTATGGCAAGAATTTCCACATGGTCCTTTTGTATGCTCTCAAGAGGGGGTCGTTTGGTGCTTATAAACTTGGTACTTAGCATTATTTCTGTTAATTGGCCTCCATTGCTAAGATCCAAAAAGGTATCTTCATGAGTCACAAGGATCAGGAAAATATGTTTTCAATTTTTATGGTCAAGAAAAAAAGATGTTGCTGACATCCCTTTAGTAAAATGGTCTTAGATCATAATGGAAAAATTGTTGGAAGGGCGGGGAGTAAAAAAATTATTCTAGTTCAGTAAGGTAGTAGCAGCCTAGAGCCTTTGGAGGCTCACTCATAACTCTATGCTTTGGAGTCGGGTGCTGGCTTCAAATACTTCCCAGGTATATCAGTGGTGGATTGGTTTTGCGAGCTTAATAAATCAGTGGTAAATTGTTCTATTGTTTGGAAAGTGATGGTAGAGGCCTTCCCACTCATTGGGGAGTGGATTGTATGGAATCTTGGTAATGGAAAAAGTGTCTGTATTGGGGAGGATCCATGGGAAGGTGCATCTATTGCATGCAAATTGTTTGTCAAGTTGATCTCATACCTTCATAACTTAGAAATTTTCTCTATTTGGGAAGCAAGAAGGGAGGGTTGGGACGAGGTTGGTTGTACTGTGTGGAAGACTCCAGAAAAGCTTGGGCTAGAAGGGGAAAAAGTGGTTGAATGGTGTGAGTATGTGGGATTTCTTAAATCAAATTTTATTTGTCTAAGGGAAGAGGAAACTAACACCTTATGTTGGTCAAATGCTGGTAGAAGAAGTTTTTGGGGGTTCCAAGTGATGGTGGTGGGATGATATTTGAAAAATGAACGCTCCTTTAAAAGTGAAATTGGTTTTTTTGCTCTCCTTTAATAAGAAACTTCTCACATGGGATGTGGGGATTAAATGAGGTTGGATGGGTCCCAACAAGTGTACATTGTGTAAATTGAAGGAGTAATCGAATTCTTATTTGTTCATTAAGTGTTAGTACGCTTTTCAAGTTTGGGGGTCGGTCTTCTCTCTATTTAAAGTAAGGTAACAACCCCTATGTAGAAATTTGGAAGAATGGACATTTTGTTGGAAGAAGTTCCAGTTGGAAAATGAATTCAGTTTAGTTCCAGGGATTTATGTATATTTTATATAATAGGCTAGAAACTTGTCCATTTTCTAGGATAAAGCTATTCACACGGAAGTGGTTGTTGGGCTTATTTTTAAAATGTCTACCGATTTCATAAATAAACAAAAAAAGGTCAAAATCTGGGTTCCAGTAATGTCAGAGCTAATGGGTGGAATCCCATGGGGCTTCTTCGACTGGGCTAGCCAGGGCTATCCTCCCCTATGCAGAGTTGGAGTTATCCTCTTTATCTCCAAAGATCTTTTTTTAAGGTGTGTTATGCACTAGGAAGAGGGACAAATATGAAGGGATAATTGTTTGTAATGTGGACATTGTTGTTTTTTTCTAATTTACTGAATTTGAGGAAAGTGCATGTGCTAGGAGACTCCAAGGTTGTAATAGATTGGGGAAATAATAAGGTTCAAATTCAGGTGTTGAAGTTGCAACCCCTTCTTAATCATATCCGCTCCTCCATTGGTGAGTTTGAATGGTCCTCATTCACTCACATTTTTAGGGAGCTCAACTCGGCAAAAAACAAATTGTCAAAGGAGGCTTTGACACTGGACACTGGTTCTTTCATTTGACAAGAATACTATGATGGGTGCCTTTGTGAGGAGAATTTTTTTTTTTTAGTTTCAACGTTGGATTGTTAGAGGAAGTAAACATAGTGAAAAAAATAGAACAATTTTTTAATATGAATAACATAGTTTGTTTATAAGAAGTTTTTAATGTAAAGAAATTAAATGAAATAGTAAGGATGTAGTGGTGATGAATGAAACATTTATGTTTCAATGAAGCTTTGAAAATTATGCACTTTTCAAATAGACCGAAATATATATACTCATTTTATAAATACAAAGTTATTTTATATATATATATATATATATATATATATATATATAAAAGTGTGCCTAATGATAATGGTAGGGTATGTAAAATATATTATTATTATATATATTAGAAAAACAATTTATAATAATTAAAAAAAATAAATATAAGTCGATTTAACAAAATTAAATTTAAAAAACAAATATAAAACAAAAGTTAAAAATAAAATACTTAAAAAAAAACAAGTGTACTGAATGGGGTGATTCCTCTCCCCCCTCGTGTTGTCGCCTTCACCTCTGGCCACTCGCCTTCTTCAAAGAGGAAGCACCAAAAATATAAATTAATTTGTTTTAAATGATATTAAAAAAATATTTTAATAATTAAGTTTTTTAAATGTATTTTTTTTTAAAGTCTTCTAAGAATATTTATTTTCCTTATTTTGTTTTTAAAGTTTTTTAAAAGTTATTTGTTTTTCTTATTTTGTTTTTATTTTTATTTTTTTTATTAGGCTTTTACATTACATTTCAAAAAATACTATAATTTTAAATTTGAAAAAAGTATTATTAATAATACCTAATTTTCTTTTATTCAAGATAGATTTTAAGATTTTAGTTACAATGATAATTCACACCGGAGGGTAGAAGATCTATAGCACTAGCACTAATTGCTTAATTGACTTGCTTCTTTATAATATTGATACAAAGCTGGATCTTCTTAGGCATGCTATCTTTCTCAGGTAAGCTAGGGTGAGGTAACATTTATCGAGGTCATGATTTCAAAAAAAAATTAGCCATGAAAAAAGGGAAGTGTTACTAGAATACCATTTTTTGATTTATATTGTTTTTAAGATTTTGGTTGAAATGATATTAGCTGTTAAGTTTATTAATTTTTTTTTGCAATCTATCAAACTATATTGTAATAGCAACTATTTTGTTGTGAGGAGAATTTATTAGCTTGGTTTTTTTTGATAAGGGAAGAGGCTTAAAATGTGGGGCTGGAGCCTTTCTGAAATGCTCAATAATAAGTACCTATAAAATAAAAATGAATTGTAGAAAATGAACAAATTCTAAAAGAGAACTAATAACACTATGGTTAATTTTATATTTTTATATTTTAAACAAGTACCTAGATTATTATTACCGAGATTATTATTGCTGGGGAATTCTAAAGTTATTATTGATTGGTATATTGATGGGGGATTCTCTAGTCCTACGACCTCTAGCTCTTCCCATGGAGGCAGCTCGATGCACCTTCGGGAGAGGTAAACTTTCTATTCATTTTGGTAGACTTGACAATTGGACAACACTCGTTTGAAAAGCTGAAGAGGTTTTTGTTCCAGGTGTGAGCACTTGAAATCAGAGAGCCTCTTAAACCAACTCTATTTTCTCTCTATAGCTGCGTGAGAGCTTGTCTCGGGAGAGAATAAAAGAAAGGATAAATTAAACTTCGCCATTCCCGTTGGCTACCTTGATGTGTACAGGCCTCATAACTTTCAATTAAATGCATGTATGAGCTGCCTCCATTATGAAAGATCTGATGCGACCCTGTCATGGAGGTAAGAGCCTTTAACACTGCTTGGTTTCTACTACAACAAAGGCCAAGTTTACATCCGTTATCTCCCTCGCTTCTTCCACTATCTGTGTTGAGTTTCCATAATACAAACCACACTTTTCTTTCGTGATTTGATTAGAACAAAGACTGGCCTCTTTAAGGCTGCGTTAATATTGTGGATACACGTCATGCAGAAAAGACGTTTGAGGAGCCTGTACCACCTAGTCTAAATCCAGGATGGACACCCGGTCTTGGCTATGCACCCAAATCGAGTGAAAAATGAGGTAATTTTAACCACATCTCCAAAAAATAAAAATAGCATCAGTTTTTGATGATCTGGAGGTTGATTTTATGGGTTTTTTGGGTTATAGTTTTCATTATGAGGTCACAATTCTCGTCAAAACAATAACCATGTTATGTTATTTTTGTGATTGAAATTTTTAAAGAAAATCATTCTAAATTATCATAATTTTGATGGTTAAAAGGTTAAGAAGGTCAATATCATAACACATGTTTTGAACTTCATATATAATATTGATGCAGAGAGGACAATTTAAGAGAAAGTGGTTTCATCTTCAACCCTCTTAGTGTCATAAAGATGAAAAAATTCTTTTGGACCACGACATTTTAACAATTGTCCAACACCCTATTTTGCTATACATTTCATGAGAGTTCATTCTCTCATTCTTATTTTAGTAATTCTGATTTTCTTCTTTACCCTAATTAAAACAAAGAGATACTTTTGATCTTTTAAATTAAGATTAATCACCTCCTTATAGTATTTTATTTTTTTCTTGTTATCTAATTTGTTATCACACTACAATTTCTTTATTTTTGTAAACTAGATAGTTATAATATTAATATCTTATAAAATATGTTACAACATTGCCTTCCTATGGCCTACCACTAGAGAAATTGGGCCACATTAAATTAAAAAACTATTGTATTTGTATTAGCCTAGATAGTATATAAGATATACTAAAAAATAATTGGAAAGCATACAAGCAAAGTAACATTCTGAAACTGAAAAGGATAGACGGCATAATTGTATCAGATTGGTAGGCCTACTAAGTTAGATGCTTGTGGCATCTTTTTCTACATTTGTTCTGTGGGCATGGAATCCTCCTCAATGAGGACTAGATTGGAGGGTGTGCCACTTTATCCTAGAGTTCTATCGGGAATTGTTGTGTCCTTATTATCACTTTCAAGGGGATCATAAACTATGATGCTAACACCAAAGACCACTCTGAACAGTGCTTCAAATTTTCTATCCATGAGGTCCAACTTGTAGAGAATAACTTGATGCTAGATGCCCCTCTTCTCCACTGTTTGAGCAATAAAGGATTTATTAAGCTAGTAGAGTTATCTTAACTTGAAAGTATTTGTGTCTTTGGTTCTTGAGAACCTTGGACTTGAGATCCATCCCTTGTACTCCTCCTCAATTTGCTCTTTAAACACTCTTTTCCTCTTTTCTTTAATAGAATTCTCCATATTTTTTTTGTTTCCTCCTAGATCTCAATAGAAAATCTTGAATGGAAGTGCATCTCTTCCTTAATGGCATTTTTTTCAGCTATAGTTGAATAATGCAGGACCCAATTGGGATTGGGGCTTCTAGAATCTTATTTCATCCTTCTTCGAGAGCCTTTTCTACTAGATTTTGGGCTTTCCTCTGAGTTATCTCTCACCATATTTATTGACTAGGAGGGGGAAGAGTATTCAGGTAATAGAAGAAACCAAAAGTTGAGGTATTTATTGACAATGGTAATGGGAATAGGGGTTCAAAAAGAGAGATTATAGTGGTAGGACGAGGCCTTAGGAACAAGAATAATTGGATTAATGAAGCTTTGGAGAGAGAGACTTTTTCCATGGGGGTTTACACAGTGGTATTATCTTGGTGCTCAATTTTTATGAGACCTAATCAACATAGAAAACGATAAAACTGTTAAATCATGTAACAAAGGAAGAACTACAGAGTCCCTGACTAGAGAACTAGTGGAAGCATTAACAACTCCTAGTTTCAAGACTAGGTTCTCTCCATGGTTCAAGGATTGAAACCCATAGATATCTGCTAGATTTATCTTTGTCCAAACCCTTAGAAGCCAAAATACCCCATGGTTTCTTTCTCCCATGATGACATAAACCTCTAATCTCGACAAGGGTTCAAACGTTGGTGTGTGTGTGTTGTACATAATCGTTCTAGAAAAATTTCCCTTACCCTACATCTCCTCTAGTTTTCTTCTACCCTCATGTAGTGAGTGCTATATACCATTCAAAACATCATAGCCCACAAACCTTCAACATTGACAACCTCATGTAATGGAAGATCCATCTTGAACCAAGGTCACACACAGGGTAAGGATTCAGGTGGTCTGGTCATAAGGGTTTGGGTATCGCTCCCCTTACCCTTCATGACTAGTAACATGAAGGGGCTTATGTGAGCTTGCATGCAAGTGCCTCTTGGGGCCCTTTCACTTTTCCAACACAAACATCCCATTTGGGGAATTAAGTGTAATAGTGTTGAATGCATAATTTTTATTTAATTTTTTGATAAAATTATTATATAAAGAATATATGTGAAAAAATTAATTTATCGGTTAAAATATAAAACCTTGTATTATATTGGATAATATTTTAATTAATATTAAAATAAGATAAAAAAAATCTATATTCAATAGTAGTGATTGTTACTTTTTACTATTTATTCTTCTTGGGTAAGAGGTTAAATTGCAATTAAGGCTAGATGTTGTTAAAAAAAACATGATTGAACTAGACCTAGCCTAAAGCAATGATCACAAGGGATATTGCCTTTCTTGTGAATACTATCTAGGTTTTTGATTTGATAAGAGCTTGTCTTCCTCAATTGTAAGGAAATGGGTTAATAGCACAAGACTCTGCAAGAGTGAAAGTCTACCTCCTTATGGACCCACCAAGAGTGAAAGTCCACCCCCTTATGGACCCACCAACATTTCATTTCAAGTGGCATTGTTTTCCTTGAATAACAATAATGAGTTATCCCACATTTAACAATAATAGCAAGTGATAGTTATCCTAACTATTAGTTGACAAGTGAATTATGATAGCTTTTGTCACTTTCAAAAATAAATTCAAAAAATCTTTTACTATTTCTTCAAAAAGTAAAACTTGATAAAATTGGAATTGGTTAACTTAATATCAAAATATTATAAAAATTAACATTTATATTTAATAATAATTACCATTATTCTCTATAATTATTATGTTTTAAGTTTTATCATTCCTTATTGAATTTTTACTATTCATTTTCTTTAAAATAAAATAATTAAAAATATATATTTTAACAAAATTGTTATGAAAAATATAAACCTAAACCAATTTGAATATGAGTTAATTACAATTTTACAAAGTTAATTTTTAATTATTAAATCAAAATATTTTTTTTAGTAAAAAAATAATAATTATACTTTTCAATCACTCAAACTAAATTCAATTAACAAATCATAATAAACATATAAATAATTTAAAAATATAAAATTATATTTAACTCTATTATTAAAATTTTAAAATAAATAAATAAATAATATAATTCAACTCAAATTTCTTAAAATTTTAAAATAAATAAATAATATATTTCAACTCAAATTTCCAAAATTTTCCTTATCAATTTTCGAGGATTCTCACAATTTACATCTAAATTGAAAAACATTAATGTCTTAGATTCTATCATCAAGCACTTCCAATTGATGCAAAACGAAAAAACATTAACTCCGATTTTCTTGTAGTCAAAGCCGTACATTGATTGCAACATAACTATATTTGAAAAAGAAAACATGTTATAATTTGAAATATATATCATTTGATTTGACATATTGAAAAAAAGAGAGAGCATATTTTGTATTTAAAGTTAAGTAGTATTTATCAATATGATTAATTAAAAAATTATATAAACCTATTAATAAAAGATTAATTGAAAAAACATAATTTGATTACATGTCTTAAATATATAAGAGATTAATTGAAAAAACATAATTTGATTACATGTTTTAAATATATAATAGATTAATTGAAAAAACATAATTTGATTACATATTTTAAAGATATAAGAATTTAAAATTAAGTAGTATTTATCAATACAATTAATTAAAAAATTATATAGACTTATTAATAAAATTAATTGAAAAAACATAATTTGATTACCTGTTTTAAATATATAAAAGATTAATTGAAAAAACATAATTTGATTACATGATTTAAATATATAAAAAATTAATTAAAAAAATATAATTTGATTACATGTTTTTAAAGATATAAGAGATTGTAAATAAACATATATGTTAAGAGTAGTGGAAATAAAAGTTATTTATCATTATAAGAAATATTAGAAATGTATAAAGAAAATATTGTTAAAAAAAATTTCCAATAAGATTAAAGATTAGTTAAAGAGAGATTAATTAAGTCAATTTATAAAGTCATTTGATTAGATGAACACAAATTTTTTTAAAGACTTTTAATGGGAAAAAACCTATCTTCATTCAATGAGACCTTCCAAAAATCAAAGTTGGTTTCCTTCCGTCATCAAAGGAGCTTAATAGATGTTCAACAAACCAAATCAAGCTAAAATTGATATCTTTCATGTTCTTTGTAGTATACTTAAATAAAAAATACAAAGAATTTAAGAGCAATATATGAATAAACAACTTGAAATAAAAGAGAGAGAAACCATAATTTAACACTTGCATAAATAGACCTTTTTATTGATATGACTACAGGGAGAAACTCTTCAAGGGGATAACCTCCAATAAAGTAGAACTACATTACAACAATAATCCTTCACTTTCCATTCTATAGTTCTTATCTCTATAAATAGTTTCTCACTGCCCAAATCCTAACCACCAATGATCCAAACATTAATGAGGTGTCATTGTCTAATAGGTCTTATTCATTAAGGATGACCATTTACATTTAGTAACCATAAACCAACTATCTAATGGGCCTTATTAAAAGAGGATGGGCCCATACATTAATTCACTAACTTTTAAGTTCCCCTATGTGGGGAGGCTACGGTAGGACCCTGACATGCCCTTAGACTTCAAAGACAACTTTGTCTTCAAGGTTGGAGGTGTGGACATTGTTGTAAAATTGTTGTTGGTTCCTATGTGGCATATTCAAGCTACATATCCTTTTACTATATTAAGACTTCGTGGATAATGGGATGGCACAATGGATGCTCTCCAATATTGCCTTTGGTCATAACCAAATGGATCCATTTTCATCAAGTTCGAGGAGGATGGTCTAAATGTAGCAATTCAAATCTAACACTTTATTCAAATAGGAGACATGAAATACTACATGGATCTTGGAGTGGTCTAGGAGAGCCGATGTATAGGCAGCTTGTCCAATATGTTGGAAGATCTAATAACGGCCATAGAACTTGGGTGCAAGCTTCTGGTGGCTCTTTTCCTTGAGATATGTGTGCTTATAGGGCAAAAGACAAAGAAAAACCCGATTCACTTCTTTAGAGTAGTGCGCTAAGAGTTATTTCTTTGTTGTTTCATTCTCTTTTAAGCCAAGACCAAATTTTTCCTTAAGTGTATGAAGAAAGTTGTGTATGTGTCCATTCCCCATTTCATGATGTACGTATTTTTACTTTCCAAAACACTGCATAATTCAAAAAATGGTGATAATAAGGCCCACTATGGAATTCCAAATTGCTATTGAACTTGGTTGATTGGATGATAGAGGATTGTTTCATAGCTTGAGCTAACAATTACTACATAGTAGCATCCTACTTATCCATCAATATGTTCGCTCCAAATGAACCAATTGAAAGGGAAGGGATAACATCTCACCGGTTCCTCTCATTAACATGCCTTTTTTGTAACTACATCTTCTCAACCCTAGCCTACAACATGTCCACTCTTTCTACTATCTCTTCAATTTGTTGAGTGTTATTTTATATACTAATTCTAGTCCACCTCTGGTGATCTTTTACTAAGTTTATTTGAAATTTGGTTCCAATTATTTACCTTTGCATTGTATGGGATTCCAATGCATTCCTTCTCTCTCAATCCTTTCTCCAACCTTCCCACTTTTTGAAATAAAAATAAAAACAATCATGAACCTCTTTGATATTCCTCACACACCATTAGATGCCTCTACATATCTCTAAGTTCTAACAAACAACCCATCAATTTAAATGGCCATGTGGGATTGCCATGTTCCCCTGATAACCTTCATAGCTAGTTAGCGAGCCTAAAATTGTCACATTAGAACAACTTTGTTTCTCTACATACCTCTCTTGATTCTTATTCCAAAGAATCGACCCTATACCTATGCATTGTTCTGAGGCCCATCGATCCAAACAATACACATGTTCAGAGCAAGGTAACTAGAATAGATGGAGACTAGAAACAATATCCAAACCTATCAAATTTTAATATCACGTAGGAGATACTATCCCATCCCTTCATGGAATAATACCTTCATCTCCATCATTTTAAATGGCATGAGGGAAGCTCTAAAGACCCTTTAATAGCCCAACACCCACCTTTGGATATACTTGCCACTTGTTCATCTTACTCATGGTTCCAAACTTAAGTTTCAAAGATGATGTGAAATTAATGTTAGGTGATGTCTTAAAGAACCCCCAGTCCCCCATCTATTCAAAGAGTTCTAGAGGCACATGAGTCCCTTCATTTATGTGTTTTCCACTCAACTACCAATCCGAGTCAAAGCTAAGATTGGACAAATAAAGATTCGAACCTGGAACTTTTATACACAAAAATAAGCCATAATAATGCAAATTTTAAAGCAATCCCTGCAATGGAGAGAAAGCACAAAGCAAAATCCATCCATAGAGAAAAACTTCAAAAGAACATAGAAAAACATAAAAAAATATTAATTTTCGTGTTCATATTTTCAATTTTGTTTTAATCCAAGTGCTTTTTATTATTGAGGAATATTATATATATAGTTGGTTTATTACAAAAAGTTGTTTTATTATTATAACAATTTTATATATATAGTCAACTGGGTGTAGCTTGGATGGTTGTGAGGAATGTTGTTACGGGGTTCAATTCCCATAA
>JZKD02S1831327.1:548004-571515 GCA_000966675.3 Picea glauca | reverse complement strand
TCCAGGTTTATGGGGGAGAGACAATGAGACTGATGGTTGTTAAGGGATCCAAGCATGCGAGGAGATTTGATTAATAATGAGTTGGCCCTGTTCTAAAGATTTTGTTGATTTAGCTCAGCGTTTGGCTTCCGTATTTTGTGAACGGAGGATGTGGAAGTAGTGGATTCTAGGGAAGAGTTGTTTCAAAGAATTAATTCATGTGCAAAGACCACTGGAAGGTTGAGTGGCAGTAGTTGAAAGTCCAAGGAGATCTCTTATAACTATCTCAAAGTCCCCTATCACCACAAGGACTTGGATGCTTCTTGAATGTGCAATGTTGAGACCCATGAACACTGCTAGAGTTTCTTCTCTATTATTGGTGTTTTTTCCCAAACCCCAAGAAAAATATGCTACCTTTTGTCCATAGGAGTCATAGATGACTTCCCCCACACTTGGCGCCCCTGGATTACCTGCTGCAACTCCATCGAAGAAAAGAAGAGAAGTGTGTTGTTGTCTTTGCCAATGAAAAAAGTCATTGTTGCTGAGATGGAGTTGCTAGTCCTGTCTTTTAATTTCTTGATGCAGGGGAAAAGAGAGGAGTGTGGAAGAGGGTCCCATGATATATTTGATCCAATCTTCTTCACTATGTTCCAAAGTTCCTGCCATATCATATTTGATTGCTTTGATCGTGAAGACTTCAGAAACTAATCCACATATTTTAGTGAAAGTGCTATGCAATGGGGGAAGCTTCTTGCGAAAAATGGCTTGATTGCAGACAAGCCAATGTAACACCCATGTTTCCCCCAGTTTGTAACTTAATCATAAAATATGATTACCATGCTAAGGCATGTGGACAATGTAAATGTATTATTGTTTGGGTTGCCAATAACTGACTGTGGGGGTGAAGCCTTGAAAGTATTGTCCATGATATCACTAGAGGAAGAATGTAAAAACTATAAGGGAGGGTTCATTATATCAAATAACCCCAAATTTCCCTTGATGAGGATGATAAACCTCCTTTGGATCCCAAGGGGAGAAACCAGTTAATAAAGAAAGGACCGGTGGTTGAATTATCAACCACGAAGCATGGTCTAGCTATAGAATGTCAACCCAAAGTACCACAGAGACCTGCAAACCCGAGCTTCCTTCTGACAGAAGGAACATGATAGGTCTAAAACCTTTCTAAAGAAGGAAGGTAAGATACATACACACAGACAACCAGAGAGGAGACACCAAACGAGAGCGTAAGCTCGTAAGGGAGATGTGCGAAGCTCTCCAACGAATGATGAACAGAAGGCCATGAGCTTGATGTTGAGTGAGCATTTGATAAACCTCGCCCAAGGCCATAATAGAGAAATAAATCTATGAAAGTTGTAGAGAACAGAACCCGAGTAGAAGTTGAAACAGAGAAAGAACCCTTGAGAACTGTGAGATTTTCCTGGTGATATCATGGCTTGGCACAGGGGTTGCCAGAGTGATAAGAATGAATGCCTCTGAGCCTATGGTTGGGTGGAAGGACAAACACTCACAACCAATTAGTTGGCTACCACTTGTAATAGATAAGTAATCGCATATCTTGTGTATTTAAGTGGTACTATGAATTAAATTTAGATATACTGTGAATGACCCAGAGGTGTGCATGTTTGCTTAATGGTTATATTGTATCTCTTTATTCTTGTTTAAATTATGTATTTAAGTAAGTACCGAATTACCTGTTTTATACTTGTAAATGCTTGCGTCCTGTGGTGGCTTAAGCTAGAGTCGCGAACTGTGAGTTTGTCAACCTTGGGCACCGTCTCATGTATGCATGTTGACCCTCCTAATCGTTCTGAGTCCCTTGGAGGACGGAGTCTTTTAAGCTCAGGAGAGTTGGTGCATATATGCACAGGCTCTCTACGAGGCAAGCAGATACCGAGAACCACTTAGGTTCTAGACTTGATGAAGGAGCGCAAGGGGTGTGCAAAAAACCCTTTTAAGTGTTAATTTCAAGAGAAAGAGCGCAAAGCTCTTAAGCCTTTAAGAGCTAACAAATCTCAAGAAGAATAGCAAGGCTGAAGTATCGAAAGGGAAGGTTCCCTTGTTTGGAAGACGAATGAATGAGATCTATTCAGGAAGAGCCAAGGTCTGTCGTGACCGTTGGATACAAGAAAGAGCATGGGAATTAACCCCTTGAGTCCTTTGGACTTTGCGAGTTCAGCGAATTGAGCGAGTTCGTCGTGAGGGAGGTAGAAATCCTCGAAGACCTAAAGCCCGAAGTTAATCTGGGCCTTAGATCTGAGGATGTCTGGGAGCCATCCCGACCTTCAGATCCATGAGGCAATTAGCCTGACGTTTACCGCTTCAAGAGAATAGAGTCTTAGTAATGCCAAAAATTCCAAAGAATGAAGTAGTGAAGTAATGTGGACCGTGGATCTATGGATCCTTCGGGACCCCTCTCGACAGTTTGATTGAGGGAATATGGGGATTACATCGAGAGTACGTGGGGACCCATGTGTTGAGTGATGACAATGCCAGGTGTCCCGCTCAGAGTGGCACACACTGGGGTATTAAGAGACGATTAACCATGAGTTTCCTTTGTAAATCCGTGAAGCGACAAATTCTATCTGTACTGTCGATCTAAGGGAGAGGATACGTGGTGGAAATCCGTTGACTCTGGAAGAAAGTACTCTAGGAGAACGGATTGTTGGAACATTTGTATCACCCGAATGTCGAAGTCTCGAAGTAAACCGGGACCGTTGATCTGAAAGGACACATGGTGCTTGATATAGAACTCTGGGTACAGAGTACTTCGAGAGGAAAGGTTGTGTGAGCACCTGAAACTCCCAAACGCCGAAGTCCTGAAGTGAATCAGGACCATCGAAATCCCCAAGGACACGCGACGTCGGATTGTGAACTTAGGAGAATTGCCATTCTGGGGGAATTCGTGCGGTGGTTGTCCTAGCACCTATTGTTTTGGCGTCAGGTCGCAACTCATGGTCATATGCAAGTATAAGGAGAATGGAAGAACCCAAAGGACATAAAAGAGGATATCTTCTAGTTCTAAGTTCGGTTCGGAGCATGGAGGTCGTGGCTGGGGAGCCCTGGAAGAGAAGAATGGAGTAGAAGCCCCGAATGAGGACATCGATTCTCTTAAGAAGTGCGAAATTTTTACGCCTCACCATGGGTGTGTTACAAATTGGTATCAGAACATGGTTACAAAACTTGGCCTGCTTGGGCTCATGAAAGAGTCGAGTTATTTTATTTCTTAGAAAAATTTAAGGGAGAGGGCGTACTACCCTACCCTATCTAGCAGGGCATGATTCAGACACAGGCCTGGGCCGAAGAAAAATCATGAGATTATGTTCACTAAGGTTAAGATGATGCCTGTTGAAAGGTAATTCTACCTTTGGAAGAAGGTTTACTATCTGCATCAACTCCTTAAGGATAAGGACTACAAAATGAAACTGTAATTTGGGAATTCCTACGGAATTCCAGCAAAGGAATTATATTGTCCCTTTGTCAAAGTGATAACTACTCTTATAGGAGTAGGGATGTGCTGATCAATATTACTGATAAGACTTGAATGTGAATGACAGAGGTGGAAGAAATTATGTTATGAAGTTGCACGAGCCAGAAAAGGGACATGAACTGAGTTATGCTATTATAGTGTGACAATGTCTACCTACTAAAGTAGGTAGAGTTGCTTGCAATTGAGATGGCTAGTTATGTAAGGATTAAGATCCTCATGAAGAATTCCTTCATGATTAAGGAAATCTGGTAAGGACTGGTAGGATCCTTAGCAAGTTTTAATTACCGCATTATTAAAAGAATAAACCCTGAGTATATAACTCCTCATGACCAAGAGGACTAATGAAAATATCTAGGGTCAGATTACTTGACCTATAATGGTTAAAACCAACAACAAGGATAATCTATTTAAGCAAGATAAAGAGGAGTCCTTTGGGACTGTTGCTAATTCCCAAGAGTGACCCTTGTTTGTTGTTCCCATAAAGAAAAGGCAACATCCATATGAATTATGACTGTAAGACTAGTCATATGAATGATCATAACCTCTCACTAAAGAACACTAATGTTGAAACTAAAATATCAATGTAAAAGGGGTGCAAGAGATGCACCTACGTCTATGTGTATACATACTTAAAAGAATAATATGGCTGCAAGACCTCAACTGACATGGAAGCTCGGTATTGAGTATTCTGATGAGGCTTGTCATAAGAATGATTGGAAGACCCTTGGGAGGAGGATTTGGAAGCCTGATATGTCCATGTGTGTGAATGTTATGGAAAAAGGTGCAAGAAATCAGATAGCATGATGAATACTTAACTATGTTTAATTATGCTTGAGTGCATGGGTTTAATGCATTGTGGAGCTTCTTAACATGAAGCCCAATATTAATACCAGTTAGGTATGAATGATATTAAACGTGCAAGTGATGCACATGTATGATGTAAGAGTATAGTTATAGGCATGACATGGTTGCCCTAATGAGTGAAATATAAAGCAAGAATTGCTCTTGTCCAGATTAAATGAATACTATGGATGCATGGTTGACTCCATTCTGAAGAGTCATGAAAGTTTTGTTCCAAATAATAGCCCGAGGGGAATGTATTCCATTTCCTTAGGGAATACTAATATAATTAGATAAAATGGTGAATGAGAAAAGATTCTTTGTTGTCATAATAAGAGGCATATGATTATGCCTTTGAGAATCACGTGAGAAGGATTGTGAACAATCCTAAGTTGACCGATCTTAAAAGTAAAGATGCATGTGGGCTATGAGATATACCTATGACAACTATATGCAGGCTTAGGATTATGAATATGATTAAGTACATCATGAATGTAAGTTAGCAAAAACCAGAGTATGTATGGATACATAATTTGGGTACATGACAAAGATGCATGTTTATATTCCTTAAGGAATATTTGGTAAACGACTAAAGCTAACTCAAGGCTGAGTCCATCACAAATAGTGATGGATGTGCAATAAGGAAGTTGCATGCTGAAGGAGTTCCCTGTGAAGAAAATGTGTAAGGACTCTATCAAAAGAATAGAATCACAACCCTAATGACTGCTGAAGGTTGGGCAATGGGTTGCAAAGCTTGCCTATATAAGAATCTTGGATTACGTTCTTAAAATAAAATGTGTAGGTGGAAGACTAACAATTGAATATTAACCACTCTGAGAACCAAATAATAATGTGCAGGATGCACAGGTTCATGAACCACTATGAACAAAAATCTTGCTACTAAGCATGATGTTGTATCCAAAAGGGTTTGAGTGAGGCCTAACCAAGGTTGCTCAAGGGAAAGAGCAAGGAGATCCCAACCTCGAATAAATTGCAAAAATCCAAGAAGTGGAAAAAGGGGAGAGCCCCTAACTCCTTTCTTGCTATGTGATTACGTTTCTTCTAGAATCAGAAAGTTGATTTACTAATAAAAGTAAATGTCTTGACACCATAGTGATGATGACTGTATTACTGCAGAAACAGTTGAGAATTGTCTGTATTGCATTCATGGAAACCCTTGAAGATAATGTGATGAAGTGCATAAAGAAATGCTAGGACTTTTGAAGAAGTCTTATGGATTCGAATGTTATGATACATGCATTTTAAATGATATAACAACTAACAATGCATGTTGTGTGTAGAAAGGAATTGGAACCGTTGAGGAAGACAATTACCAATAATGGGCAACCTCGAGCAGAGGATGACCATGGGAAGGCTGTGGTCGAAAGATTGTTGAAAGGAGTGTAAGAATCCCCCTATAGCACTGATGATGAGGTAAAAAAATCAGAAAGAGGGTGCTAGCAGCCAAGAACATGTATAAAAATGTTCATGATTATGTGGCTCCAGGTATGAAAAGATTCGGGTGAAAATCCCTTCTGAATTATTTATTGTCTCATGTTATGCACAAAACTTTTGAAAGGTCGGTTGTATGCCATGGATACCCAAGTAGGGTATGATTCGGGAAGAAGAACCTGAATGTTGGAGGTGTGAACCTACGGAAATGAAGACTAATTGTATGATGCATCAACATTTGAACCAAATGATCTCTGTTGACTCAAAAGGTCAAAAACCTTTACTAAGAGATCGTAGAAATCCCTTTAATAAACTACAGATCGAAATCGTGAGGATCGCGAAAGAAAACCTGGATCGAATCAGGTTAATCAAGAACCTGACAGAGGAAGTGAACACAAGTCGTTCATTGGAAGGAAACTGATCTCAGTCATCAGATCGATTTCAATATCCATTGGAGTTAACGGACCAAAAGCTAGTTGTTCGATAAGATCGACGACCCATATTCATTGCGGAGATCGAATGGGCACATGGGTTAACAACAGAGCCTATGCCCGTAATTTAAATTCAATGTAGTTTTTTTTTTAGTTTGGGGTCTGATCATAGATCGAACGACTCGTATTGATTGTGGAGCACAAAGTCGGAGTTAACGGGTGCGCTAGTCCACGACCCGCAATCAATCAAAACCGTTGATCTCTTCCAGGTGGATGATCAATGACCATGATTAAAAGAGTTGGGCGAGCACTTTTCAGATTATGGAGATTGAACTCTCTGATAAAGAGCAAGCACATTGGGGATTCCACAATCACTATGAACCGTTGATATGTGAACGATTGGTGGGTGGACCTGTAAGGAACCCACTTATTAATGCCACGTAAACTCGTACCGTGATTGGGTTCCATGGTTGAATTTGGCAAATCAAGGCTCTGCTCTCAGTCTAAATTCTCGGTCAAATACTTCTATGCCAGGATTGTTGTATTTGGAATTGATCTAGGGACAAGATCGATGACCCATATTCATTTTGGGGAAGGCATATGCACGCAGATTAATGTCAGGACCTGTACCCCTAAATTAAACTCAATATAGATTTGTTTTGAGTTTGGGGTCCGATCGAAGATTGGACGACCCGTATCCATTGTGGAGATCGGAAGGAGAATTAAACTGCAAGCTAGTTGAGGTTCTGCAATCCCTTGCAGCCGTTGGATTTGGGGGAGGATGGATCTTCACCATTGAATTGCAGACAAGGGGTTTATCCAGGATCATAACACCCGGGCACAGGAGCTGAAAGGGTAGCGCCTGAAAAGAATAGAGCTAAGGTCACATCTCTCGATCGCATGGAGAGAAAAAATGGAGTCCTTCGGGCCAGTCAAGGAAGGTAGAGTTTATCACTCTACGTTAGACTGTGGTCACAGGGGCTAGATCTATGAGAATAAAGGTGCTCATAGTTAGCACGTTGCATGGAATGCATTGAGGGAATGCATGTTGCATAAGAGGGTAGACAATGGAATTTTTAGTAAGGAAGGAGGACCTTCCAATGTTTTACTTACATTATGTAAGCGTTGAAGGAAAACAAATTGGGTGGCCATAAGTGTTGGCACCCTGGTTATTAATGAAGGAAGAATGCTTAAAGGCATTCATGTGAAACTTTTGAGTTTCATGCATACTGATTTGGGATCGTGATCGGCCTATAGCAGGAAACATGAAACATGGTTCTGCTGTGAGAGTGAATGAAAATCAATAAGCCATGTGGTGAAGAGGTTGGTTAAATTCCAACACACCATGGCCAAGAACCTGTCGTAAAGTGTGACAAACTTGAAATCAATGCAAGAGTGCATTGGGTATGAATGTGGTCGTGAATACTGGCACATTTGTTAAATCCTTTGAAATGTTGAATTACGTTTTGAAAGGTTTTGTATGTTGAAATGAGGCACAGGCAAGGAATGGGATTCCTTTTTCATGTTTATATAGATGTGATGAACTGTTAGTATGCATGGTTTTGAATATAGATATATATACACATGGATGCATGAGAGACTAATAGTATGTTTGGTTGTGTAAAGAATGAATTGCAGGGAGAAAAGGGTCATGGATATGGTAGTATTGTAAGCCCATAAGGAAGACCAATTGTCTGCTGAGCCAAATTGCAAGGAATGGTATTTCCTTTTTGAGAAAGTAAATTTAATTGTTAGTATGCACAATTTTGAAATTGTTTGTGACGACGTTATAAAGGTGTAATAAAATATACGTGCATGGGAAACTAACAATTTGTTTGGCTGATTAAAGTTGAAAGTGCAGGAAGCAAAGGGGTCCTGGATATGGCAGCGTTGTAAGCCCATAAGGAAGACCAATTACCTGCCGAGCCAAACCATTATGGGAAGGAAAGTCCCATAATTATGAATTTGGTTCCTGTGCGGAACAAATATGAAATTTGGAAATCTGTAGGTGACAGATTTAGAAGAAAATTTTTGAATTAAAATTTATGATGATGTCACATGAATTTTTGTATGCCTGTGATACGGGTGAGAAGAAAAGATATGTCCAGAAAGGACAGATGATGAAAAATGGCTACTATTGAGCCATGAGAACCCCATGGTAAGCCATGATCATCTAGAATATATTGTGTTGAGATAACACAAGTCGGAGGGATGCCTTGGTAGAGAAAGTCTCATGGATGCCTCGACTATAAGGCTCGATAAAGTCTTTGGAATTCTTCCTGTGCGAGAAAACCTTGGCAAGGCAAGATGGCTCACCCGAGGGACTATATAGTAGTGAAGGGGATGCTTGAGCCTGGGCCTAGAGGGTGAGCGACTGTAAGGAAGAGGAGACCGTGATAGTTCTTGTAAACTATTGGGATCATGCACACGATGGGTAGTTCTTGCTGTGCGAGAAAACCTTGGCAAGGCAAGATGGATCACCCGAGGGATTGTATAGCAGTGAAGGCGATGCCTGAGCCTGGGCCCAGAGGGTGAGTGATCGCAAGGAAGAGGAGACCTTGATAGTTTTTGTAGACTAATGGGATCATACACACAATGGGCATGTCAAGGAAAAACAGTGAGCCTGGATAACAAGACAACCATGTGGATACAAATCCACAAACTGCACTGATAATTATTGTGCTAAGATTAGAAAATTGTTCCTAAATTTTTTTATACAATGTTATCACATGAGACTATGGTTAATGTGATTGTTGTCCAAGAATTACTGAAAGCGAGTGACAAAGATTAAGGGTATGAAAAAGGACCTAACCAAGAAAGAAGGATCAAAATTTCTGAAACAACTGAATGAGAAAGGCATGACAAGTGTTTCTAAGAAAGAACACCGAGGACGGTGCTCCTTTAAGGGGGAGGGAATTGTAATACCCTTGTTTCCCCCAGTTTGTAACTTAATCATAAAATAGGATTACCATGCTAAGGCATGTGGACAATGTAAATGTATTATTGTTTGGGTTGCCAATAACTGACTGTGGGGGTGAAGCCTTGAAAGTAATGGCCATGATATCACTAGAGGAAGAATATGAAAACTATAAGGGAGTGTTCATTATATCAAATAACCCCAAATTTCCCTTTATGAGGATGATAAATCTCCTTCGGATCCCAAGGGGAGAAACCGGTTAATAAAGAAAGGACCGATGGTTGAATTATCAACCACCCCCATGAATGGAAGCATGGTATAGCTATAGAATGTCAACCCAAAGTACCACAGAGACCTGCAGACCCGAGCTTCCTTCTGATAGAAGGAACATGATAGGTCAAAAACCTTCCTAAAGAAGGAAGGTAAGATACATACACACGGACAACCATAGAGGAGACACTAGACGAGAGCGTAAGCTCGTAAGGGAGATGTGCGGAGCTCTCCAATGAATGATGAACAAAAGGACACAAGCTTGATGCTGAGCGAGCATCTGATAAAACTCACCCAGGGCCATAACAGAGAAAGAAATCTCTGAAAGTTATAGAGAACATAACCCAAGCAGAAGATGAAACAGAGAAAGAACCCTTGAGAACTGCGAGAGTTCCTTGGTGATATCATGGCTTGGCACGGGGGTGGCCAGAGTGCTAAGAATGAATGCCTTTGAGCCTATGGTCGGGTGGAAGGACGAACACCCATAGTCAGTTAGTTGGCTACCACCTGTAATAGATAAGTAATCGCATATCTTGTGTATTTAAGTGGTACTGCGAATTAAAGTTAGATGTACTGTGAATGACCCAGAGATGTGCATGTTTTCTTAATGGTTATACTGTATCTCTTTATTCTTTTTTAAATTATGTATTTAAGTAAGTACTCAATTACCTGTTTTATACTCGTAAATGCTTGCGTCTTGTGGTGTCTTAAGCTAGAGTCACGAACTGTGAGTTCGTCGACCTTGGGCACTGTCTCATGTACACATGTCGACCCTCTTAATCATTCTGAGTCCCTTGGAGGATGAAGTTTGTTAAGCTCAAGAGAGGTGGTGTAGATACGCACAGGCTCTCTGCGAGGCAAGCAGAGATTGAGAACCACTTAGGTTCTAGACTTGATGAATGACCACAAGGGGTGTGTAGAAGACCCTTCTAAGTGTTAAGTTCAAGAGAAAGAGTGCAAAGCTCTTAAGCCTTTCAGAGCTAACAAAGCTCAGGAAGAATAGCGAGGCTGAAGTATCGAAAGGGAAGGTTCCCTTGTTTGGAAGACGAACGAATGAGATCTATTCAAGAAGAGCCAAGGTCTATCATGACCGTTGGATACGGGAAAGAGCATGAGAGCTAACCCCTTGAGTCCTTCAGACTTCGCGAGTTCGACGAATTGAGAGAGTTCGTCGTGAGGGAGGTAGAAATCCACGAAGACCCAAAGTCCCGAAGTTAATCTAAGCCTTATATTTGAGGATGTCCAGGAGCCATCCCGACCATCAGATCCATGAGGTAGTTAGTCCGGCGTTGACCGCTTCGGGAGAATAGAGGCTTAGTAATGCCAAAAATCCCAAAGATGGAAGTAGCGAAGTAATGTGGACCGTGGATCTATGGATCCTTCGGGATCCCTCTCGACCATTCGATCGAGGGAATATGGGGATTACATTGAGAGTATGTGGGGACCCATGTGTCGAGTGACGACGATGCTAGGTGTCCCGCTCAGAGTGACACACACTGGGGTATTAAGAGACGGTTAACCGTGAGTTTCCTTTGGAAATCCGTGGAGCGATGAAGTCCATCTGTACTGTCGATTTGAGGGAGAGGATACGTGGCAGAAATCCATCGACTTCGGAAGAAAGTACTTCGAGAGAACGAATTGTTGGAATGTTCGGATCACCCGAACGTCGAAGTCTCGAAGCAAACCAAGACCGTTAATATGGAAGGACGCGTGGCGCTTGATCTAGAACTCCGGGTACAGAGTACTTCAGGAGGAAAGGTTGTGTGAGCGCTCGGGACTCTCGAACGTTGAAGTCCTGAAGTGAATCAGGACCATCGAAATCCGCAAGGACACACGGCGTTGGATTGTGAATTTAGGAGAATTTCCATTCTAGGGGAATTCGAGTGGTGGTTGTCTTGGCGCCTGTTGTTTTGGTGTTGGGTCCCAGCTCACAGTCATATGAAAGTATAAGAGGAATGGAAGAACTCGAAGGACTTAGAAGAGGATATCTTCTAGTTCTGAGTTTGGTTCAGAGCATGGAGGCCGTGGCTAGGGAGCTTTGGAAGAGAAGAATGCAGTAGAAGCCCTGAATGAGGACATCGATTCTCTTAAGAAGCACACAATTTTTACGCCCCGCCGTAGGTGTGTTACAGCCAGAGTTCCCAACAAATGAATTTGGGGACTTGCCTCCAAAGGAGAGTGAATAGTTTCTTATTTTTGAAGCTGCCATCATATCTTTGTCTCCAAGAGATGAAAAGATCATTCTAGTTCTCTAGAAGAGGGGGGTGGATAGAGAGAGGGAGGTAAATGATATTCCAAATTTGGGAAGAGTAGGGGCATTCTAGGAAGAGATGGGGAATGGACTTGGACACTAAGAGGCAAAGGGGGCAGCGTGAGGGGCCTTGAATTCCACATTTTAGAAGGTTTTCTGCTGTTAAAATATTTCCATGAACCAACAACCAACAAAGAATGTTTAATTTGGGCAACGAGGGACTGGACCAAATTTCTTTCCAGATCTTGGAGGTTGGGGGTCCTTGGGTTTCAGACAGCAAGAATGTTTCCATTGAGTTCTACTGTTAACCTCACTGCACTTATTTTCTAACTCTGAATCCTGATATGGATGCCCGGAAAAGATGCCACATTGCCACGTTCTGTTGGAGTAACTAGTTTTCCTTCTTCAAGTCCTGGATGGCCTTATTTTGGATATTCACCACCTTTAAAATCATCGCTATCTCCCTGTTTCTCTTCTCCTCTTGTTCTCCTATTTTGTCCTCTAAAATCACCGCTATCTCCCTGTCTCTATTCTACTCTTGTTCTCCTATTTTGTCCTCATGCAAAATCGTGTTGGATAGTCAAAAAAGTTGTGTTTTGAACTCGAAACTTCTTTTTAATTTCTTGTTGCAATTCACATTCATTATAGGAACAAAAGGGTTTGTGGTTATGTCATATTATTGTAGACAAAATACATGTTATTAATCATTAAATCTACTCAAACTATATATATTAGATTCTGAAAATAAATTGATAAAATTTCATTTCACTTTATTTTTTAAGAAAATAAAAAGGAAATTCTATCCATTATTGTTTCCTATAAACCTTAAAAAAAAAAACATGAAAATGATCGAACACACTAGTAAAACTTTACCCACAACCACAACTTCCATGAATTTTAACCAAAGTCTTAAGCGTCCGCGCCAATAAAATTGCAGAAGGCGAGCTTCAATCCTAAACAAGGCATAGAGAAGCACCCAACATTCAACCAGATCCCTCCGATTCCAGCTCATGGAAAGCCGTCCACCTCCCAAGCAATTTTGAACAGTTCTTCCTCCAGTGACAAGACTTGCATTATACTTAGATGAAAGCCATCCACCTTCCAAGCAATTTTGAACAGTTCTTCCTCCAATGCCCAGATTTTCATTCTATTTAGATAAAGATACTATTGAAAAGGCAGCTCATTCTTATTTTATTCTGGTCTTAAATGTTAGATGGTTGAATGCTGCGCAGCAAGTTGGATATTGAAATCAATAATAATATGATCATGTAATCATATATTATTGTACTTTCTTGTACCATTGACATTTATATTAAATTTTCGTTATTATAGTATTCATAAAAATGGTGAGAAACAAAAAAAGGGTCAACTTTTTTTTTATAACTAATCATCTACTTAGGAGAAGTAAAGTAATTCTGTTTTGAGCTTGGATTTCTTTTAACACCCCTTGTTATAGATTGCAGGCCTCCTTAGCCAGAATGCTTGCCTTGTTATTCATATCCTTTAGAACATGGTAGTATTCTACTTTTTAAAATTGCTGCTCTTCTTTTGCAATTCTTCATATTGATCTATATAGAATGTGGTCACTGTAACCTTGTAGTAACTGTAACTATGACTGTTTCACAATACTTTTAATTATAAATTCTTTGCTTTCCAAAATAACTATTATTATTTAAAATATTGCCATTTTTTAAAAACTAATTTCATTATTTATTCATCCTTAAATTATAATAAATTTTATAATAAATTTGACAAAGCGGCGCAACAAAACAAAACTACCCCGGGCTGGGCCTTAGCCTTGGCCTCAATGCAGAATCATTTTCAATTTACTCCTACACTTCGTTTGAAACATCCCGATTCTCCATTACGTTTTCAAGCCTTGCCCCGTCAAGATTCAACAGTGGCAGGAGCACACTGTTTGAGAACGGAGGCAATAGAATGTTCTTTTGATTATTCAAACATGGAATCACGTTTAGATTTTTGTAATTTTTTTTTATATATAAATGACATTAAGCAATTGTCTTTGTGATGCCGTTGAAGCAGCAGGTTGGTTTTTTTTGGGTGAGGGATGCTAATATTAACCTAAGATTTAATTTTAAATACATATATTTTTTTAATATAACTTAATTTTTAAAATTTAAATGCATATGTTTTTTTCTATGTTGTATTAGTTTTCAAAACGTGGGAAACGAGTAGAAGTTTTTTTCAAATTTACAAGAAACTGAATTTGAGAATGACAATAATATATATTAAAAAAATATTAAAAATATTTTAAATTACAATGATACTTTAGATTACAATGTATAGAAATATTGATACATTTAAAATCTTATTTCAATAAGATTGAAATTCAATAGAGGACAATGTTTCTCCTATTGCAACAAGTACAATATTAAAATTACTAATTTAATTTGTGCTAATAATTATATGAATGTATTTAACAAAATACTGAAACTTTAATACCCCTAAATATTCATTAGAAAATGAGAAACAAAATTGAAAATACATATATACAATTTTAACATCTTTTTAAAATTAAACTTAACATATATAAACCTTAAACATCTTTGTAAATTTGAAACATTATTCTTTTTTTATTGGAAAAAACAAAATACTACTACTCTTCTAATATGAAAATACAATAAAAATCAATGATATCTACAAGTGGAACAAATGCTTGTCGTGTATAGGGTATTGAGGGTATTGATTTATTCGACTTTTATGTTTAGTTTGGGCTTGAAGGAAAACATAGATGTATTAAAAGTTTTTCATATCCACAACTATAAAGTGAGTATTATTAATTTTTGAAATAATATTTACCTATAGTTTAGTCTTAGTTTTGTAGTGATATTTTGAATAAATATAATGAAAACATTTGTAAGAAATTATGTATTTGTAATAATGGAATAAATATTTCTACATTTTAATTTAATATTATTATAATGTAAAGCTCTTGTTTAGGAAACCAATTCCCAAACTCTCATTTCTTTGATGTTGAAGCTCCCAAGTTCCCAAAAAAGTTCTCAATCAATAACTTCTAGAGCAGTTCTATATAACTATAGTTTTTTTTTTATGTGAAACATTTTATCATTTTAAAAATAAATATATGTATAAAACTTTGAAAAATAAACACTTATATAAAGAAACTATAATAGGATTAACTTTTTTCAAGAGGGATGCTGGTTTTTTTCTAGAAAATAAATTTAGGTGGAAACTGTCTTTTCATTAAATAATAATGATGAGTTAATATGCATTTGCAAATAAGAATGAGTAATAACTATCCTCATTACTTACTTATTAACAATTAAATGATAATAAATTTATCACCTTCTAAAATACAAAAATCAAATTATTTATATAATTACAATTCATTTTTGAATTGTAATTATTAACTAGAATATAATCTTTTTGTTTATTTAACTACATTTTAACTACTATATAACTACATGAATGGTTGTTGTTTTTGTTTTTTGTAATTATTTAACTACAAATTCATATTCTGCAATTATTTAACTACTATATGTAAGATTATGTCAGGAGGGTTCTTCACTACACACATTTAAATAAAGCTATTGAGGTCACTCATTCACATCATTCCATCCAAGTAAGGTTATGCTACTAGGATATCACTAATCCTATTCTCTTGACTTATAATTCTAGTTTCTTATCTTCTTTTCTACTAGGGTTAGGCTTGGAGCATACCAAGGAAACAAATGAGCTATCCCATGAAGGGCTTTGGATTTCATTTGTCTTCATCAATCCACTCTACCCCATGTTGATTTTAATTTTCCATTCCATTGTATCAATAAAATGTTCATGTTCTTTATTCATGTTGAATGATGTTTCATTTACATAGTTGGATTTATATTTCACAAGAGTTAGGGTTTAACTTGCCCATAAATTTTCAAGGTTCCATACTTATCTTAAATTGTTAAAACCTTGAGGAATCTTCCTAATTCTTAAAATTCCAACTATAAAATGTTTCGCTATATTTTTGTAAAAAGATAAAAAAATTCTAAAGTTTCTAGAAAAGTTTGGTGATTTTTGGAGTGAAATATTTTTATGCTATAAAATTTGGACCAATAAAATGGAAATTGGTGAATCATGTTTTGGAAAAAAACATTGAAAATTAGAACATGGGAAAAATTTAGCCCTTAAAAGTTTCCTTGAATATTATTGGGGTTTGTAATTCTAGTCTCATTTACCTTTTGTATGTTGTTTGATTATCCACAACCATAAGTAAGGTATTTTGCTCACCCTCGTGACACAAACACACCAACACAAAGAATTCTTGATTGAAAAGAAATGTATTTAGAATGGTTCAAGACCTTAAATCCTTATTTATTTAAATAATGAGGCCCACAAGAGGACTAGTAAGAAAGGTGGTGGGCCTGTGCTTCATGCATTTTAATGTCTCCATATCATATGAGGTTGATCTAAACTAATGATTGGTAGGTTGAGTCATTGGGATTTTAATTAAGTAGGGTTTACTTTTATTTTGGGAAAAAAGGGCCATGGTTTAGCAATGAGGAGTATAACCCATGGATTGACAAGGAGTGAAAATTAAAAAGAAGGGAATAGAGGCGAAAATGGAGCTAGAGGAGAACATAGAAGGAGCGTTGTAAATATCCAAGCCAAAGAAGAAACCACATTAATGAAGATGTTTCTCATTCCTAGTATGTTCTTTGTAAGCTTGGCTAAGACCTCAACCACCACACATGTCCATTTTGATGTTTTGTGGGAGAAACTATAATTTTGATAACAACATTGAAGGTCCATTGAGACATGTAGAAATGTTTAAATATGCAATACCCCATGTTGATCCCTAGTTTATAAATGTGTATATGTACATATGTTATATAGGCTAGTGAGCCAATATGGTTTTTGGGCCAGAGTATATATATATGTTTTGGGCCCGAGTGCCTCTCTGATATTAGGTTGGAAAGCATGTATGTTGAAATGTCAGTGAGCATGGCATTGTAAATTGTAATCACACTTTGATATATTAATAAAATACACCATTGACGTAGACCAAGTTAGACAAGAGAGAGTGGGGGGACATGATTCCATGAGAGGGAAAGAGGGATAAGGGCTTAGGAAAGGGACTTAATCTAATCATTAAATTAATCCTAATTCATAGCCTAAATCCCCATGCCATGATTTTATCCTAAGTTCTCAAGTGGGGGGATGAGTTCCCAAGTGGTGGGGAAAGTAGTTCCTTGGTTTTCACTTGTAAAATAGGGAACATGAATGTATAAAATTTGGATCAAGTGGAAAAATCATTCATTCTCATCCATTCCATTCATTCTCATCATTCATGTTATCATTGTTCCTTTTTCTAGGATATGGAGTGTGAGCTAGTAAGCCACTATAACCCTATGACACTAGGAACCATGTGAATCCTAGTTTGATTTGGGTGTACAATTCTCCTTGGGATGCCTTGAGGAAAGATGGATCCCTAGAGGGAGAATTGTCTAGGATACGTTTCCCTAGGCATGAAGCCTAGATGGTGCCTAGAGAATCCATTATAGAAAATGGAGTTCCTAGAGAAAAGATCTTTGAGACTTCCCGACCGACCTATGCTAGAGTCCTGGAAGGGAAGTGGACAAATCAAGGGATTGTGGTATAGAGAAGGGGTTACACTTCCTTGGGTTGTGCAAGCTGATGGGGAAAGGGAGGCTATAGGTTGGAATTACTGTTAGAGTTTGGTACCTTGGCCTAGCCATTTTTTTGTGCTAACTGTGAGACCTTGGTTGGCTTGGGTGGCCCTTTCCTTGGTGGAGTGATAGCCCCATCTTGGGGGTGACCTACTACTAAGAGTGTTAGAACAACAATTTCTATGGTTGGGTGGAATGTCTGAGGTTTGTAGCTAGTTGGTGATTTCATAAAAGATAATTTTTATTTATGTTATGTGTGTTTATGTCAAATAATGCATATTCACATGTGCTCAATTTATGTTGTTGTGAATGTGTATATTGTGGTATAATTATGCATGTTATTATAAATTATGCATGGAATTGCAAATTATTTCATATGCAAGACATATATTAGATTGGTATTAGAGTGGAGTATAAGGTTATATGTGCCTTCAGGAAGGTTGCAAGTAATTAATTATGGTATCAAAGAAATCATGAGAGAGGTAAAAGAATTTTAAAAATTATGTATGTGATAGAGTTTGAATTATAGTGACATATGCCCATAAGTAAGTTTGGGGTGTGTTACAATGTGGTATTAGAGAATTCAAGTTCAACATTGAGCTTGCATGGGCTAGAGTTAGCACGTTGAAGCAGAAATTTGTAGATGCAAAATTTCAGAGGATGCCTGCAAATTATTTGAAAAAAAATTCCAAGAAAAACTGGGGAATTTTCCTGGGAAATTCCAGGAAATTGAGTCTCAGGGGTTAAAATTTCCAAAATTAACCTCTATATGAGCCACTTTAGACCTATAATTGGCTGAATTTATGAATTGCGGAGAAGGCATGGAGAAATTGGGTAGAAACCCCAATTTATGAGCAAATTTATGTAGAATTTGTGCCCATAATCGTTAAGGGGACAATTATATGGGGTTAAATGGGTGAATTCAAGAAAAAATTCGACCCAAGAGGTCAAGAATTATATAATCATCACAACCATGGAAGAAATTGGGAGAAATTAGGAAAAATCCCCAATTTCTAGGTAAAATCCATTGAAAAATCAGTGTGGGGATGTTTGTGTTTCAGGTCTAGAGGTTGAATTGACACGCACAAGGATGAAATTGGTCATGGGAAGCCAAAATATAGAGTTTCATGGTGACCTGTGCATCAATTTTGAAATTGGGCAGTTTTGGAAATGGATTTTTTTTTACCTCGTGATGTGAAAGCCATGTGTCAGGTGATATGGCAGTGGTGATGTGGACTGCCATAGTGGTAGGTCCATAGTGGTGGGGTGGATGGCCATGGTGGAAGAATCAAAACCATAAGAAATATAATAGTGTTTAAAGATGGTTTTGAAATGTTTCAATATGCCCCAATTTCAATGAGAGCATGACACAAATACAAATAGCGGTTTGGTTGTATCAGAGCTATTTGTTCCATTAAATTCCCTCCATCTTGAGATCTGATATCAATATACACCATTGATATTCCTTCATCATTCACCGCCTGATCTAGCATGAAAGCAAGTTATGAATTGGAGAAAAAGGTGTGGGAAGGGATCTACTCAATCACTATGGCCAATCACCGAGTGCCAGGTGTGCAATTGGCTATGGTGGGCCTACAAATATAAAATAAAGAAAAGATAAGATAAGATAAAGGAGGAAAGAGAAGAAGGGTGACAAAGAAATAAGGAAGATAGAAGAAAGAGAGAAGGGGACGACCCAAAGGATGACAGGGTAGGGACAGGGTGGCCAAGGAGGTGACATGGAATCATGTCAAGGTGCCACATCAACAACCATGTCAATGAGGATGATACACAAGAAAAATTTATCTCATGTTTGAAAAAAAACCAAGTCTAGAGAAAAAATCATATTTTGGCCATAACAGGAGCAAAATAACTCATAGTTAGATAAAATTTTCTGGGTATGTATGTGATGTCAAGGTATACAAAAGCACCAATGAGGTCCACTTGTCAATTATGCATCAATTTTCCATAAATTACAAATTAGAGGTTTTTAAAGGGCAGGGTGGTGCTCAGTGGCAGGGACACTTTTATTTATGGGATTTTTACAGGGCGTCAGAAAAGATGACATGAAAATACCTAGTGAAGAGATTGGCCAAATTCCAAGGAGGTTGGAGTGGAGATGCAAAAATAGGGAAAATACACTATTCTGGGCTACTTTTTGGGTATTTTGGGAATTTTCAGAGGAAAAGGAACACCAGATGGAAAAATTGGAAAAAATATTTTCTCAAACTTCTGTCTAGCCATCAATCCAAAAATAATTTCCTTAGTGATTTTTATCTAGAAATGCTCAGTTTGGGAGATAACTAGTTTGGCCAAAAATTCTAAGTCTGGAAAAGGGGTGAAAAAGTGTAAATTTTTCATTTCCAGATTGTTGGAAATTTTGATTGGAGGATCAAATCAGAAATATGATAGTTGTTGTGAACTCACTGTAATCATTATTATTAATTCCTCATACAAAAATTTCCTTGGCTCCTGGTAGATTTTCCTCTACAAGTGGCATAAGTTGGTGTCTGAGCTTAATTGCACTAATAAGAAAGGTGCACAAAAGGGGTAAATTGGAAAAATTCAGAAGACTACAAATTTTTTCTTAGATACCAGAATTGAGCAAGAGAGTAGTCATTGGAAATCTCTTGGATACAAGAATCCACTTATTCACCCTGAATTGGGGTTTGAGTAGCATAATTCTCACAGAATCAAAGGGAAGATGATTGTTTGACCTAAAGCGAAAAATTATGCATAATTTTACAGAATTGTTGAATTATTTTTTTATCTAATAAAATTTTGTTGAATACACATTTTGTAGAATTAAGCATACCAGTACAACATAGCAGGTTCAAAATGAGGACCATAGACATGGAATATTCACAAGAATCTTACAACCATGAAGAGGAAGTTAGGGGTTTGAATATCATCCTAGGAAATGCAAAGATTAAAGCAAATGGTCACATAGAAGGAAAAGAATAAAACATAGAACTAATAGAGACAATGAGAAGCTTGAAGAGAGAAGTGTTGAGCCACATAGTAGACATTGAGAGAATGATAAGGGCTTGGGAGGAGCATAACCACATCAACACTTAGATATTACAAATCCTAAACATATTTCAAAAGAAAATAAACAAAGACTTAGATTCAAGGTAGGTAACAGAACACAAATCTCATGCTAGGAGGGAGGATGCCAAAAGTGCTAGGCACTCTAGAAGTACTAGTACACATCACCACAATTCACCATGGAACACAATTAGAAGGGAACATGCATTCTCAAAGTTAGAGAGAAGACCGAGTTTTTGTCTTGTCAAACATCATAAAAGGAGATCCAAAGTAGATTATTTGAAAGGAGAGCTTAGGAAGATTAAGCGTCTTACATTTGATGGTGATCATAAAAAAAGGTGAATATGAAGAATTTTGGTTACTGTGAATGAGGAAATATTTCCAATTGCACAATTATTCATCAAATATAGATGCCATAATTGCAATCTACCATATTAAGGGAAAATCATCAATGTGATGCAACCATCTCCAGCGGGTTAAAGACATTGATGAGAAGGGGATCTCATGGAGGAAATTCGAAAAGTATTTTCAAAAGAAATATTTTCCAGAGCATTATTATGATAAGAAGATGCAATATTTGTTTGAAATCAATCTTGGAGACATGACAATGGATGAGTATGAGAGGAAATTTATAGAATTGTTGAGGTATGTTAGCTTCATCAAGGATGAAAATGTTAAAATCCATTTTTTTTTTTCCATGGGATACCTTCTTTCTACAATGATAAAATTCATTTTGATGAGCCCAATACCTTGGAATAATCCATAAGAAAGGATAAATATTTGTATGAATAGAATAAAGGAAGGCCAACTTTCCAAAAGGCTTGGGATGACAAGAAGAAAGGAAAGATGGAGAAAATAAAGAAAGCATATAAGCCACAATTTTTTAGGAATAGTTCTCAGGGATATCCAACAAAAAATGAGGCCAAGATGAGAGAGTCTTTGGGGAAGAGGCCAAGACAACATCCCATAGAATGTTGGAGATGTGAGGGAGAGCACACATATAAGGATTTCCCTCACAAAGGAGAAATGATGAGGATTGTTCACAACATCTAGGAGATGATACAATTGAATACATGGGCATAAACATGGTAAGAATTTATGCAACCCATATGGAAGAAGCAACCAAAGATAAAGTGCCAAATATTGAATACCATCCAATGTTGAAATATTATGAGGATGTATTTGGGGATACACTAGGGTTGCCACCAAAGAGGGACATTGATTTCTCCATTGATTTGGTGCTTGGATCTGCCCCCATGTCCAAGAATCCTTATAGGATGATCACACCAGAGCTAAAGGAATTGTAGATGCAACATGAATAACTTTTGAAGAAGGGGTATACACACCCAATTGTATCACCTTGGGGTGCCCCGGTTCTCTTTGTGAAGAAGAAGGATGGAACCTTAAGGCCGCGCATTGATTCCAGGTAGTGGAATAAGGTTAACATAAAGAAAAAATATCCTTCGCCAAGAATTGACGATCTCTTTGATCAATTGAAGGGTGCAAAGATATTCTCCAAGATAGACTCGAGGTCAGGCGATCATCAAGTAATAATCAAAGAGGAATATATCAACAAGACATCATTCAAGAAAAGATATGGACACTATGATTTTTTGGTGGTGTCATTTTGTCTATCAAATGCAATAGTTGTATTCATGTCTCTAATGAATGGAGTGTTTATGTAATGTCCCCCACCTCTTAGAGAGGTAATGAGGAGACTCAGTGGCTTGGGCACCCCCACTAGGTCATACTCTCACACTGAAGGGGGGAAAAGTCAAGAAGTTAAAAGTTATATTTTTAAGTTGACTTAAGAAAGGAAAAGGAAAGGATTAAAAGATAACTCAACAGAAGAATAGAAGATTAACCCTGGGAGTTAACCTAACTCAACAGAGAATTAGAAGAAAAAGTATAAGTAAGAGGCTGGGGTGCACCTATTACTCATTCTGGGTTTGGATTAGCATTTTCTATTGCTCTTGAGCATTCAATTTGGGGGTTTTGTTGTACAAACCATTGGGAGAAACTCAGTGGTGAAATATCCACTCACCTTGTTCCACAACTTGGTCGCGGGGATGAAAGACTCCTCCACACCATTCTAGTCTCAGGGCCAGTTTATCGAGGGAGGTTCGATCCAGCTTATCTTGAGGACCTAGGGCCATTCCGACAGTTGGGTTTTGTTTGCAGGGGTAGGACCATTAGTTTGAGGGATTTTCTGGAGGGTTATCATCATTCGACATTTGTCTTCATATTGGGATGTCTTGGAGCCATAGGGGACGTCCTATAATTTAGTAAAACTCAGATCTAGGGAGATCTGCTTGAGATCTGAGTTCGAAACTTCTCCCACGGGATTCTCATAGCCTGATCTATATTCTTGGAGAGTTTCAGATCATTTGGATGCCTCCTTCATCAGGGTCGAACCAACTAGGGTTTCAGTCATCCAGTGGGGCACCCCATTCAGTGGGAAATTCAGATCTACGGAGATTGAGAGGGAGCTTGGAGATTCAGGCACCTGGGTTATTCATACCATCGCCTGATATATATTCTTGGAGAGTTTCAGAGCATTTGGAGGCCACCTTCATCAGGGCCGAACCAGCTAGGGTTTCAGTCATCCAGTGGGGCACCCCATTCAGTGGGAAATTTAGATCTACGGAGATTGAGAGGGATCTTGGAGATTCAGGCACCTGGGTTATTCCTACCATCACCCGATCTATCAATTGGCATATTTCTTAGGGTGATTGGACACTTTTGGTAGCAGGGCCGAGTTATTGAGGGTTTAAGCCTTCTATTGGAGTGTGGCATTCTTCAGCTGGAGAGTTTGGCATTCGGATCTTCTTGTATTGATCTTCATTTCTTATTCAGCCTTGGAGGCATTATTTTGTATTAGCGGAAGAATTTTGTAGCAACTCATATCTATTACTTGTACGACCATCTGAGGTTTATGCTAGATTGGCCATCTATTGTATTGATCTTACATTGCTCATAATAAAAAGGTCAGATCTTTGCTTGTGCTTCTACATCTTGATTATATTGTGATCTCCATGTGTTTATGAATCTTGTATGCACTTAATAACTCAATAAATTAGTAGTAGTTAGTGATTCCAAGAAATAATTTGGCTTGGGATCATTACAGTGGTATCAGAGCCTTGATCCTCCAAACCTGT
>JZKD02S1831327.1:524651-535748 GCA_000966675.3 Picea glauca | reverse complement strand
ACTCAAAGGAAGGAATCATGGTCAACCAAAATCTAAGAAAACTATTGAAGATACATCTTCAAGAAGACCATCCATGTTCAAGCCACAAAGAAGATTCAATCATGATCATGATCAGCCAAGGCAAAAATTCATAAGGACTACGCCACAAAGAAGATCATTCACTCCTAGGTATGTAAATTTCTTTTACGGTCATTGTTTTTATTGTACTAACTTTGGACATAAGGTTGCATATTGCAAGGATTATAAAAGAAATGTTCAAGAAGGAAATGCTTATGTGGCCCCATGTAACATTGAATGTTACAAATGTCATAAATATGGACACATAGCTAGTGATTGTATAAGCGTGATCGATACTTCCATGAAAGAGAACACTGATATCAGATGTAAGAAAGTATGGATAAGAAAACACGAAGAACAGGTGAACAAAGACCAGGTCCCATAGATCGCAAGATTGAAAATAAAACGAGATGAAGAAAATTCTACAGAGAAAAGGAAAGATGTTAGATACATAACGGTTTGGAAAACAACTGAAAGAAAAGAAGGACAAGTAAATAAGGAACATGTTCAAGAGATTGTACTTTCAGGCATTGTAGTGAAAGATGAATCCATAGACATAAAGAAATAAGTCAAAGCTCAGAGAGATGATGAATCTACCAATGAACATGACAATGAATACACATCAGATCATGAATTGTTCTGAGCCATCCGGATTAGAGACTCCCAGGTAACATGAATATTAGACAGGGGGAGTCTATGTGATAGTTGTGACAGACCAAAGAACCATCCTTTGAGCAACTTGCAGATTTTGAATAGACGGATCTAGAGCAGTTAGTTAGCAAAAGTATAATCAATTGTAGTAGTGAATACTTCATGATAGTACAGTGATAAATGGGTCAACATTATGGACAATTATGCAATAGAGTTTTGGAAAGTATGGACAAAGATGGATTCATAAGAACACTTAGCAGATTTGGACATATGTATGACAGTGGACGAGAGCATGGGTTCATAGATTGGTTTAGAGAGTGGTTTAGAGACAAATGAACATTATCATAATGGATGATAATTACACAGGAAATGGCTCCAACAATGCTAATGGATTCAAAATTGACAGATAGTTTTTGGACACATGCAATGTATACAACAATTCACATTCAAAATAGAGTAATGCTCAGAAACAACAATGACAAAACTCCCTACGAGCTATGAAAAGGAAGACCAACAAATGTGAATCACTTCAGAGTATTTGGAAGCAAATGCTACATCAAAAGAGAATATGGCATAATGGGAAAGTTTGACTCTCGTGTGGAAAAATGAGTATTTGTTGGTTACTCAAGTACAAGGAAAGAATATAAGTGTTACAATCTGAGGTTGAATAAACTTGTGGAAAGCATCAATGTAACAATTGATGAAACAGGTGGACAAGAATTAAAGGAAGAAGAAAATGAATCAATGGAACAACTTTATGAAGAAGAAGCAGAAGATGAATAAGAAGTCTACATCGAACAACCAGAAGGATTTCAATTGTCAGAGAACGAAGATTACATGTGCAAAATGAAGAAGGCCTTGTATGGTCTAAAACATGCTCCTAGAGCATGGTACTCTAGACTGTATAAATATCTACAACATGCAGGGTTCAGAAAAGGAAGTGCAAACAACAACCTCTACATCAAGGTAACTCAAGATGGTATTTTAATAATTGAAGTTTATATTGATAATATTATTTTTGGAGGTATTGATGACATGTTAAGCCATAAATTTGCAAAAGATATGCATAATGAATTTGAAATGTCATTACTTGGAGAACTATCCTTCTTTCTGGGTCTTCAGATACGTCAAATAAACCAAGGAATTTTTATTTTTCAAACTAAGTATATCAGAGAAATGCTAACAAGGTTCAGAGTGGAAGATTGAAAAAAAATTACCACTCCTATGCAAACCAGTTGCAAGTTGAGAAAATATGATGATTCAAAGTATACAGACCAGAAGAAATATAGGTCAATGATTGGTATCTTACTATATGTGAAAACATCTAGACCAGATGTAATGCAGGTAGTTGGAAAGGTGACACGATTTCAAGCAACACCAAAGGAGTCACATGTATTAGCCATGAAGATGATTTTCAGATATATCAAAGGAACATAAGAGTTTGGATTATGGTATCCAAAAGGAAAGGATCTATGACTTATTTCCTACACAGATGCATATTGAGAAGGTTGCATTGATGACCAACGAAGCACCAATGGAGTAATGTTCTACTTGGATATACAGGTTGAGTATGATGAGCCCATTCCAATCTATTGTGATAATACAAGCACCACCGATATCTCAAAGAACCTGGTGATATCACATTCCAATAAAGTATCACTTTCTACGGGAACTGGTTGTAGAGAAGAACATCAGAGTTGAATATGTGGGCACAAAAGAACAAGCCGCAGACATCTTTACAAAACCACTTCCAAGGGAAGCCTTTGAGTATTTTCTTCAGAGACTTGGAGTAATTTTTACTCCAAAATGAATTATTTTTAATGCTTATCTTATATGTCTTATATTTACACGAGGAAGCACCATAAAGAGGATAGTTTAGGTTGGGGGATTAGTTTAAGGAAGAGTTCTTTCAGGGGGAGTATTCCCAAGGATAGTTCAATTAGGGGTAGCAACCTCGGATGGAAAGATACCTTTTCCATTGATGACAAAGGGGCAAAGATTTATCAGATGCAAAGGTAAATTCTTGGAGAAAGAGCATAGATGCATGGTTTCAGGGGGAGTGATGGTCACAGAGGGAGCATGAGTGATATGAATTTAGTATTGCATCAAAGTGTTGCCATCAATGCCAAAGGGGGATATTGTTGATTATTTGGGTTGGTTGTCATTGATGTCAACCCTTGAAGAAAGTCTGATATCAAATTCTGGTAGCACAAAGGTTTTGGTAATGGACCCATGTTTGTTTGATGTATAATGGTATGGGTTTTAATATATTTGAAGGTAATAATATTCTATATGGATAGTACATGTCATGCCATTTCCGGTGGTATGTGGAATGTCACATAACTCCTCATGGTTAGAGAGTTATGGCCATGTGAAGTTGAAGAACCCTCATGAGTCATATAGAAGCCCCAAAAGGTCAAAGTAGTCAAAGTGGTTGCAAAGAATAAATTATTTAAATAATAAAGTGAAGTGATGAGTGTACTATAAGTCAAAGTATATGCAAAATAAATTATTTAAATAATAAAGTTAATGGAGAACTTACTAATTGTGTAAAGTTCTCAAATTAAGTGGACAAGTGGTTAGAAGTGGGTTAGCCCTAAAATAAAGAAAGTGGGTTAAGATGGTTAGAAGGTAACCCCTTGAGGAAGCTACATGAAAGTAGAAATAAGAGGCAAAGGTCTCTCATTTAATCACCATTGAATATCATTGAATATCTATTTTGTGAAAGGTTATTTGGGCAGGTATTATAGATAGAGAAAAAGTGTGGCAGAAAAAGTGCGGCCGAAAAATCACGGCAGAAAAACTGCAGCAAAAAACAAAGGTGCGGTAGAAAAATCACGGTAGGAAAACTACGGCAGGAAAAGTGCAGCAAGAAAATCGCGGCAGGAAAATTGTGGCAAGAAAAGTGCGGCAGAAAAAGTGCAGCAGGAAAATCGCAGCAGAAAAACCATGGCAGGAAAAGTGCGAGAGGAAAACCGCGGCAGAAAAACTGTGACATAAAAAGTGCGGCAAAAAAACCGTGGCAGAAAAATCGCGAGAACAAAATGATACATGAAGAAAAAGGTATGGTTTTCATTTGTGTAGTGTTAAACTTATGAATCTAGTTGAGGGTTTTCCTTGTAAATCTGTTGGATTCCCTCTTGGAAGTTTAGGGCTTGTTGTAGAATGGTTTTGAGGCAGATCTATTGAAGTATATTGTCAGTGCACTTATTTTGATTTATTGGCATATCTTGTGGTGCATTGTGAGAGACACTTGTTAGTGGTATTGGTATATGATTGGCTTATGAATGATACTTCCTTAAGGCTACATAAAAGTGAGGTTATGGCACATGGTTTGGTGTAAAGGTTTATGGTATTTGGTTATGGATAACATGATGTATTTCTAGAAAACTTTTGATGGTTATATTGGTATATGGTTGAGGTACATGTTGGGTACATAGTTGAGACAAGTAGTTGATGATTTGGCACATACATGAGGTGTATAGTTGATGATGTTGGTACATCTTGAGGAGTCATATTTTATGTGTATTTGATGCATGATTGGTACATATTTGGTGCATGGTTGATGCACTCGTTGATGGTACATGTTGAGGTACAGGCTGGTACATGGTTGATGCACTTGTTTATGGTACATGTTGATTATAGGTTGTTTGGACAAGTTATTGTGATATTTTATTGTACAGGTTTGGTGCATGGTTGATGCATTTGTTTATGGTACAGTTTGAGGTACAAGTTGATGTATGGTACATGTTGGCACAAGTTATTGGTACAGGTTGTTACAGGTTTATTACAGGTTGATTGGTATAGGTTGTTACAGGTTTATTACAGGTTGATTGGTACAGGTTTACAACGGTATATCTCATAGTGATAATGTGACAATGGTTCCATTATTCTACTTCTACGTCAGGGTGGTTGGACGAGGCAAGGGAAGGTGGTTGTAGCCACCTTTCGGTTGTAGTCGGAGAACATAGGGGGTTGTAGCCAAAGAATTGGGGAGTTGGAGATTTCCTTAGGTTGTAGCTTGTGAAACTAGGGGATTGTAGCCTCCTTCTGGTTGTAGCCAGAGAATTGGGGAGTTGGAGCTTCGTTCAGGTTGTAGCCTAAGAAACTAGGGGGTTGGAGCCTCCTTCCAGTTGCATCTGGGAAACAAAGGATTGTAGCCTCCTTCTGGTTGTAGCCAGAGAATTGGGGAGTTGGAGCTTCGTTCAGGTTGTAGCCTAAGAAACTAGGGGGTTGGAGCCTCCTTCCAGTTGCACCTGGGAAACAATGAATGTAATTCTTAAAGACATATAAGAAAAAACGTTCTGTGGTTTTATCTTGCTTTGGGTTTCCACGTAAAACACGGGTGTATTGCGTATGTGTGTGATTTCTCATTTGTTCATTATTTATTTACTCTGAAACTATTGGATGGTAATGCTACATGGATATAACACTTGCATTTTATGGTGAAAAATGATTAAATTGCTCTATTACTGATTCACCCCCCTCTCAGTAATCCAACAATAAGGGCTAAGGAAAGGGGGCTAAGCCAAGTATTAATTAATTCGAAGTCATAGCCTAAGTCCTCATGTCATTATTTTATCCTAAGTTTTCAAGTAGGGGGATGAGTTCCCAAGTTGCGGGGAAAGTAGTTCCATGGTTTCCCCTTGTCAAAAAGGGAACATGCAAGTATAAAATTTGGATTTAGTGGAAAAATTATCCATTCTCATTCATTCCATTCACTCTCATAATTCATGCTATCATTGTTACTTGTTATGGGATATCGGGTGTGAGCTAGTGAGCCACTGTGACCTTGTGACATTGTGAACCCTATGAATCCTAGGTGGATTTGGGTGTACAATTCTCCTTGGGTTTCCTTAGGGAAGGCTAGATCTCTGGAGGGATAATTTTCTAGGATAATTTTCCCTGGGTGTGAGGCCTAGAGGGTGTTTGGAGACTCCATTATAGTATATGGAGTTCCTAGATCTAGATCTTCGAGACTCCCTGGTCGGTCTATGACAGAGCCTTAGAAGGGAAGTGGGACAACCTGAGGGACTACAATGTAGAGAAGGGGTACACTTCCTTAGGTTGTGCAAGATGATGGGGCATGAGAGGTTATAGGTTGGAATTACTATTATATTTTTGTACCTTGGCCTAGCCATTTGTTTGTGCTAACTGTGAGACCTTAGTTTGCTTGGTTGGCCTTTTCCTTGGTGGAGTCATAGCCCCAGATCGGGGGTGACTTTTTGTTTGGAGTAATAGAAAAACAGTTTCTATGGCTAGGTGCAATGTTTGAGGTATGCAACTATTTGATGATTTCATAAAAGATAAACTTGTTCTTTATGTTATGTGTTTTAATGCCGAGTAATGTATATTTATATGTGATCAATTTATGTTGTTGTGCATGTGTATGTTGTGGTATAATTATGCATGGTATTTCATATTTTTGTTGGGCCTACATATTGTTTCATATCCAAGGCATACTTTAGAATGGTATTAGAGTAGTGTATAAGGTTATATGTGCCTTCATGAAGGCTGCAAGTAATTAATTAATGGTATTAAAGAAATCACGAGTGAGGTAAAATAATTTTGAAAATTCCGTATGTGACAAAGTTTGAATTGCAGTGAAATATTCCTAGAAGTAAGTCTAGGGTGTGTTACAAAAGATTTTAAACATGAATAAACATTTATTATTGGATGTAATTTGAGTCTTCTTCCCTTGTGTGCTTGATCAAATTACACTATGTACATGTGTGTTTTTATTGTTTGTGTGGTGTGTGTGAGTGATTCATTTCATGTTGTGTTGGTAAGAAGTTTAGATTGCAACCATGTAGTTTCCAATTGTTCATTGTGGGATACACAAGTTTGGTATTAAAGGATGTGTCCATACATGTATGTGAGTGCTAGAGAAATTCCAAAAAAGAGAGATTGTTGGGTAGAATTGATGTGGAAGGAAAATAGTTCCAGTATAAAGAATTGCTAGGTAGAATCGTCAAAAGGAAATATGTGCAAGTAAACAACATGATGTTACAAATAAGGGGAGTAAGAATAAAAAAATGGAGTCGAGGATGATGTAGAGAAGATGCGAATGAAATGAACTATTTGTTGAAGGCCATGCTATCCAATATGGATGCCATGTAAGTAACTTAGAGAAGTGGAATTGCAATGGATATTCATGATGTGAGTGACAATGAGAGGGAACCAAAGCATCCACAATAAAAGGTTGATGAAGCTAAGATTTGAAAGAGATGCTTATAAGGGAATTGGTACATTTGAGAGGTAGGCCAAAAATGGAAACCCCTACCTACTTAGGGATTATTTTAAACACAAAAGAGTTGATTGATTAGATTGGGGACATGGAAAAATTCTTTCAATTAAAGCAAATCAAATACCTCATGAGAGTAAAGATTTCATGAACAAAGTTGAAAGGGCATGAAACCATGTGGTGGGATAATTTGAAATGGGCATGCAGAGAAAAGGAAAAGATAAAATTAGTCATTGGGATATGAAATTTTCCAAGATAAAGGGAAAATTATTGCTAGAGAATTACTCTTTAAACCTATTCAAGAAGCTAAAAAATTAGATAAAAAAAGAGATGTCAGTGAAACAATACACTGAATATTTCTATTAGTTGTCCATAAGGTTTGGGCAAAGTGATGAAGTTATTATTTCTAGGCATATTAATGGCCTCTAGTATGTTATCCAAGATAAGTTGATTATGGTGATGATATAGTCAATGGTAGAGGCATATAAGGTTGCCTTGAAGGCCAAAGAGAAGTTGCCCAGAAAACATTAGATGATTTCCCATGATAAAGGAACAAGAGGTAGAGGAAAAAACATGTTTGGAAGAGGACACATGGGTAGAGGATACATGGGTAGTAATACAAGTGTTGCAACTAAGGAATGTAAAAGAAATTATGTAAACCCTAGAGGTGGCCAAGGATATCCTAGAGGAAGAGGAGGAATATTTGGTGGAGCACGTTTCAAGTGAGGAATGCAAAGGCACTATAGAATTTGAAAACTAATAGAAGGAAATAAGGAACAACTCACATAGTTCAAGGCACTAAGAATGCCACTAGATCATGTGTTTGAGAAAACATTGATGAATTCCAACAAGATCATGGAGGTAGCCTAATTATCTTGAGAGTGTTGTTGAAGATAAGAAAAATTTGAAGAGAAAGAATCAAAGAATTGGACATATGGAAATTTCAAGAGTAAGTGAAATATTGGGGGTAAGTGTTATTCACTTATTGTTGATGGAGGTAGCATGGAAAATTGAGAGTCTATAGAGGTCATTCAGAAGTCAAATCTGAAATGGATCCCACATCCAAATTCTCATATATCCTCTTGATTGAAAAAGGGACATCATATGACTTTGTTAAAACAATGCTTAGTAAATTTATGCCCGGGGAATTACCATGACCAATATTTATGTGATGTTGTGCCAATGGACATTTGTCATGATTTATTGGGAAGAACTTGGAAATTCGATGGGAAATTTGTTTATTATGGGGTAAATAATACCTTCCTATTGGAGAAGGGCATAAATAACTTAATATCACTTCCCATAAATGAATATGAAGGAGACAACATCAACATTGATAGTTACAATAGTAGTAGTAGAGTGATTCTATGCACAATAAAGAATTTTTTGAAGGAAGATAAGAGGGAAATATGTTATTTTTGCACTATGTCAAAGAATGCAAATTCTAAATTGAAAAAGAGTTAGTTATCAATGGAGGTTAGAGAAATGTTAACACAACTTAAAAAAATAATTTCCGATGAAATTGTAATGTACCTAGGGAAGATAAATGATGTAATATTAGGTTCTGAAGGGGAATAATTAATGTCATGTGGCCATAATCATGGAATAAGGCCCACTTGATAGTTGGCAAGTAATAAATAGGACCACTTTGTAGTTAAAGGGAATAATATAATAATGAGGGGTAGTTGGAATAAATCCCAAGGGATACTCATGAGAAAGTATAAATTCACATGAGTATCATTGTATTAGATGTGTTGAATTTTGTATTATAACAAGCATGGCTTGTGGAGTGATTCCTTCCATTAGGAGTAATTGGTGGTGTTACCCTACCATAAAGGTTTTCTCTATATTCTTGTGTAGATGTATTTGGTTATTCTCAAGCTTAAAGGTTTTTATCTTTCATATACTAAGGATCACTACAAGAATTATGAAGCGCTTCCACCTCTAAGGAGCATATCCCATAAATTCCATTTCATTCTAGGGTCAATTTTACCTAATAAATCCGCACATAGATTAACTCTAATAAAAAATATGGATATCAATAGGAAATTACTTGTGTTGTTCGACCAAGGGTCAATCAAGGAAATCTTGAGCCCATGTGCATTACATGCTATACTAGCACCAAAGAAAGGAGGAGAGTGGTGGATGTGCATTTAATAAAGGGCCATCAATAGGATTACCATCAAATATTGGTATCCATTTACAAAAATAGATAATTTAATGGTTTGATTGAGTGAGTGAAGTACTTGATAAATATTGATTCAAAAATTAGATATCATCAGGTTTGTATTTGGCGGAGGTGATGAATATAATACAACCTTCAATATCATGAAGGAAAAATTGTAGGAATAGTCGATCATGCCATTTTGGACGATGAATGCACCCAACACTTTCATGAGGTTAATGAACAAAGTGTTGAAACCTTACTTGGGTAAGTTTGTCTATTCTATATTTAGATGACATGTTGATTTTCAACAATAATTTTTTGTGTTTTCTAGTGTGTCTGTTACATGGGAGACTATCTTGTGGTCTAAGAAACCACAACCTAGGGGCATGTAAGTTGTCAAAATCACCCGAGGATCACACCCATCTTGGGCCACAACAACTCTTAACATTGTTGGATTTTTTTAGGTGTCTCCTCGCAACTACCACGAGTTTCAAACCTTGGCTGCCTTACAGAATGAAGCCCTCAAAATCCAATCACGCTAGCATAATTCGAAATTTTCAACAATATGGAAGAAGAGTACATGATGCATTTACAAGAAGTGCTAGAGTGCTTGAAGAAGTAGAAGCTTCTCATAAATTTTCAAAATTCTTCATTTATGAAAGATGAATTAATGTACTTACTATTTGTGATATCTCAATATGTATTGAATATGGATCTGGATAAGGTAAGATCCATTGTAGAGTGGCCATTTCCAAAAAGAACAGTCAAGGTAAGAGGTTTTTAATTAGAGAAAATTTGAGGTATAAAATGGGCCTCCTAAGGAAAATAATAAAATAAGAGTTATGAATTTTCAAAGGGAAAGAAAGAAAACTACTTTTTTTAATCATCGTATTTTTTTACTTATCTCCTTATACTCAAATTTCAATTGTAGGAACTTTTCAAATGAAAAATTAAAATCCACATCCAACGAGTACCCACTATGCATACTTTTAATGTACCTACAATGAGATAAACTGAAAATACATGAAAAAGAACATGTTTCTTTACATTTTTTTCATGTATTTTCATTTCTAAGGTTTCAATCAGAGGGATTAATATAAGTTTTCATATTTTGTAAGTTAGATTAATCATTTGTGTCATAAAATTTAATCAAAATACAAGATCACATAAATTCTTGACGATGAAATAACATGCTAGAAGGGAAATCACAAGAACTACCACAAGATTTCAACTTAGAGACCCATGATTAATTTTCCATGTGAACCAATATATTTTGTTGTAGCACTTGAAAAATATGTGGGTATAGATGTAGCATGAAGAGGAATTAAGAATTCTAGAGAATCAATAAAGTTGAATACTATAAGGCTACAGGATGGGAGATCCATGTGAGAGATATACCATAGATCGAGTATCATGCAATCTGGTGCAAATAGAGTAAGAACTAAATGCAGGAAATTGAGGTATGATCACTATGAGAATCCCAAAAGAGTAGTAAAACCCTACAAGAACCTTTAAAATACATAATTGGAGATACCTAAAGTGGAGATCAACATATAAAAGCTACGGGAGCTCGATGCCTAGGGTTGCTAGAAAACCCTAAAGCATGATACTACATAATTGTTTGGAGTAGATGGAACCAAAATAATGATCGTACTCCAAAATCCATGGAACATGTATCAAAATATTGGCTCTGTTCGTATGAACTCTCCACATGAGTCCATGGAATTGATGGTGGAAAGAGAAATGACTATGTCTGGATGAACAAGTCTCAAGTTGAAGACAACCTCCTAAGAAAGAACGATAATTGCACTGAGAGGTGCTTTCTACAACCCAATATGAGGGAGATGTGTAATTCATTCCATGCTCAACATGGAGTTGACACATGGCATTAAAAAAATATTAATAACAAAAAAAATATTTCAATGTTGGCCATAAATAAAATATTTTAATGCCCACCTTACGTAATATATATATATAT
>JZKD02S1831327.1:499425-509778 GCA_000966675.3 Picea glauca | reverse complement strand
TAAACCTCATTAAGGATAATTATTCTCCACAATTAATTATCCAATAATTAATTTTTTCTTAGCCTAATACCCATGGCCCAGTAATTACTGAGGTTTTACTTTCTCTTTTTCCCCTGATAAGTAATTTAGCACTAAGTTAATAAATTAATCATATGATAATTATGAGTAATTATATTATAACATAATGAGGTTAATTTATCCATAATATACTTAAGTTGACTAACCTCAATTAAGGTGTATAATTCAATTCATCCTCGACACAACTCCATGCCGAATTTTCACGTAATTTTAACACACACACACACACACATATATTTATTTAATGGGAAAATGATTAACTATATGCAACCTGATATTTATTATTACAAATTGTCATTTTATTAATTATATTAGAATATAATTCTATTTAATTATATTATAATATGATTGATTTATATCAAAGGAGAACTTAGGATTATTAATACCCATTAATACTTAAGCCTCCAGACTTCAATGAAGATTCCTCATCAGGATTTTATGAACCCAAATCTCTTGAATGTCGGAGTTCTGGAGAGGGTCCCACCTCTATTATGCCTTTATGCCAATACAAGTAATCATATTACCATACGATATGATTATGTGTGTTTAATAATATTATAACATTGGGAAGCATGAAAGTAGGTTCGGTCTTTGACTGTTTTTCCCTTACACTCTATCTTCTCCAAACATCTTGGAGTCCCAAAGCTCCGAACTCCTGGAGTTTCGAAGTCCCGATCAACCAGAGCTTCGAACTTCCGAAGGGCCCACACTTACACATGATATTTCATTAAATATTAAATTAAAAAGGGGAAAGGGGTTGGTACTTTATTACGTACCAATATCATACCCAAGTTGATAAAGTATCCGATATTTTATTAATATTTGACATGAGAGAGAGAGAGAGAGAGAGAGTTCTCTGGATCAATCTCCTTCGACTCTCCCACACATCCTTTATACTCAATTCTCCCGGAGCTCGAGAGACCCGAAATCACGAAGTGGCCCCACTTATGCATGTTTCCACATTATTTAATATTTAAAAAGGGTTGGTTCATTCATGTGTAACTATTTTAATAAATGCTAATATAATATAATATATTATATTATACCTCTCGAAATTCTCACCCAGGTTTAAACAATATCTAATATTACATTTAATATTCAATATTGTAATGAAGGAAAATATATTCGAGTCCACGCCTTCGACTCTTCCATGCAATTCTTCATTCTCATATAACTTGGAGTCTCGAAGTTTCAGAGGGGACCCACTGGTATTACAACATAACATAAATACAATGATTTATTTTAACTTATTATATATATATATATATATATATATATATATATATATATTGTAATAAAGGTGTATTATATTAATTTACGTTAATGGATCATTTTAAATACCATACATTCCAATTAATTATATTTCTTATCTTTTGCAACCTTGCATAGGGAAGATAGGGTTAGGGCCTTCGACAACTTTGGCTCGTGAGTTCCAACACCCCAAACACCCCAAAGACCCGAAGCTCCAAACTCCCAAAGTTTCGAAGACCACGAGATGGTTAAAGCATTTGGTCACCGTTTATTTCTTGGTGTGTTTGACATAAAAAACATAAATAAATATATTCGCTTTAGTCTTAGGTATTTTACGCTCTAGGTGCTTTAACCTCCATTTTCAGAATAACAACAACAACAATAATAATAATATGTATATGTATATAGACATATATACATATATTTCCATAGCCTTACCTAGTTTTGTTACATGGAAGATTTAAAGGAAATTATTTTCTCTTACAGAAAAATAAGGAAAGGAAAAATATAGTTTTCCAGGCCTTATAAAGGGATTTAATAAAGGTTTGTGTTCCAAGGAAATTTATCCATCCTAAAAATTAAAATATAATTATAATCTCTCCCTTCTCGTGGATAAATGAGTAGAATTTTATTTCCTTATTACTATGCTTTACTACTCTTACTAAATTTAAGGAAATGGTCTTAATACAAAGATTTACCTCCATAGTAAATTCAGTGTTTCTATTAGGATTTACTGCCCACCAAAATGTAAGGGGATTTTTCCCAAATTTAAGAGATTTAACACAATTCAAACATAAATGTTTATTTATGCCCCAAATAGAATTTTGAGAAATTTTGTATTTTAATTCATTTAGACCAATTTCATGTTTATGTCCTAATTATTTTTCCTCAATAATTATTTATAAGGACTCTTAATGTTTTCCCATATTTGAGATTATTTCCTAAAGTCCACACAGATATGGTATCCTCTAACTTTTATGGCATGGGATTTGAGGACATACTAAAGTGGAACACTATTACGCAAAAAAAACACTCTCTCTTCTTTCAGAGGTGCTATAGATATTTATAACTATTCAATCATCATTTCCCAAGCATGTATTAAACTGTACAACATAGTCAACCACAACATCCACTCCTAGAAAACTTATTTTAACACACAAATAGTCAATATATAAGAAATTAAACCAAAAGAGCTTCAACTAGGACATTCTCTTTATTTTTCTTAAATTTCTCAAGACAATTTTGTTAGAAATTAAATTTACACAATTCTAAAATATAGTATAAAATTTTCTCTTATCTAAACACTACATAGATTTAACCAAATATACTTATCTAGAATCTAGATAGTGATGCAACTTATAAAAGGGGTTCCCTTTTCCACCCAACCGTAGGTAGAACAACTTCTAGACAGATTTATCGTTGGCCACCCCCTAACTAGATCATGATGCTCTAAGAGAGACTCTTCCTTCTGTTCAACAACAACCAGGGAAGAAGGCCACTATCCTCGTCCCACAGGAACTTGGAAGATCATTTTTCTCTCCACCAAGAAAGGGGGTATGCAATGAGTCCTTCCTCATTCACTCATATTCTCTTCAACCTTGGTTATCAACTTGGACTGAAAACGATGCCTAGTAAATTCCTGTACCCAGAACATTTTTTTTTTTTTTTCAGTTCTCTTTAGAACCAGAGAGTTGCACATGCTCTCCCCCTTTAGAAAATGGTCACCATACTCATCTTATTTCCTCTTCCTTTCTGCCCAAAAATTTCTCCTCTTTTCTTTCCTTCCTCAACAAGATTTCGCGGGTCCAATTCTCAATTTCCTGGGTCGGGTCAAGAATTTTTCAGATGGGTACTCTTCCCATCTCCTCATTGACTCTTGAGGATGACTTCCCAACTACCAACATGAATGGTAATTTATTTTTCTGGGTTAGAGGACTGTTCTGGGTCTGAATAATTTAAATCTAGTAGAGTACTGGTCTGGTAGGGGTCATCTCAACCATTATTGGTTCCCCTCGCCATCTCTCTCATGCATCGTGATCTACCTTGACAAACCCCTTCAACATTTATGCAACAATTTCCATTTTATTTAGTAACATAAATATATACATTACCCTGTATAACAAAAAGGTTCATCAATTCCAACATCCACACATATTCAGTCTGCCCATAGTCTTTTAGTAGGTTATAGTTATATTTACAAGTTGGGGAAACAAGGGTATTACAATCCCCTCCCCCTTAAAGGAACATCGTCCTCAATGTTGTACCTGTTGATGTGCTCTATATGTACAACAATAAAAAAAAATGGGTATGCATGTTTCATGTCATCCTCAATTTCCCATGTAGCTTCATCTGGACCAAAGTGTTTCCACTACACCTTGACCTGTGCAATGGTTTTGTTCTTGAGTGGGATTTCTTTCCTATCTATTATGCATTGTGTCTCTAGCAGGAATTCTCCCTCTGGTTCCACATTAATCACAGAATAATAAATTTTAAGATTATAATCATGTACATATTTCTTCAACAACGAAACATGGAAAACATTGTGTTCCTTCATTGCGGGAAGAAGTGCTAGTCTATATGCTACAGGTCCCATTCTGTCCAAAATTTCCAAGGGTTCACAATACTAAGGTGCCAACTTGGCACAATATCCCATTATCAAGAAAAAAATTCTGGGCCTAACTTAGGGATACACATGATCCTCTGCTTTGAACTCTCTAGGAGTCATTTTTCTGTCTACATAGCTTTTCTGTCTATCCTGAGCTATTTTCATATTCTGTTTTATTTGAACTACTTGTTGTTCCATTTCTTTTAGCATATTTGTACTGAGTGTAATTCTGTCTACTAGGTTATTCCAACTGATTGAAATATTGCATTGTCTACCATAGAGGGCCTCAAAAGGGCTCACCTTCAATGACTCTTGATAGCCATTGTTATAAGAAAAATTTATCAGTGGTAGGTAGTCTTCTCACTTCTTGGGCTGATGCATCCAATGCATCCTTAACATGTCCTCTAACAATTGGTTTACCCTCTCTATCTGCCCATCAGTTTGAGGGTGATAGGATGTACTAAATAGAAATTTGGTTTCAAGACCAACAAACAAAGATCTCCAAAAAATTGAAGTAAATTTTGTATCTCTATCTGATATGATTTCCTTAGGCATGCCATGTAGCCTAAATATCTCTTTCATGAAAATACTGGCAATATCTATTTCCTTGCAAGTTGACTTGACGTGAATAAAGTGAGCATCCTTTCTTAGTTTGTCCACAACTACCATAATGGAATCATTATGATTGGTTGATTTAGGAAATCATGTGATGGAATCCATAGATATGGTTTCCTATTTCCATTAGGGAATTGGTAGGGGATGCAACAACCCTACTGGATGTCGGTGTTCTTCCTTAACCTGCTGACATTCTAGACAACAATATTTATGTGGGAGGGATTGTTTGGAGGATTCATAGGATCCACAATATTGATTATCGGAGGTCGACGTTTTGTGTCCATATCAGGACCCACCATTAGTACATTTAAGCCCAGGTAAAGATAAACCTGAAGAGCGTAGATAAATAGTGAATTTACGGGAGGTGGAGAAGTCTGAAGTCTAGGGTCGGCTCTAAAAATCTAGAAGTGTTTTAATTTAAAGAGATTAGGGTTTTAATAAATTATTAATTAAATTGTAAGGTTTATAATTGGTTAAATACGATTTTAATAAAGATTTATAATGTCAAACTTAGAGCAAATTTTAATTAATGTAAATGATAATTAATTGATTATTAATAGTATTAATTTATTAATAGTATTAATTTTATTAATGTGATAATTATTAATCGTTATTAACTAAAATTTGTTCTAAGTTTGACATTATAAATCTTTATTAAAATTTTATTAAACCAATTATAAACCTTATAATTTAATTAATAATTTATTAAAACCCTAATCTCTTTAAATTAAAACACTTCTAGATTTTTAGAGCCGACCCTAGACTTCAGACTTCTCCACCTCTCGTAAACTCAATATTTATCTACGCTCTTCAGGTTTATCTTTACCTTGGCTTAGATGTCCTGATGATGGGTCTTGATATGGACTCAAAACGTTGACCTCTGATAATGAATATTGTGGATCCTCTAAATCCTCTAGACATTCTAGACATTTAGCTAAGTAATCAACTATGTCCTTTTTCAGTCCGGGCCAATAAAATAATTTCTTAGTGGTTGTGATCATTTTTTGATAACCAGGATGACCAATATATGTTCTTTTATGTAGTTCATACATTATGAACCTCTTCAAGTCATCACAATTTGGAATATAAAACCTACCTTTGTAAGTTAGCATGCCATCATTCAACATTTGATAGCCCTCATACTTTAGCCCTGTGGGCTCTTTCTCTAGGTATGATTTCATAGTCTTGAAAAATGCATATGTTTCTTGTGCACTTTTGACTCTCTCCTTGACGTTTGATTCATAGGTGCTTACAGTTTCCAAGTGAATCACTTTCATACTTATACTAAGGGCATCAACCACCCTATTTTCTTTTCCTCTAATATGTTTGATTTCAAAATCAAACTCACTAAGGAGAACCATCCACCTAGCTTGTCTAGCATTGAGTTTTGGTTGATCAAACAAATATCTCAACCCACTATCGTCTGTCATAAGAAAAAATATTCTACCTAGGAGGTAATGCCTCCACATTTTTAAAGCATTTACTATGGCAGCCAATTCCAAATCATGGGTCACATAATTGATTTCATGCTCATTCAATTTTATGGATTCGTAGCAAAGCACATGTCCTTCTTGCATAAGGACTCCTCCGAGCCCTTCCTTGTAGGTATCTGTACAAATAAGTAATTCCTTGTTTGGGTCTGCAATATTCAACACAAGTGCATTGGTTAGAAGGTATTTCAGCTGTTGGAATCTCTCTTCACATTTTGATGTCCAAATGAATTTAACTCCCTTTTTTTGAAGGGATTTGATTGGGAAACCAATCTTGGAAAATCCCTTTATGAACCTTCTATAGTATCCTTCTAGGCCCATAAAAGGATCTAATATTAGATACATCTATTGGGGTAGGCCAATCCATAATGGATTTGATCTTTTCAGGGTCAACTTCCACTCCTTCAGAAATAACATGGCCTACGTAATGGAATTGTTTTTGGAAAAATCCGCACTTACTAAAATTTGCATAGAGATGATGTTCTCTTATCACTTGAAGCACTAACTTGAGATGGTGTTCATGCTCTTCCATAATCTTAGAATAGATTAGGATATCATCAATAAAAAACAACAAAAATCTATCCAACAACTTACTGAGTATATTATTCATCCAGCGCATAAAAGTGACTGGTGCATTGGTAAGCCCAAATGGAACCACCATAAATTCATAGTTCCCATATGTTGTCCTAAAGGTTTTTTTGTGGATGTATTCATCCTTAATTCAGTCTTTATGGTATCCATACCTCAAGTCAATCTTGGAAAAAATTGTAGCACCCCTTAACTGGTCAAAAAAGTCATCAATCCTTGGAAAGGGATACTTATTCTTAACGGTCATCTTATTGAGTTGTCTATAGTCTATGCACAACCTAAGTGTGTCATCCTTCTTTTTCACAAACAAATATGGTTCTCCCCAAGGAGACACACTAGGCCGAATGTAACCATTTTCCAACATCTCCTTTAGTTGTAGTTTGATCTCAACTAGCTCCGATGTACTCATTCTATAGGGTGCTCTAGATATTGGCACCACTCCTGGTACAAGTTCTATTGAAACGTCAATATCTCTTCTTGGAGGTAGACCTGGTACCTCTTTTGGAAACAATCTTGATAATATATTAATACAAGATGTTCCTCTAGGCTTGGTTTATTGTTTTCAACATAGTTCAACACTTGTATTGCATACAAAGGACATCCTTTTATGCAATACTTCTTCACTTGAAGGGTTGATATTTGTCTCACTGAGATAGGATTTTGAATTCTTTGTAGGGTTATTTTTCTCCCTTATTCATCTTCACACTCCAAAGTTTTATTGTAACAACCCAACTTGGTTTTATGGGCAGCCAATCAGTCCATGTCAGTCAACAGGTCATAACATCCTAAAGGGAGCATGTTTAGGGTTTCTTGGGTGGGTAATCCATTCATAATCAATTGGCATGTTGGTGTGACCTTTGTTACATTTCTTTTGGTTCCAGTAGCTAGTTGTACCAACCATGATTTAGCATGTTATACTTGCTACAATTTACATTTCTCAACAGTTTGAGGGGAAACATAACTCATATTAGAACCAGGGTCAATTAAAATGGAAACCAGATGGTTAGAAATCATGCCTTCCATCTCCACCACTGAATCTTGGTGGTCATCTTGTCTATTATCCAAGGCTTCATAAATTTGTGGCATGCTCCTAGCCACATCATTGACCGTGGTGGCCTCCTGAATGTTGTAGACCCTCCTATTTTCTTGTTTCCTATGTGTACAGTCCCTCAACAATTGTCTTCTCCACAACCCCAAAATTTCAAGGGTTCTCTCATTATATTATCAGTCTTACCTGGGGTCGTGGCTCCATGTTGGGCCTTCTTTGAGGTGCTTCTCCTTGTGTAGCCACTTTCAGGACCGTGATTTTGTATCGTAGGTGGACTTTGGGTTTTCTTAGTATGATGTATATCCACATTACTGGTTGCTAGCCCATGTTGTATTTGCCTTTGTATATCTGATAGGATTTATAGTAGGACTGCATTAATTTCAGTTTGTTTTTCATGTTCCTTTACTAGCCTCTCATTGTCAGCCTTACAAATCTATAATTCTGCCATGAGGCTTCTTATAGTTTCACCCAAATCTGGAGGGGTTTCCATTGCCCTCTTATCACCATATTATTCTTCTCTATTGTGGGAGATTTCCCCTAACTCATGGTGTGTCACCATTCTTTACGTTGTATTTTTTTTGTTGTCCACTGGCTGTTTGAGTGTTGATAAAACATATTACGTTAGTTAATTATCTACTAGTTTATGAACAACACATACAATTTGTAAGGTGAAGTCAACTTCATTATTTGGAACACTAGCAACACACAGTTCATATTTTTAAAACATACAACAACAACATAAAGTTTTGTTCCTCTCTTCAGTAGTGGTTTAAATAAGCTTCTTATTATGAATGGGGTAAGATAGAGTGTTCACCTTAAAATTTCTCTAATAAAATTTTATGCAACTCATTCATGAGACCAAGCATGCCAAGTGTTGTAACCTCGCTCTAATACCACTCTTTCACGCACCTGACCCCAAAGTACCTTTTTAGGGGATGGGGTATAAATTTTTCTCTTACCTCCGACGAATATGGTATTGATGATTAATCCATTTCTCTCGATGGACAGTCGTGATTCATGTTAGACCTCCCGAACTTCAATTAGGATCCATTTGGCACCTAAGGTTCCAATCCTACTAGACCCCACTCAACTCGTTAATCCATTGAATATTAACATGCGCCATTACAATTATGTTCTTAATCAACATCAATTCACCATGTCACCACAGGGTGTTTAGGATTACACGACTAGAGGATGACAATAGTCCCTCTCCTATAGTCCAATTAAAATACTTAATTAATATTTCGTAGAATACCATTCTTTGGTAATTAATTACTTAAATATCATTAAGGATAATTATTCTCCACAACTAATTATCCAGTAATTAATTTTTTCTTAGCCTAATACCCATGGCCTAGTAATTACTGAGGTTTTACTTTCTCTTTCCCCCCTTAGAAGTAATTTAGCACTAACTTAATAAATTACTCATATGATAATTATGAGTAATTATATTAGAACACAATGAGGTTAATTTCTCCATAATATAATTAAGTTGATTAACCTCAATTAAGGTATATGATTCAATTCCTCCCCGACACAACTCCATGCCGAATGTTCACGTAATCTCTCTCTCTCTCTCTCTCTCTCTCTCTCTCTCTCTTTCTCTCTCTCTCTCTCTCTCTCTCTATATATATATATATATATATATATATATATATATATGTATGTTTATTTATTTAATGGGAAAAGGATTAACTATATTCAACCTGATATTTATTATTACAAATTGTCCTTTTATTAATTATATTTAATTATATTATAATATGATTAATTTATATCTAAGGAGCACTTAGGATTATTAATACCCATTAATACCTAAGCCTCCAAGCTTCGACGAAGATTCCTCATTAGGATTTTATGAACCCAAATCTCCCAAATGTCGAAGTTCCAGAGAGGGTCCCACCTCTATTATGCCTTTATGTCGATACAAGTAATTGTATTACCATACGACATAATTACACGTGTTTAATAATATTATAACAATGGGAAGCATGAAAGTAGGTTCGGCCTTTGGAAGTGTTTCCCTTACACTCTTCTCCAAACATCTCAGAGTCCCGAAGCTCCGAACTCCCGGAGTTCTAAAGTCTCGATCTCCTGGAGCCTCGAACTCCTGAAGGGCCCACGCTTACACATGAATTCACATTAAATAATAAATTAAAAAGGGAAAAGGGGTTGGCACTTTATTACGTACCAATATCATAATAAACTTATTTAAAATATATTATAATAACCTTTTTGGAAAATGCACCCAAGTTTATAAAGTCTCCAATATTTTATTAATATTTGACATGAGAGAGAGAGAGAGTTCTTCGGGTCAATCTCCTTTGACTCTCCCACACATCCTTTATGCTCAATTCTCTTGGAGCCCCGAAATCTCGAAACCCCAAAGTGGCCCCACTTATGCACGTTTCCACATTATTTAATATTTAAAAAGGGTTGGCTTCGTTCACGTGTAACCATTTTAATAAATATTAATATATTATATTATACCTCTCGAAATTCTCACCTAGGTTTAAACTATATCTAATATTACATTTAATATTCAATATTGTAATGAAGGAAAATATATTCGGGTCCACATCTTCGTCTCTTCCACACAATTCTTCATTCTCATATAACCCGGAGTTCCGGAGTTCCGAAGGGGACCCACTGGTATTACAACATAACATAAATACAAT
>JZKD02S1831327.1:484841-498986 GCA_000966675.3 Picea glauca | reverse complement strand
AATTTTAAATACCTTACATTACAATTAATTATATTTCTTATCTTTTGCAACCTTGGATAGGGAAAATAGGGTTCAGACCTTTGACAAATTTGGCTCGTGAGTTCCATCACCCCAAACATCCCGAAGCCCCGAAGTTCCAAAATCCTAGAGTTCCGAAGACCATGAGATGGTTAAAGCATTTGTTCACCGTTTATTCCTTGGTGTGTTTGGCATAAAAATAATAATAAATATATTCTCTTTAGTCTCAGTTATTTTACACTCTATGGGCTTTAACCTCCATTTTAATAATAATAATAATAATAATCATATGTATATCCACATATACATATATTTACATAGTCTTACCCAATTTTGTTACCTCGAAGATTTAAAGGAAATTATTTTCTCTTACAGAAAAATAAGGAAAGGAAAAATGTAGTTTTCCAGGCCTTATAAAGGGATTTGATAAAGGTTTATGCTCCAAGGAAATTTCTCCATCCTGGAAATTAAAATATAATTATAATCTCTCCCTTCTCGTGGGTAAATGAATGTAATTTTATTTCCTTATCACCATGCTTACTAAATTTAAGGAAATGGTCCTAATACAAAGCTTTACCTCCATAGTAAATTCGGTGTTTCTACTAGGATTTACTGCCCACCAAAATTTAAGGGGATTCTTCCCAAATTTAGGAGATTTAACACAATTTAAACATAAATGTTTATTTATGCCCCAAATAGAATTTTGAGAACTATTGTATTTTAATTCATTTAGACCAATTTCATGTTTATGTCCTAATTATTTTTCCTGGATAATTATTTATAAGGACTTTTAATGGTTTCCCATATCTGGGATTATTTCTTAAAGTCCACACAGATATGATATCCCCTAACGTTTCTAGCATGAAATTTGAGGACACACTAAAGTGGAGCACTATTACACAACAAAAAAATCACTCTCTCTTCTTTCAGAGGTGCTATAGATATTTTTAACTGTTCAATCATCAATTCCCAAGCATGCATTAAACTGTACAACACAGTCAACCACAACATCCACTCCCATAAATATTATTTTAGCACACAAATAGTCAAGAGATAAGAAATTAAACCAAAAGAGATTCAACTAAGACATTCTTATTATTTTGCTTACATTTCTCAAGTCACTTTTGTCAGAAATTAAACTTACATAGTTCTAAAACATAGTATAAAATTTTATTTGATCTAAACACTACAGAGATTTAACCAAATATACTTATCTAGAAACTAGATAGTGATGCAACTGCTGAAATGTGTGCCCTTTTCCACCCGACCATAGGCACAACAACAACTGGACAGATTTACCATTGGCCACCCCCTTGCTAGATCATGATGCTCTGAGAGAGACTCTTCCTTCTGTTCAACAAAAACCAGGGACGGAGGTGATCCGGATTTAGGAGTAGAAGGAACCGATTAACATACTGACTACAATAAACACAGACATATGAAGAACAACACAAATACCCAGTGAAAAATATCTTCTATTGAATGAATGAAATAGGCTGAAACTATAAAACTGCAGAACTGAAACACTTTCTCAAATGGCAATAACTATCTCTGAGAAGAGATGTGGCTTCTACGTGCATCTGTCTGAGAAGAATGATTACAATGAGGCTCCAAAGGAATTTTTGATATTACTCATGAATTTCAAAACCCTAGACATCCAAAAACCTATCCCTAGGAGGTGAAACGCCAAAAGTCATGTGGGCCCCTATGGGAAAGTTGCTACCTCAACTTCCTGAAGTCATAACTTTTGCATACGACCTCTGTTTTAGGTGCGTGATAGACTATTGGAAATATGTTGAAGAGAATTACACATTACGCTGTCAAACTGTGACTTTGTTTATAATTTGACAGTGAGGAGCCAAAAAAACACTGTTTAGGCCTCCAAAATGACCCTGGAAGTACAACAAGATGTGTTGACATTGAAACATACAAAATAATCTAGCTGGATTAGGTGAGAGGCCACGATTATCCACCTGGAAGATGTGTATGGATTCATACAACCCCAAAAGTGTAGAACCCACAATTACAAATAAGTACAGAAGAATGTGTTGAACAAAAAACGGACAAGAGGACCCAGTTGGAATAGGTGGGTGGCCACCAATATCCACCTAGATCAATCCTACCCCTTTAGGAAGCAATGTTATCCATTGCGTTGAGTTCCCCCATCAGGCGAGGAAACGTCTGCTGGATTTGGCCCTAGGTGAGCCACTTGCCTTGGTGTAGAAGTTGCCCTGCCTTGGCAACCCGATAAAGCTAGATCCTCTGCTGGTGAGTGCCCTTGAACTATGTGTCCATTATCTGATAAGTGGATGATGTTTCCATATCTATTGGTGTCAACTATTCTTCGATCTCTGAGGTGTCCAATAATGGTGGAAATATGGCCGAAGGAGGTCCACATTGAACACTGGGTGCAGGCCAAGGAAGGGTGGAGTGTTGAGTTCAAAAGAATTGGTACCCACATCCTTGGTGATAGTGTAAGTCCCATATATAAGTGGACAGAGATTTTAATGGGGCCTTGTGAGACGCTCCTTCTTCAAATGTAACCAGACTTTGTCTCCAACCTGAAAATAGTGCGGTACCCTATGTTTATCATGACATTGTTTGTACTTAGCATTAGATTTCTCCAAAATATCCTGGACTTGTTGGCGGATGTGCTGAATCCGCTCAATGAATCTGGTGGCTTTGTCAGTCTCAGACTGAACATGGGAAGAGTATGTATGTGTGGTGGAAAGAGGTAGTGCAACATCAATGGGACCCTAGGTTGGGAATCCCAACCCCTCCTGAAATGGGCTATGATCAATGGAGCTATGAAGAGCCCTGTTGTAACTGTGTTGAAAATAGGGGAGTCTCTCATCCCATGTACGTGTATTCTTAGAGTTGTACATGTGGAGGATGTGCATAATCATCCGATTGACGAACTTTGTTTGGCCATCTGTTTGGGGGTGGAAAGTAGTGCATTTAGTGATCTTGGTGTCCAACAATGACCAGAGACTCGACCAAAATGTGATGAGGAATCTATTGTCCCGATTGAAGATGATGGTATGGGGTATCCCAAAATGGACCCACACTCGTTAGAAGAAGAGATTGACAATATCTACTACTATGATATTATTCTTGTAGGTTGTGAGGATGGCTATCTTCGAAAACCGATCAATGACCACAAATACACAGTCATTGCCTTGCTTGGTGGATGGAAGGCCAGACATGTAATCCATTGAGATAGATTCCAAAGGCTTCTCAGGAGTAGAAAGAGAGGTGTATAAGCATTGATTCTTGATGGATGGCTTGGAAATGGCACAAGAAGTGACATATCTGATATACTTACTGACGTCCCGTCAAAGTTCTAGCCAATAAAAATGTTTTTGAAGAACGACCACAGTTTTCTCCACACCAAAATGTCCTACCATTCGACTGTAGTGGGATTCCCAAATCCGATTTTTGCGCTCACTTGTAGGAAAACAGAGATGGCCCAGATGGCATAATAGTTCATCTTGAATGTGAAAACCGGTGACAGTCGCATCAGTACCCAAGAGATGATAGGTGGTGGCGAATTCCAAATCTTGTTGATAAAGATGGGGCCACTAAGATGTCGCATGTCCACAGGAATGGAGCACAGTGGTGAGTGCGGCCACAGGAGGTTGACTTAGGCAGTCAACGACACAATTTGAGATACATTTCTTATACTTGATGTTGAGATGGAATTACTACATGTAGGTGGACCACTTTTGATGGCGTTCATTCTGCAATTTTCCCTTTGTCTATATGAACTGTAGAGGCTTGTGATCAATGTGGGTGATCGTCTCCTTTCCCATAATGTAATGTTTCCATTGATGACAGTCTTGTACAATGGAATACATTTCCTTGTCATAGGTGGGGTACTTCTAGACAGTATCTAAGAGTGTCTCACTATGGTATGCCACCAGATGACTATGCTGAGTGAGAACTGTGCCTACAACATAGTCATATGCATCAGTCTCAATATTGAACAGTTGTTGCAGATCGAGCAAGGAAAGTACTCGATATGAGCACAAGCGATGCTTGAGATCATTGAATTCTCTTTGTTGTTCCTTCCCCCACACAAAATTTTCCTTGCCACCTCCCTTGTTCACCTAGCTAAGGGCCCATGCAACATGGGAGAATCCCAACACAAATCTTCTGTAGAAGTTGGCCAGTCCCACGAAGCCCCGAAGCTCTATTAGTGTGGTTGAGGATGGCCAATCACAGATGACTTGGATCTTATCTGGATCAACATGTACCCCATCATCATCAACAATGTAACCCAAGTATTGGACCATGTTCATGCCAAAAGAGCATTTTTCCAAGTTGGAATATAGCTTGTGCTTACTAGAGTGCTCAAAACCTATTGAATATGCCACATGTGCTCCTCCCAAGTTCTTTTGAAGATGAGGATGTCATCCAAATATACAACAAAAAATAGTTGGTGAAGGGTCTCAATACATCATCCATCAACCTCATGAAAGTGGCTGGTGCATTTGTTAATCCAAAGGGCATGACCAACCATTCAAAGAGACCTTATTTATATTTGAAGGTTGTCTTCCATAGATCAGTTGGTTCGATGGGAACCTGGTGGTAGCCAAACTTTAGGTCAATCTTGCTCAAGAACGTTTCCCTCTTGAGTTGGTCAAGAAGGTCATCAATCCTATGAATTGGGTATCTGTTCCTAACAGTGATTTTGTTTAAGGCTCTGTAATCAATGAAGAGTAGCCAAGTCCCGTCCTTCTTCTGCACCAGTACAATCGGGCTTTTTCAAGGGGAGGAGTTGGGTCTGATGTGCCCCTTTTGAAGAAGCTCTTAGATATGACGCATTATTTCATCATTTTCCATTAGCAAGCGATGATAGGTTGTTCTATTATGTAGAGGTACAATGGGGGTCAGATCAATTGGATGCTTAACTTGGAAGTGCGTCGGTACCATGGTGGGTGAGGAGAAGATGTCTTTGTATTCTTCCACGATCTCATCCACTTGATTCTACTGCAAAGAGAGGCTCTGTGTAGAGGGCATGGATGTGGGAGTGACCTTCTGTTTACTGTGAGCACAGATCACAAAGAAGATGAACTTCCCGGTTTGTGAAATGACCTTACTGCATTTCTTAGTAGATATTAAAGAAATAGTGGTAGGAAACGCTACCTTTGGTATCCTGTACAATTGTCTACCCAAAGTAATAATAACACTGCGGGGTCTAGACTCATACACAACATGTCGCTTCCACAAATATGGTTGTCGTAAAAGAACATCACAAAATTCAAGGGGAGAAATATCACACAATACCTCATCTTTGAAAGGCTTGATTCCATAAGGAAGACGACATTGTTGGCCAACACGAAGATCTCTTCCTTGGTGAAGCCAACATATGGTGTAGGGTTGAGGTTGCGGTGTTCTTGGGAGGTCCAGCCACTTGACGACCTCTACTGAAATCATATTCTTATAACTTCCTCTATCGACAATGAAATGAAGAGGAGTCCCCTTTACCCACATCTGTGAGTGAAAGAGGCGTTCCCCTTCCTTTGGTTCTTCTAGTTCTCTTGGCCAGAATTTGGTGGTATCGATAGTGGCACTTGGTTCAACATCAATATTATGCTTCCCTCCTTCGAGATTTGATTTGGAATTGGAATCGGCCTATGACTCAGAAGCCTTCAGCTCGTCCATGAGTGACTTCTTGGAGCAAAATTCTTTAGTGTTGTGCCAAGGGATTTTATTGTATTCACACCATTTTCTCGTGTCCTTTGTCTTCTCATTTCCCTTCTTGTGTTGTGGCTTGGACTGGTTTTCCAAAGAGTGGCCCTATTTGATCTGTCCCTTGTTGTGTGGGTTGGGTCCGCCTTTTCCCTGCTTCGACTGTGAGGGGTTTGTAGATCCAAACTCTCGCCTCTTCTGCTTAAATATCTTCTTGATCTTGACAACGTATCTATAAGCCATACCTAATGAGGTGATGTCCAAAAACTCCATTTCTGTTTGAGTGTATCTATGCAAACAACCATGGTATTTGAGCACCAAATTTTTCTCAAAGTATTTGATACCCAATTTGGTGCACATGGTATGGAAAATATTGGTGAAATCCGGTACTTTCTGGTCCCTTTCTTGATGCAGGGTGGTCCATCTGGTGTACTGGTCCTCCTAGCTTCCAACAAGGTAGTATTTTTCTTTAATGGCATCCCAGAAGGAATACCATGTAGGGGAAACCACAAATATTCCATATTCCTCTATGACCCTTTGCTCAGAGTAAGCATCCCACTAGTCCTTAACATGGGGGACGACCTTGAGGATTGCAAAAGTAATATTTTCCCTGTCAGAAAAATTGTGTATCGAAAAATACCCTTCGAGAAGATTCAACCATTTATCTACAACATCCACATCTATTAGTCCTTCAAATAATGGAATATCAAAATTTACATGTACCTTGAAGGGGGTTGCATGGCTGCTTGATGAAGATGCTTCTCCTATGGGCAGCGATTGAAAGATCTGTGCAAATTTGTCCATCATTTCGTTCCTTTTTCGGGTGAGGGCTTCCTCAAACAACATTTTAATAGGATCTCCTGCTCCATCATCTTTCTTTTCATCCCCCATGGGTTGTTGTTGGTCTCGACACGATAGATCTTGCAATGGATCGATTAGTTTGAGTCCCAACTTCTTGTACCCAGATCTTGTCGGGGACATGCATGCAAAATAAATGAAGAGAAGAATGCTCTGATACCACTGATATGGATTTAGGAGCGAAACGAACTGATTAACAGGCTGACTACAATAAACACAGAGATATGAAAACATAGAGATATGAAGAACAACATAGATATCTAGTGAACAATATCTTCTATTGAATGAATGAAATAGGTTGAAACTGTAAAACTACAAGACATAAACACTTGCTCGAATGATGGTAGCTATATCTGAGAAGAGATGTGGATGCTACATGCATCCATCTGAGAAAAATGATTACAATGAGGATCCAGAGGAATTTTTGATATTACTCATGAATTCTAAAACCCTAGACATCCAAAAACCTAACCCTAGTAGGTGAAACACCAAAATTCATGTGGGCCCCTATGGGTAAGTTGGTACCTCAACTTCCTATGGTCGTAAATTTTGCATACGACCTCCATTTTAGGTGTGTTATATCCCGTTGGAAAGGTCTTTCATACAACTACACATTACACTGTCAAAATGTGACATTATCCTTAGTTTGACCGTGGTGAGCAAAAAAAACACAGTTTAGGCCTCCAAAGCGTCCCTCGAAGTACAACAATATGTGTTGACATGAAAACATACAAAATAAGACAATTGGATTAGGTGAGAGGCCACCAATATCCACCTAGAAGATGTGTAGGGATTCAGACAACCCCAGAAGTGTAGAACCCACAATTACAAATAAGTACAAAAGAATGTGTTGAACCAAAAACAAACAAGAGGAGCCAGTTGGAATAGGTGGGTGGCCACCAATATCCACCTGGATCAGTAAGCCACTATCCTCCTCCCACATGAACTTGGCAGATCGATTTTATCTCCACCAAGCAATGGGATTTACAATGAGTGTTTCCTCAGTCACTTATCTTCTTTGCAACCCCATTTATCAGCTTGGAATGAAAATATTTCCCAACAAATTCATGTACCCAGAACAATTTCATTTTTTTTCCAGTTCTCTTCAGAACCAGAGAGTTTCACATGCTCTCCGCCTTCATAAAATGGTCACCAAAATCTTCTTCTTGCCTCTTCCTTTCTACCCATGAATTTCCTCTCTTTCCTTGCCTTCCTCAACAAGATTTTGTGGGTCCAATTCCCAATTTTGTGGGTCAGGTCAAGAAGTTTTCAAATGGATACTCTACCCATCTCCTCATTGACTCTTGAGGAGGAATTCCCAACTACCAACCTAACTGGTAATTTATTTTTCTGGGTCAGTGGACTGTTCTGGGTCTGAATAATTTAAATCTAGTAGAGTACTGGTCTAGTAGGGTTCATCTCAACCATTGTTGGTTCCCCTCACCATCTCTCTCATGCATCATGATCTACCTTGGCAAACCCCTTCAACAATTATGCAGCAGTTTCCATTTTATTTAGTAACAAAAATATATATGTTATCTTTTATAACAAAAAGGTTCATAAATTCCAACATCCACACATATTCGTTCTTCCCATAGTCTTTTAACAGGTTATAGTTATATTTACAAGCTGGGGAAACAAGGGTATTACAGGAAGATGATGATGCTCCCACTGATATTTTTGGTGAAGACACAACCTATGAAGAGTTAAGGGGAGTCAATAAAATCACCTTGATATAACAGTCTACTCCTCACTGATCCGTAATATATTTGCAGAATGAAATGAATACAGATTATTATAAAAAGATGCTTAATATAAAATAACAAATATATAGTAAAATTGGTTTCTATTCAATAAGGAAATAAGTTGAAACTGTAAAATGCAATGGAAACAAGCTTGCTAAAATGGTGGTGGCTTATCTCTAAGAAAAGATGTGACGGTTGAGCTCATGTGCTAGAAGATTATTACAATGAGGTTGTGAAGGCATTTTTACCATAAAAAGGAATGTCAAAAACCATATACATCCAAAAACCTAACCCTACGAGAAGAAGCGCCAAAAGTCATGTGGGCCCCGTTTGGGTAAGTTAGTACATCAACTTCCCTGGGTCGTAACTTTTGCATACGATCTCTGTTTTTGGTGCACGATAGCCCATTGGAAAGTTCTATACAAGGACTACACATTTTTTTTCTATCTATCAAAGATCAATTTGACTGTGGCGATCCCTAAAAACGTTGTTTAGGGCCTCAAAACGACCCTGCAAGTCAGGGACCCGAAAATTAGGGAAAAACTGCCAAACTAGAAAACTACCAAAATGAACCAGTTGAAATAGGTGGGAGGCCACCAAAATCCATATGGATCAATCCCCCCCTCCCTTAGGAAGCAATTGTCTCCATTGCGTTGAGTTCCCCCATCACATGAGGAAATTTCCGCTGAATTTGGCCCCGGGTGAGCCACTTTCCTTGGTGCAGGAGATGTCTGCTTTGAAAACTCGATAAAGCTGGATCCTTTGCTGGAGAGTGTCCTTGATCTGTTTGTCCACAATATGATCACTGGATTCATGTTGTATGCAATCATGGTTGAGATCTATTGGTGTCAACTGTTCTTCTATCTTTGAGGTGTCCAATAATGGTGGGAAATACGGTCGAAGGATATCCACGTTGAAGACTGGGTGCAAGCCAAGGAAAGGATGAATGTTGAGCTCGAAAGCATTATCATCCACAACCTTGGTGATGGTGTACATCCGATAACAGAGTGGGCGAAGCTTCCGATGGGGTCCTGCAAGTTTCTCTTTCTGCAAGTGCAACCAAACTTTATCGCCCACTTGAAACTTATATGGCCGCACCCGATGTTGATCATGGCATTGCTTGTACTTGTCATTGGACTTCTGTAGGATATCCTGAACCTGATGGAAAATGTGTTGGATCCACTCAATGAATCTGGTGGCTTTTTCAACTTCAGTTGGAGCAGGAGATGATTCGGTTGAGGTGACTGCAAGGGGTAGTGCAATATCTATGGGACCTAGTGGATGGAATCCCAACCCCACCTGTAATGGGCTATGGCCAGTTGAGCTATGCAGGGATCGGTTGTAGCTATGTTGAACATAGGGGAGACTCTCATACCATGTGTGAGGGGGCTTGGAATTATACATGAGCAGGATATGCACGACCATTTGATTTACGACCTCGGTTTGGCCATATGTCTGTGGGTGGAAAGTTGTGGATTTGTCAAGCTTGGTGTCTAGCAGTGAATAGAGGCTTGACCAGAATGTTCTAAGAAATCGACTGTCCCGATCTGAGACAATGGTTTTTGGGATTAAAAAATGAACTCAGACTCATTCAAAGAAGAGCTTGGCATTGGCCTCTGTCGTGATGCTCTTCTTGCAGGCGGCCATAATCACCATCTTAGAAAAGTGAACCACAACCACAAAAACACAGTCATTGCCCCACTTGGTGGACAGGAGGCCCCACATGTAGTCGATTGAGATGGATTCCCATGGCCTATCAAGAGTAGGAAGAGGGGTGTACAAGCCCTTTTTTTTAGTGTCCAGTTTGGAAATCACGCAGACAATGCACGACCTGATATACTTGTTGACCTTTTGTTGAAGTTTCGGCCAATAGAAATGTTTATATATCATTTCCACTGTCTTTTTGACACCAAAGTGTCCTGCCACCTGACTTTAGTGGGATTCCCATATCATCTTCGCTCGCTCGCTTTATGGAATGTAGATATGGCCCAGACGACACAGAAGTTCATCCTGAAGATGGAAATTAGCGACAACTATGTTTGCATCCAACATTTGGTAGGTGGTGGTGAAGTCTGGATCTGTCTCATATAGTTGGGGCCATCCATAGGTCTCATGGCCACAAGACTCTAGCACTGTGGTGAGTGTTGCGACTAGCGGTCTGCTGAGGCAATCAACGACATAGTTAGTGCTTCCCGTTTTATACTTGATGTTGAGGTGGAATTGCTGCAAGTACGTGGACCACTTCTTATGGAGGTCATTCTTCAATTTGCCTTGTGTCTACATGAACTATAGTGGCTCATGATCAATGTGGATGACTATCTCTTTCCCAAGAATGTAATGTCTCCAATGGCGGCAGGATTTCCCAATGGAGTACATTTCTTTCTCGTAAATAAGTTACTTACAAACAACAACTGATAGTGTTTCACTATGATAGGCCATGGGGTGGTCGTGCTGAGTGAGAATGGTGCCCACAAGATAGTATGAAGCATCTGTCTTGATCTCAAAGGGTTGTTGCAGGTTCGGTAGTGAAAGTACTGGGGTTGAGCACAAGCGTTGCTTCAAATCATATAACGCTTGTTGTTGGGACTGACCACACACAAATTTCTCCTTACCATCACCCCTGGTTACTTGTCTAAGGGCCCATGTAATATGGGAGAATCCCAACATGAACCTGCGGTAGAAATTGGCAAGGCCCAAGAAGATCCAAAGCTCAGTGAGTGTGGTTGGGGCTGGCTAGTCACGAATGACTTATATTTTGGCTGGATCCACATCTACGCCATGTTCATCAACGATGTAGCCCAGGTAATGAACCCTGTCCATGCCGAAGGAGCATTTTTCCAAGTTGGCATAAAGATGGTGTTGTCGCAGGGTGTGCAGAACCTGCTGAATATGCTGCAAGTGTTCTACCCAAGTCTTATTGTAAATGAGGATGTCATCCAGATATACCACTACAAAAGTATTGGTGAATGGTCACAGGATATCGTCCATCATCTTCATGAAAGTAGTTGAAGCATTTGTCAAACCAAAGGGCATGACCAACCATTCTAAAAGACCTTCATTTGACTTGAAGGAGGTTTTCCATACATATGTCTGTTCTATTAGGACCTGGTGGTATCCAGACTTCAAATCAATCTTACTGAAGTATTTTCCCCCGTGAGTTGATTAAGGAGGTCATCGATTTGGGGAATCGGGTACCAGTTTTTTACTGTGATTTTATTCAGGGCTCGATAATCAATGCAAAGTTGTCAGGTTCTATCTTTCTTCTGTACCAACACGGTTGGGATCCCACAAAGTGATGATATGGGATCGATGTGCCCCTTGTGGAGTAGTTCTTAGATCTGTTGCTTGATCTCCTCATTCTCTAATAGAGAGCGGCGATAGACTAACCCATTGGGTAGCGGTGTGCTAGGGGTCATATTGATGGGGTGCTTGACCTGACAGTGAAGAGGTACCCGGGTAGGTGAGGAGAAGATATCTAAGTATTCTTCCATGACCTTATCCACTTGCTTCTGCTGTGTGGAGAGGTCGGTCAGGGAGACCGTGGATGTGGCTACGATATTTCTCTCATTCTGAGAGCAAATCACGAAGAAGACAAACTTCCCTGTATGAGAGATGACCTTTATGCATTGCTTGACAGAGATCAAGGAAATAACACTGGGTGGGACTACCTCAGGTATCCTATACAATTTCTTGTTCAAAGTAATAATAACACTGCAAGGCCTAGACTCGTATACAACATGACATTTCCATAAATATGGTTGGCCCAAAAGAACATTACAAACTTCGAGAGGGGAAACGTCACATGTGGCATGATGTCATATGACATGTGGCATTGTTGGCTGACGCATATGTCGCTTCCTTGGTGGAGCCATCCGATGATTTAGGGCTGAGGGTGTGGCGTTGTCGACAGGGTGAGTCTCTTGGAAACCTCTGTTGAGATGAGGTTCTTCTAGCTACCGCTATCAATGATGAAGTGCAATGGGGTGCCCTTTACCCACATTTGTGAATGAAAAAGGTGCTCTCCTTCCTATGGCTCGTTTGGTTCACCGGGATGGAGCTTGGTGGTAGCAACAATAGCAATGGGTTTTGGTTCTGAATCAGAGTCAGAACTCAGATCTAATTCATAGGCTTTCACCTCATCCACCAACTAATGCTTTGAGCAACAATCAATAGTGTTATGCCAGGGGCTCTTATGGAAGTCGCACCACTTCCCAGTATCTTTCTTTGTCTTTACGATGTCCTTCTTTTCTTGCAGCCTGGACTAGTTGTCCTGAGGCTGTCAGTATTTACTCTTTCCTTTGTTCTGCGGGTTGGGGCTTCCCTTTCCTGGCTTTTTCTATGAGGGGTTCCCATGCCCAAATTGACGTGTCTTTTGTTTGAGCTTCTGCTCGATTTTGACAGCATATCGGCAGACCGCGCCCAAGGATGAGATGTCCAGAAACTCCATTTCGTCTTGGATGTATCTATGCATACTGTCGCGATACTTGAGCACCAGATGTCGATCATAATATTTGATACCCAACTTGGTGCACAAGGTATGGAAGATATTTGTGAACTCAGGGACCGCTTGGTCTCTTTCCTGTTGCAGTGTGGTCCATTTTGTGTAAAGGTCGTCATAACTTCCAACAGGGTAGTATTGTTCCTTAATAGCATCCCTGAAGGACTCCCAGGTGACTGCGACTGTAAATACCGAGGGTTCCTTTGTTTCCTTTTTCTCACAGAAAGTTTCCCACCAATCTTTGACATGGGGGACGACTTTGAGGAGCACAAAAGTAATCATTTCTATATTCGAGAAGTTATGGACAAAGAAAGTAATCTGCGTCTATTTGACCTTCAAATATAGGAATATCGAATTTGATTTGTACTTTGAAAGGGGTGATGCATCCGTTTGAGGAACTCATGTCCCGTTTTCTTTATTTTTTTCTGCCATGAGAGGTCGTTTCGGCATGCAATATCTTTTGTCCTCAAGAGAAACAAGCTCGAGACCCAATTCTTTGTACCTTGAACTCGTTGGGGATATGCATTAAGAACGACAAGGAGCATATCGCTCTGATACCACTGATCCAGAATATATTTGCAAAACGAAATGAATACATATTATTATCAAAAGATGCTTAATACAAAATAACATATATATAATAAAACTGGTTTCTATTCAATAAGGAAATAAGCTGAAACTATAAAATGCAACGAAAACAAGCTTGCTAGAATGACAACGACTTATATCTGAGAAGAGATTTGATGACTGTGCTCATTTGCTAGAAGATTATTACAATGAGGCTCCGAAGGCCTTTTTACCATAAATAGGAATGTCAAAAACCATATACATCCAAAAACCTAACCCTAGGAGATGAAGCGCCAAAATTCATGTGGGCCCTATTTGGGTAAGTTAATACATCAACTTCCTGAGGTCGTAACTTTTGCTTATGATCTTTGTTTTAGGCGCACAATAGCTCGTTGGAAAGGTCTATCTGAGGACTACACATTTTGTTGTTATCTATCAAAGGTCATTTTGACTGTGGAGAGCCCTAAAAACGTTATTTAGGGCCTCAAAACGGCCTTGCAAGTCAGGGACCCGAAAACTAGGGAAAAAACTATCAAAATGAGCCAGTTGAAATAGGTGGAAGGCTACCGACATCCATCTGAATCACTCACCTTGCTATCATTTCTTAATAAAAAGTAGTTAAATATTTTTCATTCACAATTTAGTATACAACTCTGTTCTTAAATGATTTCAATCCATATCTTGTAACAACTTGCTTCAATAACTATATGAACATGAATAACTATATAAATATAAATAATAAAAAAAATAATAAAAAACTAATTT
>JZKD02S1831327.1:418168-460328 GCA_000966675.3 Picea glauca | reverse complement strand
TATATATATATATATATATATATATATATATATATATATATATATATATATATAAACTTACATGGTTGTTTTATTAGTAAAAACATGCTCTTTTAGATTTATATATTAAGTTTTAATTTAAAAATATTTTTAAGATTATGATTATCATCCATTGATATTAAATTTGGTTTAATAGAATTTAATAAAAAATGATATGGAATTAATTGTTTTTTTTTAACATTTTATTTTTATGATTTAAAATATAGAAGAGAAGCTTTCCTAAATTTCCTCGGTTTTGATGAGTAATATTACACATATTTTGAAAATAAGATTTAAAGTAAGCATATGCAAGACATTTTAAGAGAAAGTTTTTTTCATTCTCCATCTACTTAATATCACAGAGATGATAACTCCTTTCATCCCATGACATTTTAGGATATGTCCAATGTCAAGTTTCATTATGAAGCTCGTGAGCATTCCTTCTTATTTTAGCAATGTTGATTTTCTTCTTTACGCTAGTTATAGCAGAAAAATACTTTTTCCTTGTGAGATTGAAGTCCGTGATCTCTTTGTAGTACACAATTTTTTTCTTATTCTATATTTCTTCATTGCAACAAAGTTTCTCTTTAAGTTTTGATGAGTAGTATTACACATATTTTGAAAATAAGATCTAATGTGAGCATATGCAAGACATTTTAAGAAAAGTGCTTTTTATTCTCCATCCTCTTAATATCACAATGATGAGAAATCCTTTCATCCCACGACACTTTAGGATTTGTCCAACATCAGGTTTCATTATGAAGCTCATGAGAGTTCATTGTTATTTTAGCAATGTTGATTTTCTTCTTTAAGCTAGCTATAGTAGAAAAATACTTTTGATCTTGTGATATAGAGGTTAGTGATCTCTTTATAGTACATGCATTTTTTTCTTATTATATATTTCTTCATTGTAACAAAGTTTCTCTTTAATTTTAGATCTGATAATATTTTTAACATTATTAATATTTTGCAATGTCCTTCTCTTCCATTCTCCAATGCTTTAGCTAAAAATTAACACTTTATGCCACCCTATTTTAAGTTGCAAGTGACTTTGACATGGAATTTCAAGTGATGCTAGGAAACCTCTTTTATTTTAGGTTAGTTATCTTGTGTGTATATATTAGGTACTACCTAATCATAGCCATATTGTCAATGGGTGGAAGTCCAACTTCTAAGATGAGGATTGGAAATGGTGTATTCCTTTAAATTTTAAGATTATAGATTATAAAACAATTCTGGATTTGATTGATTTTTCTTCAATATTCACTAAATATGTCGCATCCTTCAACTTCACATCAATATAAGATAACTAGAGCAGCAAGTGTCTCAAAGAGAAATTTCTTTTCTTTTACAGAACCATAAATCTATTGATTTAGAATTATTTTAAGGACCAAAGTAAGCCTTATATTCTCCATTAATCCTTTTCTCAATGCTATAGTTCCATTTAAGCTTGTGATGAAGGTCAACTCCAAGATACTTGTATGGATTATCTATCACTAATTTTTATTGTCATACAAACAAATGATGTAATTGATCTTCTTGGATTTTATTATCAGAACCTTTCTCTCATTAGTATTCATTGTTCAGATACCAATGCTAGGCTAGAAGTCTTTTAGAATTCTTAGTTTCTTGTCAAGGTCAAAGGGACACCTCTCCAGAAGAAAAAAATCATCGTTGTAAAGAATAAGTATGATGACTATTCCATTTAAAGTTGTTCCAACATAACTTGATTCTTCCAAAAATGCCTCCAGTTTGTCAATATAAATGTCAAAAAGAGTAGGGGATAGGGGGCAATCTTGCTTAACCCATATATTATAATGATTTTTTTTCTAACTAAAATTTAGTTTTCATGAACTTAGTAATAACATTCTCATACAACCTTGTTGCAACAACGCTAAACTCAAAAGGAACTTTTGTCTCTTCCAACTTGTAACACTATTGATTTTCACATCTTCTTAATACATAGACATACAAAAGAACTAGGAAAATTTATCTTCAATATTTTTCATCATAGAAATAAAATGTTAAAACAAATTAATTAATTCCTTACTATTTTTCCTAAAGTCCATTGGTGTCATCATCCTCATCCTTATCTTGGTTGTCATCCATCATCATCATCATCATCTTTCTTCATGCTTTCCATCGTTGTCATCATCATCATCATCATCATCATCATCATCATCATCATCATCATCATCATTTTAGGTGAATAATTTGGCATCCTCCTCATCCTCATCCTCATCCTCATCCTTGCCACCACCATTGTTGTCATCATCGTCATCCTCATTCTCCCCCTCATTTCCATCACCATCATCATCCTCATGATGATGATGATGTCGTCATCATCCTCCTCCTCCTCCTCCTCAGTACTGCCACTACCACCTAAAAGGAATAACAAAATTATTATTAAAAATAATATTATAAACAAATAAAATCTACCAAATATGTAAATGAGGAAACATAAAGAGAAAAGAGAAAAAATAAAATGTCTATTAATAAAAATTATCAAACATCAATGAATGAAACAATTTTTAATAAAATTAAATAAACAAAACAAAACAAATAATAATAATAATAATAATCTACTTTTAAGGTCACGGCCAAGCCATACACCAAATTGGTGTATGGGACCCCCTTGTTTGTGGGACAAGGGACCCCTCCACCCAACGAATTGAATGGTAAATTCTACGGAGGTATACATATCCTACCCTCCTCTGGATTTGAACTTGTGACCTCTTAGGAGGAAACACATGTTCGTAACCATTAGGCCCACTCAATGAAATCACAAAGTATATGTAGAAAATGAGAGAGAAACAAAAAGTATTAATTAATTATAAAAACAATTATGTCAATAAATAATATTATTTTGTAAATAGTTTTTTTATATTTCCTTCTTTTTAATCAATTTGGTTAGAATTTTTTTTTTCAAAATATTAAAAAAAATATTAACTTTCAAATTAATTAAACATTAAATTTATAAATTTTAATTTTTTTATTATCATAAATAATGAGAGAGGAACAAAATACATTAATTAATTATAAAAACAATTCAATCAATAAATAATATTTATTTTGAAGTATTTTTTTTATATTTTCTTTATAAAAAAAAAGGTTGGAAATAAATTGTTATTCATAATATTAAAAAATTTATCAACTTTCCAATTAATTAAACATAAAATTTTAAAATTATATATAGAGAGAGGGGAATTTTTTATTAATAAAATGATTAAGATTATATTGAAAATGAAATGAAACACGCACAAAAATATAAAAGAGAGCACAATAATACAATGAAAACTGAACTTCTATTAATGAATACAATCACATAATACTATAGAACACAAATTGGCTAGAATGGTGGTAGCTTATCTCTGAAGAGAAAGAGATGTTGGCTATGCCCATTCACAAAAAACTATTACTTGAGGCCAAAAGGATGACCTTTTAGCATAAAGAAAGAATCCTAACAGTGTAAAACCTTGACCCTAGGAGGAAAAGTGCCAAAAGACTTGCGAACCCTAAGGTGATTAGTTGATACACTAACTTCCCAAGGGTGAAAATTCTGCATACAATATATGTTTGTGGTGCTCGACAGCTCATTGGAAAGATATAAATGGTAAATAAAATTATTGGTTGGGATAGGACCCCGAGATCATAACAAAAAATGTCCCTAAAAGTTTAGGTCCTGAAAATCATAACAAAAAATGACCAAGATGGAGAATCGTGATGAGTCGGTGGAAGAGGTGGGTGTCTACTGATATCCACATGGATCAATACTCCCCCCTTATGAAGTAATGGTCCCCATTGCATCAAGTTCCCTTAGGAGATGGGGAAACTTTTGTTGAATTTAAACCTCAGTGAGCCACTTTCCTTGCTAAAGTAGTTTGCCTTCCTTGACAACTCGATAGAGTTGTATGTTTTGTTGGAAGGTGTCCTTTATCCTAGTGTCCATGATCCAATCCACTAGATATTACACAATTCATTAAATATTGAGTTTTGTAGGGGTCAATTGCTCAACCACCTCCGATATGTCCAATAAAGGTGGGAAATATCGTTAAAGAAAATTCACATTACATTATGGTGCAAGCCAAGGAAAGGAGGAATACTCAATTCAAAAGAAATGTCACCCACAACCTTTGAGATGGTGTAAGTACCATATCTGAGTGGTTTGAGCTTCATGTGGGGTCCTGTGAGCTTCTCTTTCTACAAATGCAACCACACCTTATCACCAACTTGAAACTTGTGTGGAACTTAATGTTGGTCATGTCATTGCTTGTACTTGGAATTGGCCTTCTCCAAGATATCATAAACCTATTACTAGAGGTTCTTGATCCGTTCAAAAAAATTGACTTATCTATTTTCCTTTTTTTGTGCATGGTGGGACTCTATCGAGGATGATGGAACAAGCAGAGCTACATCAATGGGGCCAACGAATGGAACCCCAAGCACACTTGAAAAGGGTTGTGGCCAATAGAGATATGGAGGGATATGCTATAACTATTTTGAACATATGGAAGGCTCTCATCCCATGTATGTGGATGCTTGGAGTTGTACATGCACATGATATGCATAATCATCTCGTTGACCACCTCTATGTTTCCATTTGTTTGGGGATGAAAGGTAGTTGGTTTGGTCAACTTGGTGTGCATTAGAGACCAAAGGTTGGACTAAAAGGTAGCGAGAAACCTATTGTCCCTATAAAAAATAATGGTCCCTCGCAACTCAAAATGAACCAAAGCATGCTCAAAGAAGATCCTAGGAGTGTCCTCAACTGTGATACTCTTTTTACATGGTGTCAAAGTGGCCATCTTAGAAAAATGATCAATAACCACAAAAAGACAATCGTGACCATGTTTGGTGGAGGGAAAGTATAACATGTAATCCATGGAGACAAACTCCCATGGCTTGTTCGGGGTAGGGAGAGGAGTGAACAACCCCTACTTCTTGATGGAAAATTTAGTGGTGGCACTGGAAGTGCACGACCTGATATACTGGCCAACATCTCGTCAAAGCTTTGGCTAGTAGAAATGATTTTGAAGTATTGCTACTATATTCTTCACACTAAAGTTCCTTGCCACCCAACTGTAATTTTACTCCTAAATTAGCTTTGCACATTGATCCAGGTGGATCTCGGTGGCCAACTATCTTTTCCACTGAATCAACATTTTGAGCCTATGGTTTTGATAAACCACGATATTCACCATTTTGATGGGGAATGTAATGTAATACCATCTTCATTTGTTAATTACAGACATCATGTAATGATTTCCAAGTGGTATTATGTACATGCATACATCATAGTGTTAATGCATTGGATCCCATTAGAACTCCATAATTAATCACACTTGGGATAGAGTAGTACCGAGATGGGTGACCACCCAGGAAGTCCTACTATTTTACATGCTTATGGAATTTTATAAACTTAGATTAATTTATCCCACATGCCTCATGGGAATCGTTGTCTTCTCACTCTCTCATATATAATTGAGGTGAAGGGGGCCCTTTAAGGATGCAATGGAGTGTGATGTAAATCTTGTTGCAAATGAAGCGTAGCCAACATATATTTATTTTCACAGATAAGCTACCCCATTCTTCTAGTTTGTGTTCTACAATGTGTTTCTCTCTTATTAATTAATAGAAGTTGGGTTTCATTATATTTCTATGTTTCTTGCAATATCTCTGTGTATTTCCTTTTTATATCTCTGCTATATTTATGTCTTCAAGTTGTTCTAAAAATAATCTGGATCAGTGATATCAGAGAAATCTGCTCCTTGTGATTTCTCAAAGCAGGTCCCCGATGAGGTTAGGGTATAAAGATTTGGGTCTTGATCTAGTTTCTCTTGAGAACAACCACTCTCACTAGCCCAAGCGATCTACCATGACAGAATAAAAGAGAGATGACAGAGCAGGAGATCATTTCAAGACATTGCTCGAGGAAGCCCTCGTGCGACAAAGGGAGGAGATTATGGACAACTTCACTCATATCCTTCGAAGACTACCGATGACAGAAATAGAGGAATCTTTGACAAGCAATCATTTTGCATGTGCGACGCCCTTCAAGGTACAATTCAATTTTGATATACCCTTATTTGAAGGCCAGATAGATGTAGATGCTCTAGACAAATGGTTGAATTTTCTAGAAGGTTATTACTCCGTCCAAAAATTTCCCGACAATGAAAAGATCACGTTCACGCTCCTTAAATCCCTTCCCCATGTCAGAACTTGGTGGGAAGGTTACTAGGAGAGGTACACTGTGAATGAATCTAAACCATTCAAGAGAGAATCCACTTGGACAACCTTTGTAGATGCCCTAAAGGAGGAGTTATACCCTGTCGAAAACTATAATGACCAGTACATGAGATGGATGACTATGCGTCATAAAAGAGATCAAACAGTGTCAGAGTACACTAACATCTTTTATGCCTTGTGCTCAAATCTAGGTATCAAAGACTTTGAGTGGCACCTAGTTTTGAAGTATCACAGTGGTATACATAGGTACATCCAAAAAGAGATGTATTTCTTGGACATCTCCTCACTGGGTGTTGCTTATCGATATCCAGTCAAAATTGAGCATAAATTCAAGCAGTAGAGGAAGCGAGGGTTCATGTTTGAAAATACGCCACAACATAATCATGGAAAAGGTAAACCTAACTCATAGAACGAAGGACAGAGCAAGGAATGACAACCTCAAGAGATCCCATCCAAGACCCAGACAAAGAAGGGGAACGAGAAGTCTAAGAAAGACACTGGAAAGTGGTGTCAGTTCCACAACAACCCCTCGCACAACACGGATGAATGTCGCTTGAAACCAACATTGGTGGATGATCTCAAACAAAAATAATCGAAACCTGACCGAGACTTTGATTCAAATCACAATAAAGGGAAATAGATCATCGATGCAAAACCCACTGCTACCATCGTGGACACAACAATACAACCAGAAGAGATAGAGGAGATTGAGGAGGGGGAGATCCTCTTCCACTCATAGATGTGGGTAAAGGGGACCCCACTTCATTTCACTGTTGACATCAGGAGTTAGAAGAACCCTATCTCAGCCAAGGTTGTCAATATATTGAAGCTACCAACAATAACAAACCCCCAACCATACACCATTAGATGGTTGAGATGGGGACGAGACATTCATGTCAGTCAACAATATCACCAGTCCGATGGAATCAAGCCCTTCAAGGATGAGGTAGTGTGTGATGTTGCCCCACTTTAAGTCTGTGATTTTATTTTAAGACAACCATACATGTGGAAACATCATGCTATCTATGAGTCTCAACCCCACATTGTCATTGTTACTCTGGGAGGTCATCTTTATAGGGTACCAGAGGTATCTCTGACTAATGCCACTTCATTGATCTTGGGAAAACAATGCCACAAAGTAATATCTCATACCACAAATATTTCCCTCTTCGTGATCCACTCAGACGATGAACATGAGGTTACTGCGACCACTACAGTCTTGGACCAAGACATTTCTATCCATCAGAATAAGGTCAACAAGATTGTAGAGGAGAAAAAAGAGAATGAGAGTCTTCCACATGTTTATCATAGCTCTATTGGCCACACCCCGTTCTAGGTGTTCTTGGGGTTCCAACCATTAGCCCCATTGATATAGCTCTTCTTGTTTCATCTTCACCAACAAAGTCCTCCCACACTCGAACCAAGGCAGATCGTGCAGCCAATCTGTTGAACAGATCCAACACTTCAAACAGGTTCATGACATATTTCCATAGGAAAAGTAAAAGAATGGCATGTACTTCAACAAGGCAAGCGACTCACCAAGGTTCATATTCAAAAAATGTTTCCCCATCTCCCAAGGGAACTTGACGCAATGGGGACCATTGCTTCCTAAGGGGGGAGGAATGATCCAGGTGGATCTTGGTGGCCAGCCATGTTTTCCACTGAATCAACATTTTGAGCCTATGGTTTTGATAAACCATGATATTAACCCTTTTGATGGGGAATGGAATGTAATACCATCTTCATTTGTTATTTACATACATCATGTAATGATTTCCAAGTGGTCTTATGTACATGCATACAATATAGCGTTAATGCACTGGATCCCATTAGAACTCCATAGTTAAGCATGCTCGAGATAGAGTAGTAATGGTATGGGTGACCACCTAGGAAGTTATACTATTTTACATGCCTATGAAATTTTATAAACTTGGATTAATTTATCCCACATGCATCATGGGAATTGTTCTCCTCTCATTCTCTCATATATAATTGAGATGAAGGAGGCCCTTTAAGGATGAAATGGAGTTTGATGTAAATCTTGTTGTGATTGAAGCGTAGCCAACATATCTTTCTTTTGAGAGATAAGCTACCCCATTCTTCAAGTTTGTGTTCTACAATGTTTTTCTCCCTTATTCATTAATAGAAGTTGGGTTTCACGATATTTCTATGTTTCTTGAAATATCTTTGTGTATTTCCTTTTTATATCTCTGCTATATTTTTTTCTTCATGTCGTTCTCAAAATAATCTGGATCACATGCTCACTTGAAGGAACACACAAATGGCCTAGATAGCACAAGAGTGCATCTTGGAGGTGGAAGTCTAGAAGTTGTTTTCCTGGATGCAGTGTCTGATAAGTAGCAATGATGTTAGTGTCATTGTTGTATAATTGTGGCCACTTGGAGGTTTCATGCCCATAAGAGTTAATAACTATGGTGAGTTCCACAATCGAGGGCTGAATGAGGCAGTCTGCAACACAATTGGAAGTTCCATTCTTGTACTTAATTTTCAAGTGGAATTATTGCAAGTATGTGGACCATTTCTGATGGTGGTCATTCTATAACCTTCCTTGTGTTTGCATTAATTTCAAAGGCTTGTGATCAATGTGGATGATTGTTTCCTTTCCCATAATATAATTATTCCACTATCGGCATGCCTACATGATGGACTACATGTCCTTATCATAAGTGGGATATTTGCAAACAACATCAGATAATGTTTCATTATGATAGGCCACAAGATGTTTCCATTGAGTGAGGATCGAATCAATATCATAGTCAAAGGCATCTATCTCAATCTCAAATGATTGTCACAAGTCTAGAAATATAAGTTGTTTACAAAACATGTATTATAACAGAGAATGAACACATTCAGTAACCACTCACAAAGCCAGATGAAAGATAAACACACCAATGTTTTTACGTGGTAAATCCCCTATGAGGAAACATCCACGACCCTAGCCAATGTGGTCACTTGAGGAAATTTATTAATGCAAAAGAAAAATATTACAAAGAGTTTCTCACAATCGATCATCGACAAATGAACCTCCATTCTCTTTAAATAGAGACCATGGACCAATCACGTGTTAAGCAATGGATCAATGTATCAGTTAATATTGAGGATAATATGAGTCGTTGAATCACTTTATGTAGAGAACATATCGTGAATGTCGGATTACAAATGCATACTAATGCATATTAAAGAAACACGCTTTAACCTAATGACACATTAGACCAAGTTGATCTTAACTAACTCCTAAGTTTCTAAATATCCTAACATCCCCCCTTAAGAAAAACTTGGGATAGGATTGAAGGATTTACAAAGGTGACACAATAGGATAAGGAATAAGGCATTAGAGCCTATCCCCCCTTAATGAAAACTTCCTGAACTCCTAATATAGATCAAATTTGGAAAACTTTGCTTTTATAAGAGACTTTGTGAAAATGCCCGCAACTTGATCTTCTGTAAGGAAAAAGTGCACTTCAATAAATCGATCATGAATGAGCTTTCTAATGAAGTGCATGTGTAGCTCTATGTGTTTGATGCGCTTATGTTGAACTAGATATTTGGTGAGCTTGATGGAACTTTGATTGTTGCACCAGAAGGTAGTCGGATGTTGCTGCTGGAGTCCCAACTCTAAAAGGATCTGCCAAATCCACAAGGGTTATTTACTTTCATTAATCATTGCTTGGTACTCTGATTCCTCTAAAGAAAGGGAAATATCCTATTATCTCTTTCAATCCCAAGTGACAGGTCCTAAACCAAGGATGAAAACATAACCTATAGTAGAATTATGATCATCAGGATCATCTTCCCAATCCAAATCAATGAAACCAACTGACAAAGGAGTCCCCCTTGAAATGTAATGTATCCCAAACTAAATTGTACCCTAGATATATCAAAGTATTATTTTAACTACTTTCCAATGGATTTCATGGGGTGTTTGCATATATTGGGAAACAAGAATAACAACAAAGGAAATATTAGGATGGGTATGAGTCAATTATAAGAGGCTACCAACCAACTGATGGTACAAAGTGTCATCAACTTCAATTGAAGTACAAGTGGAAGTAAGTTTGACTCAAGACCATAAGGGAAAAGGGGTTGCTTAGAATCATCCATGTGAAAGCAGTGAAAAAGGTCACAAGCATAGTTAGACTGGGAAAGACAAATTCCTTCCTTGGTTTGGAATACTTGGAGGGAAAGGAAATAATGAAAATAGCCTAAGTCTGTCATTTCAAATCTCTTTCTATGGCTGGGTTTCACATGGGTTAAAATTTTAGGGTCACTACTAGTGAGGATAACATCATCAATGTAAAGAAAAAGGATTATGAGATTAATTCCTACTTTCTTGGTATAGAAATTTGGGTCAGAATGAAATATGGAGAATCCAGTGTCAAGAAAAAAACTATCCATTTTGGCAAGCCAAGCTTGAGGAGCTTGCTTAAGACCATAAAGAGATTTATTAAGGAGACAAACAACGATAGAGTCATTCTAGACATAGCTAGGAGGTTATTCCATGTAGATTTCTTCTTGCAAATCCCCATGCAAGAAGGCATATTTAACAAAAGAAAAAATACATGGAATGTGCATGGAATATTTAAATATATAAGTGTCAATTAAAAGACAATCAAAAGAAGAGAAGGGAAAGAATGGATATCTATTGTTTATTATTTTCCTTGTTTCTACATGATTTGTCCTAAAATTCAAAATATGACGAATTAGATTTTGTATTGTGTTTAGTTCATTTAGGTTGATGGTTTTAAATGTTTTTTAAGATATGGAATTGATTTGTGTTATTGGATTGTTTATGTGGATTAGTTATTTGTGTTATTGGATATGAAAAATGAGTGTTTTATTTATTTATTTCCAGTTTATTGGTGTTTGTGGTAGTTTTGGTACATCTTGATTATCTTGCTCTTTTTTGATAGAAATCACATGGCACATCGAGAAAACTAAAGCGTTGTCATATAAAGAATCAAGCATTCTCAGCTAAAGAATAAAAACAAAGAGATATGATATTTTAATTAACGCTCACAAATCCAAAAAAATATTCTTGGAATAAGGAAGTTCACTTGCAATTGTTCTTTTGTAAGGTAAAAATCATTTTAAGTCAAAGGTTGCTTGAATAAATCCATTAATGTCTCTATGAGTGTAGATTTTTTAAATCATTGAGTTTTTAGAACTCTTACTTTGGGGTGGAATTGTAAGAAGCCCTTGTAAAGTTTTGAAGGTATAACAATTTCACATGTTTTGGAGTTATAAGTTTTTTTTTGGAGGTGTAAGTAGAGATTTCTTCTTGGAAGGTTTGTCACACATTGGAATTTACATTTGGAATCATTTTCTTAGTGATCTTAATATAGCTTGAAATTAACTAGGGGGACTGGTGATTTTTGTTTTGATGAAACACTTTAATGCTTATGCTTGCAATACCACTTCTTTAGCGACTTATTGCATGGTTGTAATGATTGCTTGATGATTTTTAACACTTGCATTTGGTGACTATTTTTGCAACACTTAGAGGTCTATCATTGAACACTTGAAGTGATTCTTTGATAATTTGTTTGAATTTGTACGACCGATGTATAAGACGTGTTTATTCTTTTACAAGATTTAATTAACACTGCATAGAGAACAACTACTCAAATTGGAAAATGTTCAGTGAGTATATTATGATCCAACGCCTTAAAAATGATAAAAATTCAATGAATTACATTCCACTTCGAGGGGGAAACCTCCTTTTACAATATATCCAATTTAGAATACAATATGAGATGAGATAATATGATCCTAATACAATATCTCCTTGATATATATATATATATATATATATATATATATATATATATATAGGAGACAAAGGGGTACAATTATGAAGAAAGGGTGGGATAAAGGGTTCTTGATGACCTACACATATAACACTAGAAATATAATAATTCAACATCTAGGGCTTAATAAGGGGTTTTATACATAGCATGGGGCTTTGTCTAGGGATTAAAAATCCCCTCCCCTTCAAACAAGTTTTGTCCTCAAAACTTGATTAACCATAGGTGCTTCTGCATGAATAACACATCTTCCAATGTCACCTCTTCCACAAGTAGGTCCTTCCATTTGACAAGGTACTATGTAATTACTCGATTTCTCAATTGCTTAATTATTGTTTCAAGGATTGTTTCTCAATATAGTATGTTTTTTACTTCTTCATTGATCTCTGGTAAAATATTTTGTATTGGGATCTTGTTGCCAATGACCTTCTTTAAGAAAGAAACATGGGAGACTAGATGTACACCTAAATATGGAGTAAAATCTAATTTGTAAGCTATACTTCCAATCATTTTCAAAACCTTATAGGGGCCATAATATTTGGGTGCTAATTTATTGTCCTTATTTTGTTGCTTAAGGGATATCTGTTTGTATGGTTGTAGCCTTAGAAATACCCAATCCCCCACTTCAAATTCCCTTTCGCTGCAACACTGATTTGCTTGTTGTTTCATCCTATTTTGTGCCATAACCAAGTTGTCCTTCAATAGTTTGAGGACCTCTTGTTGGTTCCCTATGTTTTCCTCCACTGCTTGAACCTTTTTATTTCCTTTCAAGGGTGATGTGATGGATGGAGGATGATATCCATAAAGTGCCAGAAAAGGGGAATTTTTTGATGAAGTATGGAAGCATGTATTGTACCACAATTCTACTAAGGATAACCACTTGACCCGTTGTGTCTTTTTATCAAATGCAAAGAAACAAATATATGCTTCTATACATTTATTCACAATATCAGTTTTCCCATTGGATTGAGGGTGGTAAGATGAGTTGTGATCCAATTGAGTACCTAAACAAGAAAATAATTTCGTCCAAAAATTTTCCATGGAAATTTAATCTCTGTCGCTTACAATAATCTTGGGGACTCCATGTAGCTTTTGAATTGTTTCCATGAATGTTGCAACTACTTTACTTTCTTTAAAAGGATGAGAAAGAGAGAAAAACTGGGAATACGTTTTTAGTCGATCCAATACTACCATGATGACAGTCTTTCCTTTAGATTTGGGTAAAACTGTAATAGAATCCATTGAAACGTCTTCCCAATGTTGACTTGGTATAGCTAATGGTTGTAGAAGACCTGAAGTCTTAATTGTCTCTCCCTTATTCTATTGGCAAACCAAACATTCAGACACAAAATTTTGAACATCATTTTTAAGACCTTCCCATAAAAAATCCTTCTTGATCGTGTGGTATGTTTTCAAGAATCCTGAATGCCACCCTATAGGAGAAGTGTGCAATTACAAAAGGAACTTCTATTTGAGTTGGGAATTCTTACATAAATATAGGCGATCCTGATACTATAGAAAATCCTTCTTCCATAAAAAATTATCTATTGAACTGGGTTCCTCATGTAGTTGTTGAATTATATTGGATACCTATTGATCTTTCTTCCATTCTATCCTTACTTCTTCCACCCAATTAGATTGTGGAATAGAAATAGAACATAGAGAACCTTATGTTTCTTCTTCTTTCCTTGAAAGGGAATCTGCTACCACATTATGTTTTCCTTTTTTGTAGATAATTTCGAAGTCATAACACAACATATTTGTAACCCATTTTTGTTTCTCTTCTGAAGATAATCATTGCTCCAAGAAGTACTTGAAACTGTCATGATCTGGTTTTAATTTGAAGTTTCTTCCTATTAGGTAAAGGCGCCATTTATGAACTGCATGTGGTATGGCCAACATTCATTTTTCATAAATGGGTTTGACTAATTGTTTTCCTTTAAGTTGGCTATTTTCAAAGGTGAGGGGCCTTCCTTATTACATTAAAACTACACCAATTCCATGGCCTAAGGCATCACACTCCAGAATAAATGTTTTTGTAAATTTTGGTGTGGCCAAGATGGAAGTTGTACACATAACCTCTTTTTCAAAATATTTGGTTGCTTCTTCGGTACAAGAAAATGATTCCTTATTTAATAATGTTGTTAGATGTGCTTATATTTGACCATATTTCTTGAAAAACTTGCGGTAATATCATGCTAGTACTAAGAATCCTCTAATTTCTTCAAGGTTTTGGGAATTGGTCATTCTCTCATAGATTTAATTTTGTTAGGGTCCAATTTTACACCTTCATGAGATACAATATGAAAAAAATATTCCACTTCTTGAACCCCAAAGGCACACTTGGAAGTCTTTGCATAAATGTTTTTCTCTTCCAATAGTTGTAATACTCTGTCAACATGTTGTACATGATCTTCCCAATATTTGTTGTAGATTAGTGTGTCATCAAAAAGTACTAACACGATTTTTTTAAGGAAGGGATTGAAAATATAATTCATCAAGATTTGAAATGTTGAAGGTGCATTAGTAAGTCCAAATGGCATAACCAAAACTCATAATGATCTTCATGTTTTATAAAAGATGTTTTAGGAATGTCTTCCTATCTCATTCTCATTTGATGATATCCCGAATGGAGATCCAACTTAGTAAATAATTTTACTCCATGCAATTCATCTAATAATTCATCAATCACATGGATAGGAAACTTGTATTTGATGGTCATTTTGTTGAGATTTATATAATATAGACACATATGCCATGAACCATCCTTTTTTGTAACCAACACCATTGGTGAAGAGAAATAACTTTTCCATAGGTTGAATGATGCCATCCTCTAAAATTTCTTGTAAGGCCTAATGTTAGGTGGAACACTTCCTAGTTGCAAAAGGATAACATGGTCATGATCTCGAGTAGGTGGAAGACCTTTAGGAATTTCACCAAATACCTTGGAATGATTGTTGATAACTATTTGGAGATATGATGTAGCAGGGGATATATATGTTTGAACATCAAATGAGAACAATTGTGAAATTACAACTTGGTGCCCCTTTTTGAGTAATTTTTTCATGCTATCAGAGATTATCACTTTAGAGGGTTTCCCTTGGATACCTCTAATCTCAATTTCCTTGTCGTTTGAGGAAAATTTCATGAAAAGATCTTGAAAATTAAAGGTCATCATTCCCTGTTATGACCCAAGAGGAGCATATATATGGCTAAATGTATATGATATGACCCCAAGAAGGGGAATATAGGGGCCTCGTGTGCAAGTGTGAATAACTATATATAAGAGATCATGTATTCATTATTGACAGGTGAATTGTGAAGTATGAATGGTATTGAGTTATTTGGAATGGGTTCCCCTATTCTTTAAGGAGGTATTGTGTAAATTATCTATATTGGAGTGATACCAAATGTTATGATCCAAAATTCTCTAAATATAAAAAAATAATAGAAGTGCACACCATGTACATAATGTCAACATGAAGCACAACTCCAATATAGATAAGTTACACAATAAATCCTTAAAGAATAGGGGAACCCCCTCCAAATAACCCAATACCATTCATACTTCATAATTCACCTGTCAATAATGAATACATGATATCTTGTATATAGCTATTCACACTTGCACATGAGGCCCCTATATGTCCCCCCCTTGGGGTCATATCATATACATTTAGCCATATATATTCCCCTCTTGGGTCATAACATTCCCAATGATTGTAACCATTGGACCCCTAATACAACATCGACACCCATTTGGATGGAAATCACGGGGATATCTAGAAAATACTCCCCCATGTTGAGCCTAATACTATGGCATTTCTCTGAACAATTTATGGTACCTCCATTTGCAATCATTACCTGAAACTCTGGTGTGGGATATACAAATCAATTGATATCTTTTTCTAATTTGTAATTGATGAAGTTATGGGTACTACCATAATCAATCAATACTATTGCCTTTTTCTTTTTGATGTATCCTTGTATATTGAGGGTTTGTGGAGTACTAATTCCTACCAATTCATGACAAGATATTGTTGGAGTAGTCTCTTCTAGATCTGGATCTTGTGGTGGTTCCAATTCTTGATCTTCTTCTCTTCACAGTCTATGTAGACTAATTTCTTCTCACCACATTCATGCCCCTTAATGTACTTGCTGTCAAAATTGATACATAGTCTTTTTGCTCTCGTTTGATCCATTTGTTGAGGTGTCAACCTTGTTGGTTGAGGTACGCTATATTCTTCATCTTCACAGTCTATGTAGAATGTTTTTTCTCACCAAATTTATGCCCCTTACTATACTTGAAGTCACAAATGAAACACAATCCTTTTTCTCTTCTTTCATCCATTTTTTGAGGTTTCAACCTTGTTGGTTGATGTATGCTTGTGTTATGACCCCTGAAATGGTCTCTGCTTGTTGTGTATGCTACAATGGTAGACTTGTGTGTGGCCTTATTTTTGGCTTGAATATGATGAACATTTTTCATATCTTCCATAATATTTGTAGGATGTCTTGATAAAATATCATGTTTGATGTCTTGTTTTAATCCACCCATGTAAGCTTCCAACAATTTTTTATCACTTATGTCATCCACCCTTGTGGACAATACCTAAAATTATAAATTATAATCTTAAATATCACCTAAGTGCTTGATTCTTGTCAATTGACTAAAGTAGCCATGTTCCCACACTTTCCCATATTGTGATTCTAAGTCTCTTGTAAATAAACCCCAAGTATAATGATAAATAGGGGGGTTCCTTTTCACTATCCATTAATACCTTTGATATGGTTTTATCTCAAACTTCAAAGAGGTTACATGAATCATTTTCTTATCATCCATAATATTATGTAGTTCAAAATATTTCTCCATTTGGTTCACCCAGGTAAAAACCTTTGTTCCATCAAAATTATTTAATTCAATCTCGAGAATATTGAATTTAGGACCCCCACTATAATTAACTCCACTATTAGAGTCAAATCCACCAGAAAAATTGCTTATTATCTATAGGTTGTTCAACCAGAATCCTACCTTTATTTTCCCGAGTTCCTTGCATTTTGGTATTTCCTTAGAGATTCTCTCATCTAGAGCATGAAATATCATTGAAGATGTGTAATTTTGCAATTCCTTCATGGATTTTTGTATTTCTTCTTTAATGTCATTCTTATTTTCATCCATCTTATTTTACATTTCATCCATCTCATTTTTCATGTCATTCTTATTTTCTTCCATATTGTTTTCCATTTCACCCATGTTCCTTTCTAGTTCTCGAATTTTTCTTTGTGAGTTTACTAAGTCATCGTTTTTAACTGTCTTGGCACTTAATTCATTATTTTTTTCCTCCAACTTTGACAACCAGTTATGTATCTGATCATTTTCTTCATGAGTTATAAATGAGAATTCTGGAGGTTTAATTGGTGTTAACATATTTTTTGGACTCGTGTAGAATGAAAATAATAATACTCCTCTTTTTCCTCTTTATCAAAAATTTTGAATCACCAAAAAATTTCTTCCAATAAAAATTTATGCCAATTGTAAGTTACATACCTTTCAACCCTTAATTTGGAGTATGTCCTCTTCGTCGACCTTCCTTTTGATGTATTTCTTCAATTTCAACCCTTATAAGTCTAAAATTGTGTTTTGTAGTACTATGATACATCCTCTCTACAATGCCACAGGTTTGACCAAAATTGGATGTGCCTATTGAAAGTTAGGGTAACTTTCCCAAACCTTGATGAGTTTTTGCCTTTCCGGGAGATCTGTCTTGTACAAAATGCCATGTGTCCAATATTTGATCTCTAAATCTGAAAATTGTACCATAAATACTATGGCTTGTTCTATTTTAAACGCAATTGGTCTCACTAAATTTGTATCCTTGTTGAATAATATATGGTGATTTTAACTATAATACCTATTTGAGACTAGTAATAAGACTAGTAAAAAACCCTATCTTCCACAGGGTGTATCTATGAAAGTACAATGGTCCAGAAGATGAAATTCTTACCACGAATACCTTGATAAGTCCTATAAATAAAATCCAAGTTTCTCTATATGAATTGTCCCCCAAAAAAATTATATCGAAAATTCTAAGATGAGTTGCTTGGAGAAGAAAAACCCTAGGATCAATGGCTCTAATACCAAATGTTATGATCCAATACCTTAAAATGATAAAATGTCAATGAATTACAATCCACTTCGAGGGGGAAACCTCCTTTTACAATATACCCAATTCAGAATACAATATGAGATGAGATAAGATGATCCTAATACTGTATCTCCTTGATATATATATATATATATATATATAGGAGACAAACGGGTACAATTATGATGAAAGGAAGCAATGAAGTGTTCTAGTTGACCTACACGTATAACACTAGAAATGTAATAATTCAATATCTAGGGATTAATAAGGGGTTTTATAAATAACATGGGGATTTGTCTAAGGCTTAACAAAGTAATGTGGCTACATGTATGGATATCATGCACATAAATATTGAGATCTATTTAAAACTCAAAACTGATTGTTAATTGACGAGTGTGAATTAGTCACTATTGAAAATGAACAAGAAGATTTAGAGCAACCCACAAGAATGTATCATACAAAAGAATTATATGAATACACTAAGAAGGAATAATATGAATTTGATGAAGACACTAAGTAGGATAAGGATAAGTTTGAGAATAAAATGATCAGACCTTAGGAAGAGTTTTATCCCAAGAGGGAGAAAACATGACTTAGGATGTAATAAATGATTCTATCTTCTTTTATATTCTTAATTACTCAAATCCCATTACACTTGTGAGTGTAGTATTTATTGTTGATAAGTTGCAAATACATATAGTTGATGATGGAGTTGTAGCCTAGAAAAAAGAAATCAAGGATAAGGATGTTAATGAAGATGATAAGTGTTGGAATATTCACCAATATTGAGAGGGGGGGAATGAATATTGAGCACTTTTTACCATTTTTAACCATGTAAACATTAATTTATCAGCAATTTATCACTTATGAATATATCATCAACATATAACCACAGATAGACAATGCAAAAGAGTTTTACATGGAAACCAAAATGGGAGAAAACCACAAAACACTTCTTAATATATATCTTGAATGTTACATCCACAAGAAGCACCAACTTCCAAGATTTACCAACACCAACTGGAAGGAGGAACCAACCTAAAGGAAGCTACAACTCCCCAAATTTTCTAGCTCCAGCTTTAAGGAGGCTCCAACCCCCTAGTTTGCAGGCTCCAATCTGAAGGAAGCTCCAACTGTGTAGATTCTCTAGCTCCAGCTGAAAGGAGGCTCCAACCCCCTTGTTTACAGTCTCCAACATGAAGGAAAAAAGAAATCAAGGATAAGGATGTTAATGATGATGATAAGTGTTGGAATATTCACCAATATTGAGAGAGGGGGGAGGGAATCAATATTGAGCACTTTTTACCATTTTTAACTATGTAAACATTAATTTATCAACAATTTATCACTTATGAAGATATCATCAACAGATAACCACAGATACACAGTACACACGTTTTTTATGTGGAAGCCCAAATGGGAGAAAACCATATAACACTTCTTAATATATATCTTGAATATTACATCCACAGGAAGCACCAGCTTCCAATATTTACCATCACCAACTGGAAGGAGGCACCAACCCCCTAATTTACAGGAACCAACCTCAAGGAAGCTACAACTCCCTAAATTTTCTAGCTCCAACACCCTAGTTTACAGGCTCCAACCTAAGGGAAGCTCCAACTCTATAGATTATCCATCTCCAACTGGAAGGAGGATCCAACCCCCTTGTTTATAGGCTCCAACATGAAGGAATCTCCAACTCCCTAGATTCTCCAGCTCCAACTGGAAGGAGGCTCCAACCCCATTTCATTTCCCCTTCCTTCCTCCTAAAAATATAATTGAGAGAATCAACCTATCATTGTTACTGTCACTGTCACTGATATCGATATATCATCATCATCAAAACTGGTTCAACCCAAAAACCGCATAAAGCTTATGCCAATATCACCAATAACATCCCCCAAATAATATACCCAATATCATCAAGATATGCATCAAAACAAGTACCAAATATATCAAATATATTCCTTAAACATGTATCTAAGTCTTCAAAACATGTCTCAAACCATGTGCCAATACCTCCAAGATATACCTCAAACCATGTTCCAAAATATCCAAAATATATGCCTCAAACATGTGCCAAAACATGCCTTAAACATGTGCCAAAATATCTAATACACAAGCCTCAAGCATGTTCCAAACCATCCAAGATATGCCTCAAAGCATATTCCATAACCTCCACGATATTACTCAAAGCATATGCCATAACTTCCAAGATATGCCTCAAGCATATACCATAACCTCCAAGATACAAGCCTCAAAACATATAGAAAACATACCTTTCATTCTATAAAACCTGGTACATCAGATCTCAGATCATCAACGATTCCTCGACTTTAGTATCAACAAGAGGGAATCCTCTTTATAACCTCTCCTCAACCTTTCAATACTGGACTAGGAAACGACCGGGGCCTAGGAAACAATCGGGGCCTCACATGACGATACCAGGACAACTAGTGGGGGCATCGTGGGACACCCAATTCTTGACCCACGAGGGTCTTCTCAAATAGGGTTTTATGAAAAACCCTTCTCTAATATGCGGCTCTGATCACTCGCTCCTTCGCAAAAATCTGCTACTTCAATTTCGCTAAGAAATCACATCCTTTCTTGGTTGATTAAATGAGAGGTTCTTGACATGTATTTATACCCTTCCAAGTAACTTATTTACCTTATATTTGAGTTGAACTATAACTTCTTTTTTGCAACAACTTTTCTCCTTTACTTGACTTTAGGGCCAACTTGTAACTTCTTTGACCTTCAATCCTAGGATTCTTGACCATACTTCGTGGCTTCATCTTTAAGAGGGAATAACTTCTCAACCGCAAGGAGCCATGTGGCATGCCACTTATTGTTATAAATGAAATGATGAGGACTATAAATATATGATGGTTTTTCATGCATTTGAAATTTCCTTCATACTCTTTTTCTTCAATTAACTTCAGGCTTCATGACCACACCTTCGGGTCTTATTAACTACTTAAGCACTTAACCATATTTCCATGGATTCTTGTAAACTTATTCAAAGCATCTTCCCATGAGGGCCATGCTTAAATATACGCCATAATGGAAGCACTTTAGAGACTTATTCAAATACACCCATCACTTCTAGATACTTTCTAACTTTCATTGGGGCTTCTTGTAGGGTTGAAATCAATGACAACCATTTTTCCAAAAATCTCCCCCTTTAGCATTGATGGAAACACTCATACTCCCCATGTCATTATTTATCCCCCTATATTCATGCTTCACTCCCCATTTCTTTATGTTTCTGATCTTTCTATCCCCCTTTAACATCAATAGAAAAGGGTAACTCCCCCTGACAATTTTTCTCCCCCTATCTTCTTTGCAAAATTTTGTGTAAATGAATATGGGGCTCCTTGTATATGCTTCATTTCCTTTCTTTTGGGCTTCTTTTCCATTGTTATTTCATGGTGTAATCCACTCAAGTATATTCAAAACGTTCATGTCAAAGTTCCTTCATTACTTGAATTCAAATATTCATTGGCTTGTCATGTCTTCATTGAGCTGACATCAATGAAATAATCATTCAACAATCTCCCCTTGACATTATAACTCTTCTTGATGGTTTCTCTCCCCCTTTCTTGATGTGGATCTTATAGATTTCCTTCCTGTGACTAGCTGGTTCCACCTATCAATATGATTCTTTTATAAGTCATATGCTTTACTGAACATTCCTATTGAGCTCATGCTTTCATATACTATCATGTATCTTCTTTGGTTCATGTCAAGTATTATATTCTAACCCTACCAAATATCTCATGAATTCACCTATGTCCATATGTCACAAAACTATCCATGACTCTACTAATCAACTGCATAAAATGCTAACCCATTTGCCACTTTACTTCTCTATTGCAACTGATCACCACATATTCTTGCTTCTCAAGTTGAATAAAATATGTCCACTAATTTTCTTTATCTTCAAATCAAACTCTACAAGTCTGAAACATTTTGTAATGAATATATCCATGCTTTAATACATGCTTGGAATCCTCTATACAATCATGAATATCTTCCAAAAGTGTGCCAATGATATTCCTCGTAACTGCCACCTGGCCTCTTCATTCCTGCATGGGTATGTGTTCTAAAAACTTCTCATTAATCAACCAATATGTCACAAGACATTCTGTACCGCTGCCATCATACCATTTAGAGTCTATCTTCCCAAAATATGAAAACACTTTAGACTTCCTACAAGATATTTCTCCAATCTGTAATAATTGTTGCTTAGACTCCCCCTCTTCAATATTCACATTACTGGGAGTCTCCAAGCTAGATTTCTTAGAACAATATATAAACTTGCTCTGCGATAGGATCATCCTTTTGAATCTTGACATCTTCCTCTTTACCTATAAATTCATCATGATCTCGCACATTTGCAAATCCTGTGAGTATTATCTCTGGGATTTCTTCATTCACCTACTCTTCTGGTTTTGTTTTTCTTCTCCAAACCTTCTTGTATCTAATATCGGTGTTTTTCTTCAAGGAAGACTTCATCATGCTTATACAATCAAGAGATTTATGTCCATAGTTGTGGCATTTGTAACATTTAGTATTGTATGGGGCCACATATGCATTTATTTCTTGAACATTTCTTCCACATGATTTGGAATCTACAACTTTATGTCCAATTTTATTGTAAGTAAAATAATAACCAAGAAAGAAACTTTGATACCTAAGAGACAATGATCCTCTTTGTGATGTATTCCTTTTGAATTAATTCCTTAGCTGATCACGATCTTCTCTTCTATTATTTCCTTCAAAATGATTGAAGCTTCTTTGATGCCTTGAGGTAGAAGGTCTTCTTGGAGATACACCTCTTTTTCATTCATCCCTCTTTGACTCTTGCTAACCATGATTCCTTCCTTTGAGAATGTATTCGTATTTATTAGTCTTCTCTTCATTCTTCTTTTCCGACAATCTGGAACACTTCTCTTCAACTTTCGTTACTAGTTGTGTGGATATTCCTCTCTCTTCGACACTCTTTTTGGGATTGGCATTCGCATCTTCTTTGCATGAGGCCTCACCGATGTATCCAAAACCTTCTTTATTTAAGGTTGACCTTTGATAGTTGAGAATTTCTTCTAGTACTTGAGATCTCTTCATGTTCTTGTTGATATTGACAACTTCAACCCTCAATGAGATGATTTGTTCTTCAAGCTTCTCACTATGTTCTTCTTTCTTCATCATCTGGATCTTCATTCCTTATTCCATTATCTTTTCTTCTTCAAGTTGGGTTTTCAAGGAGATGATTTCTTCTTCAAATCTTCTTTCTTGTTGACTAAATTCTTCTTCAATCTTGTTTAAGTCCTCATATCTTTCCTTAAGATGACTTGTCAAAATATCTTCTCTCTTTTCTGCTTCCTTTACCTTGATTTTTAAGCGAGCAACTTATTCTTCTTCCATTTCAAGTTCTTTTCTCTGTAATACTATTCCAGCTTCCAAACATTCATTTATTTTATACTTTTCTTCCAACTGATTTTTTAGTGTTTCTTCAATCCTTTTGGATTCTTCTAAATGAACCTTTAGATTTATAATAATCTACTGGACTTCTTCATAGTTTTTGATGGGATTTTGAGAACTTTCCTTTAGCTTGACCAATTCTTCCTTGAGGGACTTGTTTTTCTTTCTTTCTCTTTTTAGTCCACTTGAGGTGTTGATTAGCTCTGCTTCAATATCTACTTCACCTTATTCTTCATAGTCATTTTTGTCATTTTCAAGGGTTCCTTTTTGAGTTTAATTTTCCATGAAGAGCACTCTTTCTTATCATTCCATATCAACATATTCTTTATCTTGATCAATATGCTCCGGCTCTGTGATTACAAGAATATATTTTGTAGAGTAGAGATTATGCAGCTTATCCCAAAGCTCTTTGGATGATGAGCATTTCCCCACTTTGATTTTTATCAAATTAGATAATCCATCGAGGATGACATCCATTACTATCTTGTGATTCCTTTTTAATTCCTTCTTGGCTATAGTCTTAAGAGGTTTCTTTGGAGCATTGTATCCTGAAACAATTGAGTTCCAAATGTCATACCCCTGTTCCTGTAAACATACTTTCATTCTTGATCTCCATATCTCACAATTCTGATCGTCAAACACTGACATTCCATTATTATTGCAATCCATGATCTACCTTCCAGTGGTTAGATTGTTATTGAAGGAACCTGCTCTGAAACCAATTGTTGGAATATTCGTCAATGTTGAGAGTGGGGGTGAAACTTTATTATGAACTTTTTATCATTTTTAACCATGTAAACATTACGTTATAAAAAATTTACACTTATGAATATATCATCAACATATAACCACATATACACAATACACAAGAGTTCTACATGGAAACCCAAATGGGAGAAAACCATGGAACTTCACTTCTTAATATATATATTGAATATTACATCCATAGGAATCACCTACTTCCAATATTTACTAGAACCAACTGGAAGGAGGCACCAACCTCCTAATTTATAGGCACCAACCTGAAGGAAGCTACAACTCCCTAAATTTTCTAGCTTCAACTAGAACGAGGCATGGACCCCCTATTTTATAGGATACAACTTGAAGGAAGCTCGAACTCCCTATATTCTCTAGCTCCAAATAGAAGGAGGCTCCAACCCCCTTGTTTATAGGCTCCAACTTGAAGGAAGCTCCAACTCCCTAGATTCTCCAGCTCCAATCAGAAGGAGGATCCAACCCCCTTTCCTTTCCCCTTCCTTCCTCCTGAAAATATAAATGGGAGAATCAACATGTCATTGTTACTCTCACTAATATTGATATATCATCATCATCAAAACTGGTTCAACCCAACAACCACATAAATCTTATGCCAAGATCACCAATAACATCCCCAAATCATATTCCCAAGATCATCAATATATGCATCAAACCAAGTACCAAAGACCTCCAAGATATGCCTTCAACATGTGCCTAAGTCTTCAAAACATGCCTCAAACCATGTGCTAATGCCTTCAAGATATACCTCAAAACATGTACCAAAATATCCAAAATACAAGCCTTAAACATGTGCCAAAATATCCAAGATAAAATCCTCAAGCATGTGCCAAACCATACAAGATATTCCTCAAATCATATGCCATAACTTTCAATATATGCCTCAAAGCATATGCCATAACTTCCAAGATATGCCTCAAGCATATACCATAACCTCCAAGGTAGAAGCCTCAAAACATATAGAAAACATACCTTTCGTTCTATAAAATTTGGTACATCAGATCACAGATCATCAACCCTTCCTAGGCTTCAGCATCAACAAGAGGGAATATTGTTCATAAACTCCTCAGTATCATGGGACTGGACTGGGCAACGAGAAGGGCCTCCCATGATGATACTAGGAAAACTAGTGGGGACCTCATGGGACACCCTATGTTTGACCCATGGGGGTATGCTCAAATAGGGTTTTCTAAAAAACCCTTCTCCAATCTGTGGTTCCAATCACTCCCTCCTTTTTTCAACTTCGCTACTTCACTTTCACTAAGAAATCACATCCTTTCTTGGTTGATCAAATGAGAGGTTCTTGATGTGTATTTATACCTTTCCAAGTAACTTGTTTACTTTATCTTTAAGCCGACCTGTAACTTCTTGTTTGCAACAAATTTTATCCTTTACTTGACTTTAGGGACAACTTGTAACTTCTTTGACCTTAGATCAAGGGCTTCTTAACCATACTTCAAGGATTCATCTTTAAGAGGGAATAAATTCTCAACCGTGAGGAGCCACATGGCATGCAACCTATCGTTGGAAATGACATGACAAGGACTATCAATCCATGATGTTTTTGCATTCACTTTCAATGTGCTTCATACTCTTTTTCTTCAATTAAATTTGGTCTTCATGACCACACCTTCAAGGCTTCTTAGCTACTTAACCACTTAACCATATTTCTAGGGCTTCTTGTAGACTTCTTCAAAGTCTCTTCCCGTGAGGGCCATGCTTAAAGCTATGCCATAAGGGGACCACTTTGAAGACTTCTTCAAATACACCCATCACTTCTAGAGGCTTCCTAACTTGCTTCTAAGCTTCTTCCAGGGTTAACAACAATGACAACAAATTTTTCAACGATAAGGTGGGTGATAATTAACAATTTTTTGAATTTATTAAATAGTGCCATCTTTGTCATTTAGTTTCCCAAAAGAAATTGTATTGTTTTGATCTTAAACTATGCAACATTTTTAGGAAAACAAGCCACCTTTTAGAAAGGTGTCAAAGTGAAAAAGGGTAATTAGAAACATGTACATTTTGGATGGCTAAGTACTTAGCCTACACTTTGGAATCTAAATTACTGGAGCAGTATTATTATCGAGTTCATACATAGGGACAAACATTTTTTATGGAGTGGTTTCTACAACATATGAACATCAATATCTCTAGTGAAGTAATTGATGATTTAGGGTATGAAAAGGGATGTATCGGGGTCGTATTTTGAGTGGAAGATCAATTATTCAAACTCCATTCAAAGACATTCAAGTTACCCTTTCCATTTTCAGGGAGGATACATTGTTGTCATTGATATACAGGTCCCAATACTTCTCACTTTTTAGTTTACAAGGAAAAATATATTGATGATAATTGTCAAACTTGAAAATTCAAAGTTCACTTTGAGGATTATGAATTATTTAGGATGATGTATTGAGGACTTGATGATTTTAACATGGAATTTTTTATTGGTTAGTTTGATCTTTAAATGACATTTTCCAAGATAGTTTATCACTTGGAATTTTGGGGGACTTTTATGATGTTTTGATCTAGGTGGATACTGGTGGCCACCCACCTGTTCCACTAATTCCTAATTGTTCGACATATTGGTAGGTTTTATAGTTTTTCAAGTTCCAAACTTTCGGGGCCATTTTGAGGCCCTAAACTATTCTTTTTTGGCATGTAAATGCCTCCTAGATCAACAAAGACATGTACTTTCCTATCTGGAATGTGTACTTCTCAGATATACCTTTTCGATGGGATATCAAGCACCCCAAATGGAGATTATATGAAAAAGTTAATCCCTTGAGAAGTTGACATATAACCTAACAACATAGAGGCCCACAAACCTTTTGGCATTTCATCTTTTAGGGTTAAGGTTTTGGATGTTTATGGTTTTCTCATTAATTATTTATGTTAAAATTCCTTTTCAGCCTGTTTCTAATCAACGTCTTGTGAATGAGCATAGCTTAAACATCTCTCTCTTCAGGGATAAGCTACCACCATTCTATCTATCTCGTGTTCTTTGCATTTTATAGTCTTTTGTATTCCAAACATTCATTAATAGAATCTAAGTTTAACCGTATTACTGTGTTCTTGCAGTATCTCTATGTGTTTCCTTGTTATATCTTTTCCTTCATGTCATTATCAATATAAAATGAATCAGTGGTATCAGAGCAATCTTCTCTTTGTTGTTTATTTATGCATGTACCCGACAAGGTTAAGATATCGAGAGTTGGGTCTTGAACTGGTTGAGCTTGGGGAAGAACACTCCCTTTGGCCCAAGCAACCTCCCATGGCAAAAGAAAAGAGATATGATATAGAAGAATATATTATCAAACTATTTCTCAAGGAATCCCTTGGTTGACAGAGGAATGAGATGATGGATAAGTTCGACCAAATCCATCGAGGGTTACCAACAACAATGGATGTACCTTCAACCAAAAGTCACTTTGGATGTGAGAAACCATTTAAAGTAAAATTCAAGTTTGATATTCCTTTATTTGAAGGCCAGATAGATGTCGATGCTTTGGAAAAAAGGTTAAGTATTATAGAAGGTTATTTCTTTGGCAAAAAAAAAATCCAGCAGTGAAAAAATCACCTTTGTGCTCTTTAAATCCCTTCCCCATGTCAGATATTGGTGGAAAACTTACTGTGAGAAACATATTAGAGATGATTATGCGATTTGTGGGCTAGGAATCACTTTGGTGAAATTTTTTGATGTCCTCAAGGAGCAATACTACCCTATCGAAAACTATGATGACCAATAAATGAGATGGATAACCCTGTATTAGGAGAGAGACCATATGGTGCTAAAGTACACCAACATATTCCATACCTTGCACAAAATTATGGGTATTAAAGAATCTGAACAATACCTAATTCTAAAGTATCGTAGTGGCCTACGTAGGTACATCCAAATAGATATGGATTTCTGTAACATATCCTCACTGGGAGCCACTTACCAATATGTTATCAAAATTGAGAAAAAGTTCAAGCAAAAGAATAATAGAGTTTTCAGTTTTGTAAACCTATCATAGTAGAAGCACGGTAAAGGTGGCCCTAACTCCTAGAGAAAAGGATAGAGTAAGGATGGATACTTTCAAATGAAACCATCATTGTCACATATCCATCTGTAATTCCTATTTTCATACGCTGTAATGTTCCAAATACTTAAGATATCATAACATAATAAAAGTACACACCATGTACATAATGTGAGCATGGAACACAACTCCAATATATATAAGTTACACAATAATTCCTTAAATAATAGGAGAACCTCCTCCCCATAACCAAATACATTCATGCATCACAATTCACATCTCTCCAATAATGAATACATGATCTCTATATATACCTATTCACACTTGCACATGCATCCCCTTTACTATTAGGCCAACCCTATTACATATATATTTACACATTAAATGTACATTTAAGCCCATATATTCCCCCCCTTAGGGTCATATCATATACATTTATCCATATATATGCTCCCTTTGGGTCATAACATAGTACCCTCCTTCAAAAATCTTTGTCCTCAAAGCTTTGGAATTAAAGGCTTCACATGTGATGATACCAAGTAATATGATTTTATTATGTTCCTGCTTTCTTCCTTCCATTGATGATGATCCATCCATCCAAAATCAATTATTTTTGGTCATAATCCTTGGTGTTTGGTTGTTGCATAATTTTTTTTCCCTTGATTCCATGTATCGTTGTTGAATCTTATCCAATTTGTAGTAGATGTTGGTATATGATAATATGTTGTTGAATAATGGTTTTGTGATGCCATATTCCATGAATATTGATGATTATTCCATTTTCTTCCTTGATAATTTCGATATTGATCTTCTTGTCTTCCTTAAAATCTTTCTTGATAATGAGGGTGTCAATATGGTTTGAAACTTGACGATTTTTCTTCATTTTTCACTCATTTCATCTATCTTCTTTTCAGAGACAATGGAATCCTCTATCCTATTTGTTTGGTCCTTGATTAATCTAGCCTTGGAGATAATATCATCATATTTGGCATGTGCATCCTCCATATGGACTTCAACTTCTTCATATTTTGTTGACCTTCTTGAATCTTGTCTTCTTTCTCCTTTTGAAGATGCAACGTGACCCCATCTATCAAACTCTGACGTCCTTCTTCAATTCTGGCTTGCATTTATGATTTTACCCCATTAGTATTTACGGATTCCTCAACCTTCTTGAAAATTCCCCCTTCCAATATTTTGGTATCTTTTTCATCCAAGATCTGTGTTTCTTATTGATTTTGATAATTATTCTTCTCTTCTTTCAATCTTTTAACCTCATCCAATAATTTTTTATTATGCTTTCATAATATACATATCTCTTCATCTTTTTTTTCAAATCTTCCCTTGAATCATTATTTTCCCACTTTGCTTTGCTACTTTTTCCTTTCTTTAAGTTATTAACCTCCTTAATGAGTGATTCATTAAGGGATCATATCTTAGATATATCCTCAGCATTATTCTTAATCTCTTCCTTTTCTCCTTTTAATTCATCTTGAATTCTATACAATTTCCCCTTTTTGTATCCCTAATCAATTAATCTGAGAAGGTTTTTTTCAAATTCTTCCTATGTGGAGTAGAGTCTAGTATCTTCATCAAGGCTTCTCCACCACTTATAATCTTCACCATCAAACTTAAGGCTTGCCTGAAAAGGATCCTTACAATGTTATTTTACCACTATTAACCATTCCATGAGATTGATTTCATCTTTATCTTCATCTCTTGTAAATTTAGGTATTTCCATTGATTCTTAAGTAAGGTCTAACCACAACCCTCAAATAACATTCTCGATATATTAAGGATAATGATATCAAATAGTTATAATTATTGTTCCAATATAATCTTCTATATTTTCTATTTCCAATTTCTTTTGAATCCGCTCAATCGGACATCCCAATCAAAAGTTATGATAGTTTTAAGTAAACATACCTTTGAAACCATGATTTGGATTCTTTCCTTCTGGCTGAACTTCCATCTGATGTATTTCTGAAATTTTGGCCCCTATGAGTCTGAAATTTCGATCATTTGTACTCTAAAATTTCATCTTTTCAATGCCTTGGATCTGACCAAAATTCGGTGTTCCAAATGAAAGTTATAGTATCCAAACCTTACTGTGTTTTGGCCTTTACAGGAGAGAAAACTTGTACAACATGAAACACATCCAATATTCACTAATATATTATGAAATTCACATCCCAAACACTACGGACTGGCCTCTTTCCAATTCCATTGGTATCACATAATTTTGATCCTCTATGAAAAATATATGGCCTTTTTTAACCCGAAACACCTATTTGAGACTAGTTATAGGACTAGCGAGAAATCCTATCTTCCACAGGGTGTATATTCAAAATTAAAATGACCCAAAAGCTGAAATTAGTACCAAAGGTACCATGATATGTCTTCTAAACATCCTCCAAGTTTATCTTTCTGAGGTGGCCCCGAAAAAATCTATAGAAAAAATTCCAATATGACTTTCTTGAGGAAGCAAAACCCTAGGATCAATGCTTTGATACCAAATGTAATGTTCCAAATGCTTAAGATATCATAACAGAAAAAAGTACACACCATGTATAGAATGTGAGCATGGAGCACAACTCCAATATAGATAATTTACACAATAACTCCTTAAATAATATGATAATTTTCTCCCCATAACAAAATACATTCATACATCACATTTCACATCTCTCCAATAATGAATACATGATATCTATATATACCTATTCACACTTGCACATGCGGCCCTTACTATTAGGCCGACTCTATTACATATATATTCACACATTACATGTAAATTTAGGCTCATATATTCCCTCCTTTAGGGTCATATAATATACATGTATCCCTATATATGATCCCACTTGGTCATAACATATGTGGAACTTCTATACTTGGATTCCATGTATTTAAAATAGAACTTTCATCAAAGGAAATGATTCTTACAAGGTTATCTTCTTGTTTTCAACAATTCAATAATTTTTCTTGGTAGAACTTAAACAATTTTGAATGGATCAATATATATCATGTTGCTAGTTACATAATATCTTTATGAATATTGTCATCATGTGACATGGGAAAGAGTGCATAGAAACTAGAAGAAACAAAGAAATAGTTCCACCCTCATCTGATATGTATGACATCGATAAATAATCCTCTTCAAAGTGTGTTATAATTCGTTTAATAAAACAATAGTACAAAGTGGTACCTGGGTTTAAAAATAAAGAGAAGATACAAGACATTGCAATGTTTTTGACTGAATGCGTCTCTGATTACAAAATATATACATCCATAGTTCAAGTTTGTTTACACTCACTAATTGATCATTTTTTTTCATATTCGGAATCCTTGCTCCCACAACTTACGTATTCTTTGCATCAACCATTCCAGTGATATCATTTGGAGAAAAATTACACAAGAGAACAAGTAGAAATTACATCCATCTTGAGTAGGTTGATCTTTCACATAGATATAGACCTTTCAAGACCATCTTATTTAAAAAATATTTGGACCGATTTAATAAATTAAGCACTAAACTAAATAAAAATCAACAACCTAATTTTGCTTTACGAATTTTGATTTTTATTCCGAGTCAGTGAAGCACAATGCTCGAACACAAATATGTGGTTTTTAGGTAGGGAACACATGGATTTACATCTGGAGAAGGGTACATATTACGGCTGGAGAATGCCATGCAGACCATTGTTGTGGCCTCGAGGAAGGAGAATACAAAGGGCCTAAGGATAGGAGAGCTATATGAGATGTATATTTTTGGATTTTTATCTGTAACTAAATATTTGAGATGTAGTCATATAAGTAAATGAATTTAACAAAGTATTTATTGAAAACCAAAATTAAATATAGTGAAGCTAAAATAAAGAATTCATTGAGTTTCAATCAGATGCAAGCACTGTGGTGGTCGGAAAAGGTAAAGGTGTGCACCAAAAACTTATCTCTGATGCTTTTCTTCTAGTGTGTTTCCATTTGTGTTTCTGGCATTCTTTGCCTTGTATTTCATGTTGTAATTGAGCCACCAAACATCCAATTCATGCTAACCTCCATCCTACATGTACAGGAGTCAATAGGGATCAGAGGAAATGGACACTAGAAGTCTGGAGCGGCCAGTCTGGAGAAAGAAAAGAGAGGAGGATGTAGTGTGTTTCTAGGTGCTTTTCTACGGGACAAAGAACCAACATGTTTGCATGGTGGTGTAGGTGGCAGTGGAAGATCAACTTAATAGAAAATGCATTATGGGATATGGACTATGCATTGGAGAAAACATTTAATGCTAAGAAGTAATGCTAAAATCATCTCTAGTATTACTTAATTTGTTTAGAATCAGTACAAAAATGTGTGATTTAAAGCAAAGTTAACCTAAGATATTGTCTACATGTGCCTCGGGAAGAGACCAAATAAGAAGTCAATTTCAAAATTTAGATTAAAATTGTATGAATTTCTAACTTAGATTGTATGAACCTTCGAAACTTTAGGTTAAATCAATCTAAAGTCATTGGTCTATGTGCCAATTAATTGTAAAAATAAAAATCGATTACTAATTGCCCCTTAGCCTTAAGGGTGGGGACTAATAAGTTTCATTTATAAGTATTTGTCTCATCTTATTCTTTTTAGGGAAAAAATGCCATTGATCCTCTAATGTAATGAGGGTAGGTCATGCATTTGATTAAGTGTTGACTATGTGGAATGATAAAAGTTAATGTAAAAAGTTTGTTCATTTGATTAAGTGGTGATTATTTTTGTAATGGATTTATATGGTCATGGGATATGGGTGTCTATTCTTTTTAGGAAAAAAATGTCATTGATCCTCTAATGTAATGAGGGTAGTTCATGCATTTGATTAAGTGTTAACTATGTGGAATGATAAAAGTTAATGTAAAAAGTTTGTTCATTTGATTAAGTGGTGATTATTTTTGTAATGGATTTATATGGTCATGGGATATGGGTGTCTAATATTTATGGACTAATTAGAAAAATACATCTAATAAAAGACCAAAAGTTTTGATCCTTTTGTTCCATGAGGGATATTAGCTTCTCATCATATTGAAACAAGTATATTGAGTATATTAGCAGGTTTATTCCATCTTAGTGTTTGTCTTGCCAAGTTAATGAAAAAATATAATAGATTCAAGTTTACTATTTAATGGCTTATTAGTTACTTTTCATTATTTAAAGTTTAAGTAATTTAGAAGTGATTATTTATTTAATTTTTATTATTGTATTTAATTTTAAAAAAATTGAACAAATGTATAGATGTTTCCTCATCCATGAATGGTATCTATAATAAATTATAATTATAAATTAACATATCAAGGTGATTTAAATTAAAATATTTACGATCACAAAACTAACAAAACACTCAACACAACACTCGACACAATTATCAACAGTTTTTAGGTTTTTGTGGTGTGGATTTCTAGAACTGGTTTCTAGATTAACCATAGTGGAGTTCATTCTTGTCGATGTTTCGAATCCTTTTCCTAGATTCATCTTCAGGATAGTTAGTCAATAATTAAGGTAGTAGATTTAAGTTATAAATAAAAAAGGATCCATAGGGATCTCCACACAGGTTGACTTAATTTTTTAAGTTTTAAACCCCACTCCAATTAATTGAACTAACTTTTTAAAACTTTTTTAAATTAAAGGATATAAAGATAAACTAAAATATTTAATTTATTAGCTAAAAATTAAATTTACACTATAACCAATCTAAATTATAAATAAAAATTGCTTCCCTTTACTAATCTAAAGAGTGTGAGTCATATTTCCTCTCTCCCCCTTCAAAAGAAGTATCCATGTATTAAAACCACTGGGATGGGAGTCTCTTCCTTATTTTTCATGATCATAAGGTGTTATATATATAACTGAATGTCTATAGAGTGGGGTTAAGTGTATATGTATAAAATATGGGTCATCCTAATAGGGAGACTATATGTACAATGAGTGAGAATATGTATATATAGAGCTTAATATAGATTGTCATTATTTGATACATAGATACATAATTTGTTTATATGATCGTTTTTGGGTTATTTGGAAAAGATTCTCTTAATCTACAATGATTTATTATGTAGCTCATCATTATTATCTTTCTAGGAGTTGTGCTTCACACTAATAAATGGTATACATTGAGTATATTCTAATTTATCGCGCTATTTTAAATATTTGGTTCATAACATTAGTTAATGAATACATTAATACTTTTTCCACATTCTAAATATGGAACATAATAATTTATTAAAGACACAAGAATAGAATCCTCTAACGATTTTCATATTTTTCCCTTCTATTAGAAACCTATGAATACTTTTCCACTATATGTCCATGGTCCATATTCAATTCCTTCTCTCCAACTTAATTGGGGCCAAAATGCTTTTGCTTAAGTCAACATAAAAAGTCATATGGATATAGGTATTTATCATTCAAGGATACACAAAGAAATATACAAATTAAATGTCTTTAATACTTTCTTAATTAGAAGAAAATGTATACAAATTCCACAATATCAGAGAAAGAAAATTATGCCAATATGTAAAACAACTTAACGTGAATCATTAAACTCTAAGCATTGTTTGAGCATTCTTCATAGCTTGTATAATTTTTTCCCATTAAATATTTTTCAAAATTTGCAGAAACAATATCAAGCTTAATATATCCCAAAGTAAGATGAATCTATGCTAGTTTGTATAGCAAGCACAATTTATTGTCCACTTTAAAATATATAATTTTAAAGATAAAACTCTTTCTTCAAACTTTATATATATATGGGCTGCAACTATAGACCTCACAAGAAAAAATCTAGTAGTGCCCTAAGGGCTATAAAAAAACAGAAGCTCCCTAAGGGGATATAAAAAAATAACAATCTAAATGTGAAAATGATAATAAATTTCAAAATCATATGGCCAGGGGCAATTCAACAACATACTAATGACAAGCATAGTGGCTAGCTTTTCACAATAAAGATCAACATAATCTTAGGTAATAGAAATGGTTCTAATATCTAGAGTTCAGTTGCAATCATTGGTGTTGGGGCCCCACCCAATAAATGGTGGATCATCAATAGGATGCGTAGTGTCCCATCATCATCTACCTATAGCTCTAGCCACTTCTCCATTGAGATAGCCAAGTCTAGTCTAGGGAACTTGTCATTCAATGATTGATAATGAGGAAGGAGAGTGTGGTGCCCATGGCTCTATCTTTGACATTAATTACACTCCCAAACCATGTAACCTTGTCTCTGGCATCACCTACCTCTAAATTTTTGTAAAGTAGTTTAGCTAGGAGCGGATTGAATATTTGGTGGAGCTTGACTTGTGGTTCAAGGAGCTGAGTCCTAGAATTGCAATAGTAGCTAGAAGTGCTCTGACTCTAGCTCTAACTTCCTATCCCAAACTTTGATTTGCAACTACAAGTTCAAATAGATTTGAACATCATTGTACTAGGTGAAACAAATGAAATGTGCATTTGTAAAAACATTATAATTTATTTTTTTCTAGATAACATTATCAATTATTTCTAACAAGTTGCTAGGTTACATGAAACTCTACATCCTATGCGAGTTAATCTCCATGAAGAGTATATTTGGGAGTTGATCACCATGAAGAGTGTATTTCCAAGTAACATATCTAGGAATGAAGTGACCACATGGGATAGAAAGTCAATCCCAAGCTAATTTTTCAAAAGAGAAGAACCAAAAAATATGTTTGATAGGTTCACTTTTGTGACAAAGGGCTTATTTGGGTTGTGCAATTCCCATATATTTCAGGTTTTATCCAAGAGGAAGGTTTCTCATAATCAAATACTAAGAAACAATAACCTTTCTAGGATTAGTGAATGATTACCACATATAATGAAGTCTAGCAATCCATTTTTAGGGTTTCGAATGCATCCTCCAAATCTTATTAAAGTTGATGTCAAGCCTCGGTCTAATATTGAGCCACATGTACCATATTCTATCTTGTATTTAATAATATATTAGAGTCATTCCACTTCTATTCCTTCCACCATGCAACTAGGCTAACAATATGTAACATGAGAAATAAGTTGTTAGTAATAAGGTCATGAGAACTTTGTTAAATCCCACAAGCCTAAATTCTTTCTTGAGTGTTGGCCATGACCTCCAAAAGTGAGACCTACCATTTTAAAGGTCCCCCACCCAATAAATTCCCTTCTAGAATAGTTGCTTGGTTAAAATACATGAAGACTACACAAAAGAATTGCCTTAAAATAGCACCAGTGGAAACCATGAGATGCAATGGTCATTAAATGATAAGTTGGCACCCAAAGATTCTTCCTATCAGCTAAGCCTCCTTTAAATGTATTCCCTTGCTTTCCAAATTCTCTAGGCAACAAAGTTGTCCTAGATATGGAATTTGGCAAGAGTAAGTAGTAATTTTGAAGTTGATATTTGGCCAACATGTTTACCCAACATAGCTTCATGAATAATATGTTGGATTACTGAGAGGGGGGGGGGGGTGAATCAGTAATAGAGCAATTTAATCCTTTTTAACCATAAAATGAAAGTGTTATATCAATGTAGAATTAGCATCCAATAGTTGCAAAGTAAATGAACAAATGAGCAATCATACACATACACCGTACACCAATGTTTTTATGTGGAAACCCAAAGCGAGAGCAAACCACAAAAACAATTTCTTATATTTCTTTAAGAATTACATTCATTGGAAGAACCAACTTCCTTTGTTTCCAAATGCAACTGGAAGGAGGCTCCAACCCCCTAGTTTCTCAAGATATAACCTGAGGGAAGCTCCAACTCCCCAATTCACTGGCTACAACCAGAAGGAGGCTACAACCCCCTATGTTCTCCGGCTACAACCATAAGGTGGCTACAACTACATGTCCTTACCCAGTCCAATCGCACTGAAATATAAGTAGAATGATGGAACCACTGTCACACTATCACTATGAGATATACTGTTGTAAACCTGTACCAATCAACCTGCACCAAACAACCTGTACCAAACAACATGTAATCAACCTATACCATAAACAAGTGCATCAACCATGCACCAATTTGTACATCAACTTGTACCATCAATGAGTACATCAACCATGCACCAAATATGTACCAATCATGCATCAAATACACATAAACTATGACTCATCAAGATGTACCAACATCATCAACTATACACCTCATGCATGTGCCAACTCATCAACTACTTGTCTCAACCATGTACCTCAACCAAAATCCCTCATCAATTTCATCATCCAAATATGATTTGTAACTCTGTAATAGACATGGTGTATATGATCACATACCTGCAAACCTTCCTTAACTTTAACAACAAGAGACTAGCATTTTCATCAAACTTTACTTTAGTCTCACAAGACCAATTTTGGATTAGTCAACAACCCTAATTTGAAATAATCATAACTATGTACCTGTAATGAATAAATATCTGAAAATAATACATAATGTTCTTCAGTGTGTTTTATGCAATTCCTCCAAGTTTCACTACTTGGAACCTCTAAGAAAAGGAGTTATAGCAAAAATAACATACCTTGTTGAATTCTTTCTTATTCTAGAGAGCGAACTTGTAGTGTCCCTGCAAAAAATATTTGTTCTATGGATCTGAAAATGGTACAAAGAATACTACAGACTGTACTCTAACCAATACATTTTTTCTTACTAAATTTTGATCTGTCATGAAGATGCTATGACGTTTTTACCCGAAACACCTGTTTTAGACTAGTTTCAGGACTAGCCACAAACCATATTTTCCACAGAGTGTAACTCCAAAAATACAACGAACCACAAGCTGAAATTTTTATCACAACTACTTGGATATGTTTCCTCAACGTCCTCCATATTTCGTGGTTTGAATCATTCTAGAAAAGAAATTATTGTGAAAATGGTGAGATGACCTGTAAATAACATACCTTAGAAAACATCATCAAAAGAATTTATCCTCCCTTGAATTTTGGCCTTCTTTACTTCACCTTCCCTCTAAAATTTGGCTTAGATATCCTTCGGCCACCTCAGTCACTTGTATATATTCAATATGCTCAAGTGTGATTTAAAATGAGAGACCCTTGCCTCTTATTTATACTTTTATGTAGCTTCCTCAAGGGGTTACCTTCTAACCATCTTAAATCACTCTCCTTATTTTAGGGATAACCCACTTCTAACCACTTGTCCACTTAGTTATTTCTCCATTAACTTTATTATTTAAATAATTTATTTTGTGTCCACTTTGACTTGTAGTACACTCATCACTTCACTTTATTATTTAAATAATTTCTTCCACTTTCTGTTTTTTAGGGCTAACACACTTCTAACCACTTGTCCACTTAGTAATTTATCCATTAACTTTATTATTTAAATAATTTCTTTTATATCCACTTTGACTTATAGTGAACTCATCAATTCACTTTATTATTTAAATAATTTCTTCTTTGCAACCATTTTGACTACTTTGACCTTTTGGGGCTTCTAGATGACTCATGAGGGTTCTCCAACTTAACATGGCCATAACTCTCTAACTGTGAGGAGTTATGTGACGTTCCACATACCACCGGAAATGGCATGACATGTACTATCCATCTAGAATAGAATTACATTCAAATATATTAAAACTCATACCATTATACATCAAACAAACTTGGGTCCATTAACCAAACCTTTGTGCTACCAAACTTTCTTCAAGGGTTGACATCAATGATAACCAACCCAAATAATCAACAATATCCCCCTTTGGAATTGATGGAAACACTCTGATGCAATACTGAATTCATACAATTTGTGCTCCCCATGTGACCATCACTCCCCCTAGAACCATGCCTCTATGCTCTTTCTCCAAGAATTTACCTTTGCATATGATAAATCTCTCCCCCTTTGTCATCAATGGAAAATGTATCTTTCCATTCGAGGATTCTCCCCCTGACTAAGATCTTCCTGAAACCGATCTCCCATACTGAACTATCCTCTTTATGGTGCTTGTTTGTTATTTGGGTTGGTTGTCATTGATGTCAACCCTTGAAGAAAGTTTGGTAGCAAATTTCGGTAGCACAAAGGTTTGGGTAATGGACCCAAGTATGTTTGATGTATAATGGTATGAGTTTTAATATATTTTAATGTAAGACTATTCTATATGGATAGTACATGTCATGCCATTTTCGGTGGTATGTGGAACGTCACATAAAACTTCACGGTTAGAGAGTTATGGCCATGTGGAGTTGGAGAACCCTCATGAGTCATCTAGAAGCCCCAAAAGGTCAAAGTAGTCAAAGTGGTTGCAAAGAAGAAATTATTTAAACAATAAAGTGAAGTGATGCGTGTACTATAAGTCACAATGGATACAATTTTTTTTATTTAAATAATAAAATTAATGGATAAATTACTAAGTGGACAAGTGGTTAGAAGTGGGTTAGCCTTAAAATAAGGAAATTGGTTTAAGAGATTTTAGAAAGTAAATAATAAAGTGAAGTGATGAGTGTACTATAAGTCAAAGTGGATACAAAAGAGATTATTTAAATAATAAATTTAACGTAGAAATTACTAAGTGGACAAGTGGTTGGAAGTGGGTTAGACCTAAAATAAAGAAGTTAGGTTAAGATGATTAAAAGGTAATCCCTTGAGGAAGCTACATAAAAGTTTAAATAAGAGGAAAAAGTCTCTCATTTTAATCACATTTGAGCATATTGAATATCTACAAGTGACTGAGGTAACCAAAGGATATCTAAATCGAATTCTAGAGGGAAGGTGAAGTAAAGAAGACTGAAATTCAAGGGAGGATAAATTCTTTTGATGATGTTTTCTAAGGTATGTTATTTACAGGTCATCTCACCATTTTTCACAATAATGTTTTTTCTAGAATGATTAAGACCTTGAATTTGGGAGGCTAGTGAGGACACATATCCAAGTATCTGTAATAAAAATTTCAGCTTGTGGGTCGTTTTACTTTTGGAGTTACACTCCGTGGAAAATAGGGTTTGTGTCTAGTCCTGAAACTAGTCTAAAACATATGTTTCAAGTAACAACATCATAACTTCTTCATAACAAATCAAAATTTAGTAAGACCAAATGTATTGGTTAAAGTATATTCTGTAGTATGTTTTGTACCATTTTCAGATCTATACAACAAATATTCCTTGTGGCGTATTCTCTACAAGTTCGATCTCTAGAATAAGCCATAACTCAACAAGGTATGCCATTTTTTGTATAACTCATTTTCTAACAAGTTCCAAGTAGTGAAATCTGGAGGAATTGCATAAAAGGCACTGAAGAACATTGTGTGCGATTTTCAAATATTTATTCATTACATGTACATAGTTATGATTATTTCAAGTTAGGGTTGTTGACTAATCCAAAACTAGTCATGTGAGACTAAAGTAAAATTTGATGAAAATGTCAGTCTCTTGTTGAGGAAGGTTTGCAGGTATGTGATCATATACACCAGGTCTATTACATAGTTACAAATCATATTTGGATGATGAAATTGATGAGATATTTTGGTTGAGGTATGTTACAGATAGAGGTTGTATAATAATGAGGTTGTGGCACATGGTTTGATGTAATGGTTTATGGTATTGGGTTTATTGATAGAGTGATGAATTGTTAGATAAATTTTGATGGTTATATTGCTATATGTATTGGTATATGGTTGAGGTACATGTTGGGAACATGGTTGAGACATGTAGTTGATGAGTTGACACATACATGAGGTGTATAGTTGATGATGTTGGTACATCTTGATGAGTCATAGTTTATGTGTATTTGATGCATGATTGGTACATATTTGGTGCATGGTTGATGCACTCGTTGATGGTATAGATTGAGGTACAGGTTGGTGCATGGTTGATGCATTTGTTTATGGTACATGTTGATTATAGGTTGTTTGGTACAGGTTGGTGCATGGTTGATGCACTTGTTTATGGTACAGGTTTACATCAGTATATCTCATAGTGTTAGTGTGACAATGGTACCATCATTCTACTTCTACGTCAAGGCGGTTAGTGTTAAGGTCCTAACTCGCACATAGGTATATCAATGTATTCAGATGTAATAAAGGTCAATATTAATAAGGCCTTTCAATAAAATAGAATAAGGCGGATGTAAGAAGACCTAATAGAAGCTTCTTCTTCTTGAAGGATCTTCCTCTAGATGCTTCTCTTAATAGACATATTTAGTATAAATAAGGGTCGAGGGTATGAGAACCCTAGCTTGGAGATTCTTGTAACAGAGCGTTGCTCGACTGGAGGCTGCCCCCTCGAAGAGGCCTGTGAATATTGCTTTCTGAATCAAAGTGCTTTTTCTATTGCTATTGCGTATATCATTTCTGTGTATTGTGAAGATTATGCTGGATATTTTACTATTATTCTGCCATTTCTAGCATTTTATTTCTATTATGCATATTTTATATATCTGGTATCAGAGCACTTTCCTTGGCAGAAATTGTGGGTAATTTTTTTTCCAGGGTAGAGACATATTCCGACGTCTTTAAGCCACAAAGATCTGTCGTTACGCACATAAACCCACGGTTGAGGGATTCATACACGCAGGAAATACAAGTGGTTCTTAAGTGCACATCTGTTGGCCACCCTTGTAACCCCTATTGGTACCCCTTCAAGTGGTAGCGCATCAGACAACACATGTGTACGGATC
>JZKD02S1831327.1:371993-404794 GCA_000966675.3 Picea glauca | reverse complement strand
CCCCCCCCCTCTCAGTGTAGTCGGTGTGTCCAACATCATAGTCGGTTCCTTCAAGAATCAGTTTAACCACTGAAAGGTATATCATGGAGAGCAACAATAAGTATAAACATGGAATACCACAGTGTGATGGACAAAAGTATGCATTCTGGAGAAGAAGGATGAAAACATATATACAGGCACAGGGATTTGAAATTTGGAAATCTGTAGTAGATGGATACAAAGAATGACCAGTTTCGCCAACAAGTGAAAGAGAAATAAAACTTGATCAAAATAATTCCAAATCCACAAATGCACTTCTGAATGGTCTTGGTGAATCGGTATACACCAAATTTATGCATTTTAAATCCGCTAAAGAGATTTGGGACAAAGTTCAAAATATTTATGCAAGAGATTCAAAAGTCAAAGCAGTAAAGATTCAAACTTAGAGAGGTCAGTTCGAACAACCAAAGATGAAGGAAGATGAGAATATTTCAGCTTACTTCTTACGAGTCGATGAAACAGTAAATGCAATCATAGGATTGGGAGAAGAAATCAAAGAATATGTAATTGTTCAAAAGGTACTAAGATCTCTTTCTATGAGATTTGATCCTAAGATTTTAGCTCTAGAATAAAGAGCAGATCTAGACTCAATAAGCATGAACGAACTACATTGGATATTCACAGTATATGAAATGAGAACTGAACAAGAAAATCTAGATATAAAAGAAGCATCTTTCAAAGCATCCAAAAGGTCAAAGCAAAAGGGAAAACAAAAATAAAAAGAACATAGCAGCAGCAGTGACATCTCAAAAGATGATGAATAAATGGCCAACTTTGTCAAAAGATTGAACAAGGGAACCAACGGAAGATATAAAGGTAAGCTTCCATTGATTTGTTTTAATTGTGATGGTATTGTTCATTTTTCCAACAAATGTCCCTATAAGAAAAATAAGGGGAATGATGAAGATTACTCAAATAGAAAACAAGCATATAAAGGAAAACGAACCACAAAGAATGTTTTCAAGAAAAAATTATTCACCAAAGAAGACATCTCCTCATTAGATGAAGATGAAGTTAGTGGCAGTGAGACAAAAAGAGTTATATTCATGGCAGTATAAGACTCTGATAAAGAAGACACCAGAGAAGAACATGAAGAGGAAAAAGTTGACTACTGAGAAGAATATTGACTGCCATAGAATTTATAATAAAAGAAAAGAGGGAAAATAAGAAGCTACAAGAAGAACTAGACAAGAAGGAAGAACTCAAAGAACAACTGGAAGAAAGAGACATGATCATTGGAAATTTGGAAGAAAAGATTGTCACATTGAAAAAGGTTCTTCAAAAGAAAAATATGCAGAACAACTCAAAAGTTTTGGATGACATTATCAACATTCAAAGGCCTAATCATGACAAGTCCAGACTTGGATACAATCAGACAGAAAAGGGATCAAGCTCCAAAGCAACAAAACAAGAAACATATCAAAAAAGTTATGTAGAAACAATCAAAGGGGACAGGAAGACCTACAAGGAAGATTACAGGGACACTCCTCCACCAAGAAGATTTAGATTTCAGAATCAATGACCAAAAGAAACAGATAGGCCTTAGGAATAAGGATTCATAAGACTAACTCCTTTTATAAGATCTTCAACTCCCATGTATCAAACTATCTTTTTTGGTTTATGTTATGCATGCAATAATTTTGGACATAAATATGTAAGTTGCAAAGATAATAACAGAAACATAAAAAACTTTGAAAGTCATACACAAAATGGTTATGCAATAAGGCCTAGTGAAACATAGAGAAGAAGCTACAACAGGTTTGAATCATTGAGCACTGAAGTGGAATGTTATAAGTGCAATAACTTTGGACACATGGCCAAATATTGTAGAATGGCAGTCCCTCCTAGAGAACCACAACAAAACAACAACAATCATAGACAAGAGCCTCAGAAGAGAACATGGATAAGAAAGAAGAATCAATATAGAAATAAGAATGCACACTCACTCTACAAGCTAAGCATAAGAAGTGTGGTTGGTATGTTGACAGTGGTTGTTCAAAACACAAAGAACAGGTGAACAAAGACCAGGTCCGAGAGATCACAAGATTGGAAATAAAATGAGATAAAGAAAATTCTATAGAGAAAAGGAAAGATGTCACATACAGAAAGGTTTGGAAAATAACTGAAAGAAAATAAGGACAGGTAAATAAGGAACAGGTTCAAGAGATTGTACTTTCAGGCATTGTAGTGAGAGATGAATCCACATACAAAAATAAAGAAGTCGTAGCTCAGAGAATTGATGAATCTACTAACGAAGATGATGATGAATACACTTCATAGCAGGAATTGTTCCGAGCCATCCGTCTTAGAGACTCCCAGGTAATATTAATATTAGAGAGAGGGAGTCTATGCGATAGATGTGACAAACAAAAGAACCATCCTTCGAGCAGCTTGCAGAGTTCGATAAGACAAATCCAGAGCAATCATTTAGTAAAAGCATGGTTTGATAGATTAATCAAGACTTCATGATAGTATAGTGATAAATGGGTCAGCATTATGGATAGTTGCGCAAGTAGATTCTTGGACAATATGGACAAAGATGGATTTGCAAGAACACTTAGAAGTTTTGGACATATATATGATAGTGGACAAGAGCATGGATTCATAGATTGGTTTAGAGAGTGGTTCAGAGACAAAGGAACATTATCATAATGGATGATAATTACACATGAAATGGCTCGAACAATGCTAATCTATTCCAATTTGACAGATTTGTTTGGACACATGCAGTTCTTACAACGGTTCACATTTAAAATAGAGTAATTCCCAGAAACAAAAATGACACAAATCCCTATGAACTATGGAAAGGAAGCGCAGACAACAACCTCTACATCAAGGTAACTCAAGGTAGAATTTTATTAATTGAAATTTATGTCGATGATATTGTTTTTGGAATTACTAATGACAGGTTAAGCCAAAAAATTTCAAACGACATGCAGAATGAATTTGAAATGTCATTACTCGGAGAACTATCCTTCTTTCTGGGACTTCAGATACATCAAAAAAACCAAGGAAAATTTATTTCTCAAACTAAGTATATCAAACAAATGCTAAAGAGGTTCGGAATGGAATATTACAAACCAATTACCACTCCTATGCAAACCAGTTGCAAGTTGAGAAAAGATGATGATTCAAAGTTTATAGACCAGAGGAAATACAGGTCAATGATTGGTATCTTACTATATGTGACAACATCCAGACCGGATGTAATGCAAGAAGTTGGGCAGGTGGCACGATTTCAAGCAACACCAAAGGAATCACATGTCTTCATAGTGAAGAGGATTTTCAAATATCTCAAAGGAACAACAGAGTTTGTATTATCGTATCCAAAAGGAAAAGATCTATTACTTATTTCCTACACAGATGCAGATTGGGCATGTTGCATTGATGATCGACGAAGCACCAGTGGAGCATCATTCTACTTGGGTGAGTTTTTAATATCATGTCTAAGCAAGAAACAATCATTGGTATCTTTATCTACAGCTGAAGAAGAGTATATTGCAGCAAAAAGATATTGTACTCATGTTCTATGGATGAAACAAACGTTGACAGATATACAAGTTGAGTATGATGAGCCCATTCCAATCTATTGTGATAATACAAGCACCATCAGTATTTTAAAAAACCCGGTGATGCACTCGAACACAAAGAAAATTACAATCAAGTATCACTTTCTACGGGAAAAAGTTGCAGAGAAGAACATCAGAGTTAAATATGTGGGAAAAAAAGAACAAGTGGAAGACAAATTAAAAAAACACCTTCCATGGGAAGCCTTTGAGTATCTTTTCCAGAGACTCAGAGTAATTTCTACTCCAAAATGAATTATTTTGAATGCTTATGTTATATGTATTAGATTTACACGAGGAAGCACCATAAAGAAGACAGTTCAGGTTGGGAGATCGTTTCAGGAAGACTTCAGTCAGGGGGAGTATCCCCAAGGACAGTTCTGTCAGGGGGAGCAACCCCAGATGGAAATATACCTTTTCCATTGATGATAAAGGGGAGAGATTTATCAAATGCAAAGGTAAATGCTTGGAGCCAGAGCACAGAGGCATGGTTCTAGGGGGAGCGATGGTCATAGGGGAAGCATGAATGATATGAATTTAGTATTGCATCAGAGTGTTGCCATCAATGCCAAAGGTGGATATTGTTGATTATTTGGGTTGGTTGTCATTGATGTCAACTCTTGAAGAAAGTTTGGTAGCAAATTCTGGTAGAACAAAGGTTTGGGTAATGGACCCAAGTTTGTTTGATGTATAATGGTATGAGTTTTAATATATTTAAAGGTAAGACTATTATATATGGATATTAAATGTCATTCCATTTCCGGTGGTATGTGGAACAACATGTAACTCATCACGGTTAGAGAGTTATGGCCATGTGAAGTTGGAGAACCCTCATGAGTCATCTAGAAGCCCCAAAATGTCAAAGTAGTCAAAGCGGTTGCAAAGAAGAAATTATTTAAATAATAAAGTGAAGTTATGAGTGTACTATAAGTCAAAGTGGATACAAAAGAAATTATTTAAATAATAAAGTTAATGGAGAAATTATTAAAAGTGGTTAGAAGTGGGTTAGCCCTAAAATAAGGAAAGTGGTTTAAGAGATTTTAAAAGGTAAATAATAAATTGAATTGATGAGTGTGCTATAAGTCAAAGTGGATACAAAAGATATTATTTAAATAATAAAGTTAATAGAGAAATTACTAAGTGGACAAGTGATTAGAAGTGGGTTAGCCCTAAAATAAGGAAAGTGGGTTAAGATGATTAAAATGTAACCCCTTTAGGAAGTTACATAAAAGTATAAGTAAGAGGAAAATGTCTCTTATTTTAATCACACTTGAGCATATTGAATATCTAGAAGTGACTAAGGTAACAAAACAATATCTAAGCTGAATTTCAGAGGGAAGGTGAAGTAAATAAGACAAAAATTCAAGGGAGGATAAATGTTTTTGATGATGCTTTCTAAGGCATGTTATTTACAGGTCATCTCACCATTTTCGCAATAATTTTTTTTCTAGAATGCTTCAGACCGTAAAATTGGGAGGTTGTTGAGGAAAAATATCCAAGTATCCGTGATAAAAATTTCATCATGTGGGTCATTTTATTTTTGGAGCTACACTCCGTGCAAAATAGGGTTTGTGGTTACTCCTGAAACTAGTCTAAAACGGGTGTTTTGGGTAAAAATGTCATAACTTCTTCATAACAGATCCAAATTTAGTAAGACCAAATGTATTGGTTAGAGTATAGTCCTTAGTATGTTGTGTACCATTTTCAGATCTATACAAAAAAATTTCATATTGGACATTCTCTACAAGTTCGATCTCTAGAATAAGCCTGGATTCAACAAGGTATGCCATTTTTGCTATAACTCCTTTTCTGAGAGGTTCCAAGTAGTGAAATCTAGAAGAATTGCATAAAATACATTGAAGAAAAGTGTGTACCATTTTCATATCTTTATTCATTATAGGTACATAGTTATGATTATTGCAAGTTGGGTTGTTGACTAATCCAAAACTAGTCATGTGAGACTAAAGTAAAATTTGATGAAAATGCTAGTCTCTTGTTGAGGAAGGTTTGCAGGTATGTGATCATATACACCAGGTCTGTTACAGAGTTACAAATTAGATTTGGATGATGAAATTGATGAGGGATTTTAGTTGAGGTATGTTACAAATAGAGGTTGTATAACAATGAGATTGTGGAACATGGTTTGATGTAATGGTTTATGGTATTGGGTTTATGGATAGAGTGATGAATTGTTAGATAAATTTTCACGGTTATATTGGTATATGGTTGAGGTACATGTTGGGTACATGGTTGAGACAAGTGGTTGATGAGTTGGCACATACATGAGGTGTATAGTTGATGATGTTGGTACATCTTGATGATTCATAGTTTATGTGTATTTGATAAATGATTGGTACATATTTGGTGCATGGTTGATGCACTCATTGATGGTACAGGTTGAGGTACAGGTTGTTGCATGGTTGATTCACTTGTTTATGGTACAGGTTGATTACAGGTTGTTTGGGACATGTTGGTATAGGTTGTTTCGTGCAGGTTGATTGGTACAGTTTTATAGTAGTATATATCATAGTGATAGTGTGACAGTGGTTCCATCATTCTACTTATATTTCAGGGTGGTTGGACGGGACAATGACAGGTGGTTGTAGTCGGAGAACATAAGGGGTTGTAGCCTCCTTCTGGTTGTAGTCAGAGAATTGGGGAGTTGGAGCTTCCCTCAGGTTGTAGCCTGAGAAACTAGGGGTTGGAGCCTCCTAGTTGAAGCTGGAAAACAAAGGAATTCGGTGCTTCCAATGAATGTAATTCTTAAAGACATATAAGAAAACACATTCTGTGATTCACTTGGTGCATGGTTGATTCACTTTTTTATGGTACATGTTGATTAGATGTTGATTGGTACAGGTTTACAATAGCATATCTCACTGTGATAGTGTGACAGTGGTTCCACCATTCTACTTCTACGCTAGGGAAGTTGGATGGGGCAGGGACAAGTGGTTGTAGCCACCTTCCGATTGTAGCTGAAGAACATAGGGGGTTGTAGCATCCTTCTGGTTGTAGCTAGAGAATTGGGGAGTTAGAGATTCCATTAGGTTGAAGCTTGATAAACTAGGAGGTTGGAGCCTCCTTCCAGTTGCAGCTGAAAAATAAAGGAATTTGATGCTTCCAATGAATGTAATTCTTAAAGACATATAAGAAAAAACATTTCGTGGTTTTCTCCCGCTTTGGGTTTCCTCGTAAAAAAATTGGTGTACTATGTATGTGTATGATTTCTCATTTGTTCACTATTTATTTACTCTGTAACTATTGGATGATAATGCTACATTGATATAACACTTGCATTTTGTGGTTAAAAAGGATTATATTTCTCTATTATTGATTCACCCCCCCTCTCAGTAATCCAATAATGCTTCCTCGTGTAAATCTAAGACATATAAGATAAGCATTCAAAAGGATTCATTTTGGAGTAGAAATTACTTCGAGTCTCTGGTGAAGATACTCAAAGGATTCCTGTAGAAGTGGTTTTGTAAATATGTTTTTCACTTGTTATTTTGTTCCCACATATTCAGCTTTGATGTTTTTCTCTGCAACCTGTTCTCGTAGAATGTCATACTTGATTGGAATGTGCTTCGTCTTAGAGTGCATCACCGGGTTCTTTGAGATATTGATGGTGCTTGTATTATCATAATAGATTGGAATGGGCTCATCATACTCTACCTGTATATTTGTCAAAGTTTTTTTCATCCATAGAACCCGAGTACAACATCTTGTTGCTGCAATATACTCTGCTTCGATTCTAGATAAATATATTGATGATTGTTTCTTTCTTAGCCAAGATACTAAACACTCACCCAAGTAAAATGTTGATCCACTGGTGCTTCGTCGGTCATCAATGAAACCCACCCAATCTACATATTTGTAGGCAATAAGTGATATATCCTTGCCTTTTGGATAACATAATCCAAACACTTATGTTCCTTTGAGATATCTGAAAATCCTATTCATTGTTAATACATGTGATTCCTTTGGTGTTGCTTGAAATTGTGCCACCTGTCCAATTACCTACATTACATCTGGTCTAGATGTTGTTGCATATAGTAAGCTCCCAATCATTGACCTATATTGCCTTTGGTTTGTAGACTTTGAATCATCATCTTTGCTCAACTTGCAACTGGTTTCCATAGGAGTGGTAACTGGTTTGCAATCTTCCATTCCGAACCTCTTTAGCATTTCTCTGATACACTTAGTTTGAGAAATAAAAATTCCTTGGTTGCTTTGACATATCTAAAGACCCAGAAAGGATAGTTCTCCAAGTAATGACATTTCAAATTCATTCTGCATATCCTTTGCAATTTTTTGTCTTAACCTGTCATCATTACTTCCAAAAATAATATCATCAACATAAACTTCAATTAATAAAATAATATCTTGAGTTACCTTGATGTAGAGGTTGTTGTTTTCACTTCCTTTTCTGAACCCTCCCTACTGTAGATATTTATCCAGTCTAGAGTACCATTCTCTAGGAGCCTGTTTTAGACCACACAAGGCCTTCTTTAATTTCCACATGTAATTTGCGTTCTCTGACAACTGAAATCCTTCTGGTTGTTTGATGCAAACTACTTCTTCAAGTTCCCTATTGAGAAAAGATGATTTCACATCCATCTGATACACTTTAATATTCTTGGAGCATGCATAAGATAAGAGCAATCAGATTTCTTCCATTCTGGCAACTGGGGAAAATTCCTCTTCAAAGTCAATTCCTTCAACCCGTGTGTATTCTTTATATACCAATCTAGATTTATTCTTTGTAACATGTCCATCTTCATTCAATTTATTTCTGAAAACCCACTTTGTGCCAATCACATTCTTAAGTGTCATTTTTCTCTATTTGATCCAATTCTTCATCCATGGCCTTATTCCATAATTCATCCTTGATGGCCTCTTCAAAACTGTTTGGTTGAATCGTATATAAGAGTGCTAGGTGCATTTGTTCTGGTGAGCGGATTCGTGTTCTAGTCCCAACTCCTACATCCTTGTTTCCGATAATCTGATCTAAAGTATGATTATTTTGTGCTCATTTGCTAGGTGTATTTGGAGGCACTTGTTGAACTTTCTCTTCTACTTATGTCTGATCTTATTCATGTTCATCTTCTACTTCTTCTTCATCTTTTTCTTCTTCTTCATAAAGTTGTTCCACTGATTTATTTTCTTTTTCCTTTGATTCTCGTCCACCCGTTTCATCAATTGTTACATTGATTCTTTCCAAAACTTTGTTCAATCTCATATTTTAACACTTGTATGCTTTCCTTGTACTTGAGTAACTAACAAGTACTCCTTTTTCCACATGAGATTGAAACTTTCCCATTCTTCCATGTTCTCTTTTGATGTAGAATTTGCTTCCAAATACTCTGAAGTGCTTCACATTTGTTGGTATTCCTTTCCATAGCTTGTAGAGAGTTTTGTCATTGTTGTTTCTAAGCATTACTTTGTTTTGAATGTGAACTGTTGTATGCACTGCATGTGTCCAAAAAAATATCCATCAATTTGGAATCCATTATCATTGTTCGAACCATTTCCTATGCAATTAACATCCATAATGTTCATTTGTCTCTTAACCACTCTCTGAACCAATCTATGAATCCATGCTCTCGTCCACTGTTAGATATCTATCCAAACCTACTAAGTGTTCTTAAAAATCAATCTCTGTCCATACTATCCAAGACTCTACTGCACAACTGTCCATAATGTTGGCCCATTTATTACTATACTATCATGAAGTCTTCACTACTACAACTATCGAACTATACTTTTGCTAACTGACTGCTCTGGATCTGTCTACTCAAACTCTACAAGATGCTCGAAGGATGGTTCTTTGGTATGTCATAGCTATCGCATAGACTCCCCCTGTCTAATATTCATGTTTTCTGGGAGTCTCTAAGCTGGATAGCTCAGAAAAATTCATGCTTTGATGTATATTCATCATCATCTTCATTGGTAGATTCATCATCTCTCTGAACTCTAACTTCTTTTTTTCTGTCTATGGATTCATCTTTCACTACAATGCCTGAAAGTACAATATATTGAATCTGTTCCTTATTTACCTGTCCTTCTTTTCTTTCATTTATTTTCCAAACCTTTCTGTATCTGACATCTTTCTTTTTCTCTGTAGAATTTTTTTCATCTCATTTTATTGCCAATCTTGCGATCTCTGGGACCCAGTCTTTGTTCACTTGTTCTTCATGTTTTCTTATCCATACTTTATTATATTTGATATCAGTGTTCTCTTTCATGTAAGTATCGATCATGCTTCTACAATCACTAGCTATGTGTCCATAGTTATGAAATTGTAACATTCAATGTTACGTGGGGCCACATAGGGATTTCTTGATTGATCATTTCTTTTATAATCCCTACAATCTGCAACCTTATGTCCAAAATTAGTACAATAAAAAAAATAACCATAAAATAAATTTTCATACCTGGGAGTGAATCATCTTCTTTGTGGTGTAGGCCTTATGAATTTATACCTTGACTGATCATGATCATGATTGAAGCATCTTTGTGGCTTGAACATGGTTCGTCGTCTTGAAGATGTATCTTCAATATTTTTCTTAGATTCCGGTTGACCATGATTCCTTCCTTTGAGTACTCCTCCATAACTCTTTCTATTTTCTTCATTCTTCTTTTCTAGCAACCTAGAGTGCTTCTCTTCATTCTCTATAACTGATGTGAACATTTTTGTCTCTTCAACATTCTTGTTGAGCTTGACGTTTTTACTTCTCAATGTGACAACTTCTTCAATCTTCTCAACCTCTTCTTCTTTCTTCATTATCTGAGACTTCATGACCTCTTCAGTTCTTTTCACTTCTTCAAGCTATATTTTTAATGTGATTATTTCATCTTCAAGTCCTTTCTCTTCTTGGCCAAACTCTGTCTCAAGATGGTTTAAATCGTTAGTTATTTCCTTAAGATTATCTGACAATATCTTATCTCTCATTTCTACTTCTTCTTTATGTGCTACTATGTTGGCTTCCAAATACTACTTTTGATATTCAATATTTTCTTCGATCTTTATGGCTTCTTCTAGATGAGTTCTTAAGTTCTCGATGACCTGTTGGGATTCTTCAAAAACATGAACACTTTTCTTTTGTTTCATCAATTCTTTCTTGAGTGACTTGTTTTCTTCTCTTTCTTTTCTTAGTTCATCTAAAGGACTAATCAATTCTACTTCATAATTCTCTTCTTTTTCAATTAGTTTTTCTGTCTCATTTCCTTCATGGCATTCTATTTCAAGATGTCCACGTTTTTCACAATTAAAGAAAAAAAACACACCTCTGTTGATTATGTACTCTTCATCTTCTGAATCTGTTTGACATGGTGAACATATTTCTTCTTGATCTGTACCTGCATCTTCTTTGGTGTTTTCTGAATCTGCGATGGGTGAAGAATATATGTCATGTAACTTAACCCAAAGTTCTTTGGCTGATGAACACTTACCAACCTTTTCTCTTATGGGATTAGGTAATCCTTCCCAGATGAAATCCATTTCTATTTTGGTGTTCTTCTTCAATTCCTTATTGGCTGCAGCCTTTTCCCTTTTTGAACTATCATATCTTGTAATGACTGATACCCAAATATAATACCCCCATGCCTGTAAAAATACTTTCGTCCTTCCACTCCACATCTCATACTTTAGACCATTCTAACCATTGAACAGTGGTACTCCATTCTCAAAATAATCCATGATCTCCTTCCAATAGTTAAACTATTTCCTGAAGAAACCTGCTTTGATACCAATTGTTGGATTACTCGGGGGGGGGGTGAATCAGTAATAAAGAAATTTAATCCTTTTTAACCAGAAAATGCAAGTGTTATATCAATGTAGCATTATCATCCAATAGTTGCAGAGTAAATGAACAAATGAGAAATCATACACATACACATTACACCAATGTTTTTACGTGGAAACCCAAAGCAGGAGAAAACCACAGAATGTGTTTTCTTATACGTCTTTAAGAATTACATTCGTTGGAAGCACCAACTTCCTTTGTTTTCCAGCTGCAACTAGGAGGCTCCAACCCCTAGTTTCTCAGGCTACAACCTGAGGGAAGCTCCAACTCCCCAATTCTCTGACTACAACCAGAAGGAGGCTACAACCCCCTATGTTCTCCGACTACAACCACCTGTCATTGCCCCATCCAAACACACTGAAATATAAGTAGAATGATGGAACCACCGTCACACTATCACTATGATATATACTACTGTAAAACTGTACCAATCAACCTGCATGAAACAACCTATACCAACATGTCCCAAACAACCTGTAATCAACCTGTACCATAAACAAGTGCATCAACCATGCAACAACCTGTACCTCAACCTGTACCATCAATGAGTGCATCAACAATGCACCAAATATGTACCAATCATTTATCAAATACACATAAACTATGACTCATCAATATGTACCAACATAATCAACTATACACCTCATGTATGTGTCAACTCATCAAATACGTGTCTCAACCATGTACCCAACATGTACCTCAACCAAAATCCCTCATCAATTTCACCATCCAAATATGATTTCTAACTCTGTAATAGACCTGGTGTATATTATCACATACCTGCAAACTTTTCTTAACTTTAACAACAAGAGACTAGCATTTTCATCAAACTTTACTTTAGTCTCACATGACTAATTTTGGATTAGTCAACAATCCTAACTTGAAATAATCATAAATATGTACATGTAATGAATAAAGATATGAAAATAATACACAATGTTCTTCAATGTCATTTATGCAATTCCTCCAATTTTCACTACTTGGAACCTCTTAGAAAAGGAGTTATAGAAAAAATGGCATACCTTGTTGAATTCTTGCTTATTCTAGAGAGAGAACTTGTAGAGCGTGCCCCTCACAGAATATTTGTTGTATGGATCTAAAAATGGTACATAGAATACTACAGACTATACTCTAACCAATACATTTGGTCTTACTGAATTTGGAAATGTTATGACATTTTTACCTGAAACACCTGTTTTAGACTAGTTTCAGGACTAGCCACAAACCTTATTTTCCACGGAGTGTAACTCCAAAAATACAATGACCCACAAGTTGAAATTTTTATCAAAACTACTTGAATATGTTTCCTCAACAATCTATGGATTTCGTAGTCTGAATCATTCTAGAAAAAAATTATTGCGAAAATGGTGAGATGACCTATAAATAACATACCTTAGAAAGCGTCATCAAAAGAATGTATCCTCCCTTGAATTTTGGCCTTCTTTACTTCACCTTCTCTTTGAAATTTGACTTAGATATCCTTTGGTTACCTCAGTCACTTGTAGATATTCAATATGCTTAAGTGTGATTTAAAATGAGATACCCTTGCCTCTTATTTATACTTTTATGTAGCTTCCTCAAGAGGTTACCTTCTAACCATCTTAAACCACTTTCCTTATTTTAGGGATAACCCACTTCTAACCACTTGTCTACTTAGTAATTTCTCCATTAACATTATTATTTAAATAATTTATTTTGTATCCAATTTGACTTGTAGTACACTCATCACTTCACTTTATTATTTAAACAATTTCTCCCACTTTCCTTATTTTAGGGCTAACCCACTTGTCCACTTAGTAATTTCTTCATTAACTTTATTATTTAAATAATTTCTTTTGTATCCACTTTGAATTATAGTACACTCATTACTTCACTTTATTATTTAAATAGTTTCTTCTTTGCAACCACTTTGACTACTTTGACCTTTTGGGGCTTCTAGATGACTCATGAGGGTTCTCCAACTTCACATGTCCATAACTCTCTAACCGTGAGGAGTTATGTGACATTCCACATACCAACGGAAATGGCATGACATGTACTATCCATATAGAATAGTATTATATTCAAATATATTAAAAATAATACCATTATACATCAAACAAAATTGGGTCCATTACCCAAACCTTTGTGCTACCGAAATTCTCTACCAGACTTTCTTCAAGGGTTGACATCAATGACAACCAACCCAAATAATCAACATAATACAATGGCACATGAGGTCCTTCGTATTTAATTGTCCATCCTAGGCTTTGATAACCCACTTAGCACATAGGACCTAGGCATGTTGGGTAGCTAACCATTCCCTATCCTCCTCAATATTTCAATTTGAAAAAAAACTCCAAATTATCTCAATGGAAGCTTCCTTTCCCCCATAAGCCATCCTAGAGAAAGTATTTATAGAGATTGTTTTACCATTAATAAGCCATGTCTAAAGGAAACTAACGTGATTATTAATAGAAATGAGTTGCAACAATGATTTTAGATCAGAAATTTCGGTATTTCATAGCCAAGGATAAAGGTTGAGAGACCCATTTTTCTACCTTCTTTTATATCCTCTACAATGCAACATCCCATAAGAATTTTAGTGAGACTTGAAAGACATAAGGCATCTCCATGAATGTGAAAACTATACCAGGATGAATCATTAAAAATAATCATTTTCCAACCACATAGAAGCAACCCCCTAGGAAAGAGAATAACATTGGTTTTGGCTACCTACAACTTAGAGCTTGAGGCTTCATTAAAAATATGAATGCAACCCAAAGTGTTATCCATGGAATCACTTTGCTCCAAGATGATGAGTAATGGGTCATTTGTGAAGTTTCCATTGACCATCCAAGGAACATTAATCCCATGAAGGGGGATGCACTAAATAAACCCTTAATAAGTCATATGGTAACCCAAATATTCGACTGACATCACATAAAGTGTTGATGATAAAGGGAAGCCTTGCCTAATTAACTAGTATAATCTAGTTCCCTCATATTTGGTTTGGTTAATGATGGGAAAATATATTACAACAGTAATTAGTTAATGCCACATACTTGCAAGGACACACTTAAAATATCAATCTAGAGGCTTAACACTTTAGAGGTGATATGCATTGTATATGCAACAAGAAGGTTTTTTGTTTACTAAGATGTATTCTAATGTCTTATGAATGATATTCAACTAACTAAATCATCATTTAATAAAACCAACACAAATAATTGTTGCATTCTAAGGTGAAGGAAATTTAATCTATACTAACCCATTCAAAATTAAAATACCTAGAACAACCATTGATTCCTCTAAATGAAAAAAACTAGCTATAACAAACCATCCATTAGCGATAGATCCAAAACAAACATTATCTTCCTCTTAATCAAGGGAAATATCTCAAGAACCCATTTCAAAGAATGTTATAGCCAATAATATAAAATAAAACAATCAAATAAACTACAACCAATCTATAAGAAATTCATGAGAAAATCTATATCCCATTGAAGTAAATAAAATAGCAAGTGAATGAACAAAAATATAGAGGGAAATATATAGACATGGAAATAAAATAAGATAGAAAGCAAGATAATATATGGATAGAGTGGATTCAACCACCATCTATAGCTTTGGAGCAAGCCCTTACTACAAAGTAAGAAAGGGGATAAAACACTTAGATCAAAACATGATTTACAACAAGAAATTAGAACCTAAAACTTTGTATTATCTTGTTAGGGACCTAACCTCCCTAACCCCTCACATAGATAGAATAATACATTTACATGTAATAAAGGTCGACATTACTTAATAAGGCCTATTTAATAAATTGGAATAAGTCAATGTAAGAAGACCTAATAGAAGCTTCCACTTCTAGAAGGATCTTCCTCTAGAATGATCTTTAGAAGATAGAATTAGTATAAATAAGAGTAGGAGTCATGAGAAGTTTTGTCTTGAGAGTTATTGTAATAGAGCGTTGATCTGTTGTAGGTTTCTCCCTCGAAGAGGAAAGTGAACATTGTTTCCTATCAATAAAGGTATTATTTTGGTGTTGTGGTTTCATCTATTGTGTTGTTCCACTGTTATTCTTTGCAATATTTTTGTTTTCAACTATTATAATAGATCTAGTACCACAAGTGGCATCTGAGCAATTTCCTTGGTAGAAAATTGTGGGTTATTTTTTCCAGGGTAGAGATGTATTCCAACGTCATAAAGCTACAAAGATCTGTCGTTTAATGCATAAATCCATGGCCAGGGAAGTATACACATTGGATCTATAAGTGGTACTTAACTGCATAGTGTTGGCCACCCTTGTAACCCATGTTGGTACCCCTTTGAGTGGTAGCGCATCAAACAATACATGTATAAAGATTGACCTAGATATCGTGAATCCCTCTGTAGAAAAACGATCGGCCATGTGACTGTTATAGTTCGACCGAGAACAACACTTAGGAAGATACTCTCTAGTACATGGGTAGTCAAGTAGTACAGTTAAGGGCATGGTCTAGCCTCCTTAGTTGGTTCCCTGAGATATTGGGCCGAGTACTAATCCTGGACCCCACATGTATATTAGAGAGCTATAACATAGGGAAAACCCGTGTCTGTAGAATCCTTGAATACCCTAACCCTTGGAATGAAAACAAAATAGAACAGACAAGATCTATTGTCATGCAACTTTACCTCATGCATTATGGTTACGAAATTACTACACATTTTTTCCTGTTAAGAATTTGGGCATGCTTGCACCCTTATTTGAGACCTATCCCATTAGACTCCTCTTTTCATCATGATCGTAGTGATACCTATCAATTTTAGCCTTTTTTTTCCTATGGTCTCGACCCCCTTTATGGCACCCCTACCTGGGACCTATTCCATTGGAATCCTCTTTTCATCCTGATCACAATGATACCTATCATTTCTTAGCCTTTTTTTTCCATGGAACCACCCTCCATTTTCACCCACCTTTCTTTCCCACATCTTCCTATGTTTTCCCCTCACCATGGACAACACTCACAACCAAGACCTTGAAAACCGCATAATTACCCATGTTGAGTCCAAAATGGACCATCTGAAAGAGGAATTGAAGAAGGACATCGATTCCCACCTTGCCAACCAACTTGAATCCCACCTTGAGTCTCAAATTGAATCATTTGTTGCCAAGTTCCTAGAAAAACCACCCATTTATGGAATCTATTCCTCATCTTATCAACTTTCTAACCTCGAAGGTACCACTTCCTCCAATTCCCAGTAGTTTCAGTCCAACCCTTTTCATCGTGATCTACGTCTTCCACGAGTGGAGGTGAAGAAATTTGATGGCTTAGATCCCACTGGTTGGGTCACTCAAATGGAACATTACTTATCATTTCATGACATCACTGATGAATTGGCCAAACTTCGTTACGGTGTCCTCTATTTGGACTGTAAACATTGGAAATGGTGGCAATGGCGTTGCAAATCACGCCAAGGATATGTGGCTTGGACCCAGTTTGTGGCTGAATTTTATGATCACTTTGACACTGATACACACTCCTTGGCTCGTCTGACCAAATTGAAACATTCAGGTACAGTGGAAGATTTTGTATCTGTATTTGAGAAATTATCTTTCATAACAGAGGGCACATATGATACTTTTTTCTGAGAATGATTTATCGGTGGCATCAAGGATGACATCCGATCCCAAGTCCTCATGACTCGCCCCCAAAATTGGTTGGAAGATACTCAATGTGCCAAGGAACCTCAAAATGTTGTTTTTTCCCAACACCAAAAAAGTTCTTTCCCTCCATGCCCTCTCCCTTCCACTCCTGCCCTTGATCCCACCCCGCTCAAGATCCAAAAATTAACCCGAGAAGAAATGGTTGAATGCCAACTCAAAGGTGTTTTCTATAATCGTGATGAAAAAACAATTATGGGGCACAAGTGTAAGGAACAACAGTTGTTCATGGCCATCTTTGAGTATGTTGTTGAAGACGATATCAAGGATTCTGATACAGTCGAGCTACCTGAGCCAACTCCTATCACTCCACCATTTGATCCACCAGAAGTTGAACTAGTCATTTCCTTGAATGCACAAACTGGCTTCTCTTCTCCCCGAACCCTCAAGCTAATTGGCTACATTAAAAACTGGAAGTTCATCATCCTAATTGACAGTGGTAGCACTCAAAATTTCATTCATCGATGCATTACTCAAGAAACCCATTTCTATATCCATGCAGTCAACAATTTTCAAATCATGATTTTAAATGGAGGTTCCATGAAATGTGGGGAGTGTTGTGAAAATTGGTGAAAATATGCATCTCCAAATTGGCCAGTACAACATGAAATCTCATATGTTCACTATTGACATGGGTGGTTGTGACATTTTGTTAAGTGCATAATGGTTATGCACTCTCGATCCCATCCTTGTGGATTTTAAGGAATTGATCATGCAGTTTCAATAGAACAACCAATAGTAAAATTTCCAAGGCATCACAATAGACTCTCATGAGATCATCAGTTCCCATCGAATAGAAAATCTCCTCAAAAAATGCCATTCCAACACTATTTCCCATATCAATGCCATTCAAGCAATTGAGACACCATATGTACATCATGACCTCCAATCTATACTTTCCAAACATGACACTATTTTTTCCACTCCCCATGGCTTTATCCCTTCCCGCGGTGTTCATGATCATTCCATTCCTCTAGTTCTGAGAAGTCTTCCTCCCAATGTCTTCCCGTATCATCATCCATTTTCCCAGAAGAATGAAATTGAGAAAATAGTTCAAGAATTGCTCGATGCAGGTGTCATCCGCCATAGTACCTTCCCCTGCTCTTCTCTTGTGGTCATGGTCCTAACAAAAGAAGGCATGTGGTGCATCTGTCCTAACTTTCATGCTCTCAACAAACTCATCATCAAAGACAAGTTCCCCATTCCTATTGATGATCTATTGGACGAATTAAGTGGTGTTCACTACTTTACTAAACTTGATGTTCATTTTGGTTACCACCAAATACATATAAAAGAGGCTGGAATTCCCAAGACGGCCTTTAAAACTCATGAAGGCCACTATGAGTTCTTGGTCATGCCCTTTGGCCTGTGTAATTCCCCCTCCACTTTCCAAAGTCTCATGAATCACGTCTTTCATCGTTTTCTTTGTCATTTTTTCTTAGTTTTCTTTGATGATATTCTCATCTATAATAAAACATGGGCAACCCATCTTTCCCATGCGGATCAAGTTCTCCATCTCCTTTCTTAGCACCAAATTTTCCTCAAACTATCTAAATGTTCCTTTGGAGCCTCAGAAGTGGAGTGTTTGGTTCATATTGTTGGTAAGGATGGTGCAAGGGTGGATCTTAAGAAAATTGAAGCTATGGAGGATTGGCCTTGCCCCAAAACTCTCAAGAGTTTGCGTGGTTTTTTGGGTTTAATAGGATATTATCGCAATTTTTTTAAGAACTATGACAAAATTGCAGCCCCTCTCACTTCTCTCCTTAAAAATAATTCTTTCAATTGGACTCCTGCAGTTGATCAAGAATTCCATGCTTTGAAAGAGTCTATGTTCACAACTCCTATTCTGGCCCTTCCCAACCTCAAAAATATTTTTTTCTTGGAATGTGATGCATCCAAGAAAGGAATTGGTGCAGTTCTCATGCAAGAAGGATGACCAATGGCTTTCACCAACAAAAAACTTTCAAAGTGCCATTTGAGAAAATCAATCTATGAAAGGGAAATGTTGGATATTATTCATGTTGTGGATCGATGTCGCCCTTATCTATTGGGCCAACTCTCCCAAATTAAAATTGATCATCAGATCCTCAAGAATTTTCTGGAACAATGCAATTCCTCCCCAGAGCAACAAAAATGGGTCACCAAGCTATTTGGATATGATTATGATATAATTTACAAGAAGGGAAAATAAAATGTGGTTGTTGACACTATTTCCTAAAAGTATGAATATGAAGGATCCCTTTTTTATCTCTCCTTCATTGTACCATATTGTGGTTTCATCTATTCATGTGTTGTTCCACTTTTATTCTCTGTAATATTTATGTTTTCAGATATTATAATAGATCTGGTACCTTACATATCTAAAAATTCAAAATGACATTGTTCCCCATGAAAAAAAACAAATTATGTATTTTTCCAACTAGCCCCTTAAAGATCCTACACCCTCCTTAAATACAAAATAACTTTGGATTCCCCCAAAGAGTGAATTCTAGAGAACCCAGTACTCCAGTTAATCGTTCCCTAGAGTCCAAAAATATGTCTCATGTAGTTAGGGTAGCTATAATTCATGGATGATTGGTGTATTTATGAAATCAGATTGAAATAATGTTCACTCCATCTTAGACTATATTCAAATATTTGTCTCCTAAACTAGGTGACATTCTCCTTTGGAATTATCCTCAAATTTTCAATGAAAATACAACTAATTTGTAATACAATATCATAGGTTTTGAAGACTTTAATCCATCATTTGTACTCTTAGGATAAAGAATTAATATTGCATCACATAAACACCTTTATATTTAGAACTTAAGTAACCCAACCGTTCATCTCATTTCCCCAAAATCAAGTTAAAACATCTAAATTCAAAAGAAATAATTAGGTATTGATGAAATGGTTTTATTAATGACTTGGGAATGTATTAAGTATTAAAAATGGAATGTAATGCATTTATAGAAGGAAAAATGGATGAGAAAGGAATGATAAAAAAGGGGTAATTCTAGGGATCATCATACCTCCTAACTAAAAAATTGCACAACTTTTGCAATAAATACCAAAATAAATCAAAATTTGAACTTCATGTGGTCTTGTTCATTCATATTCTCTTTGAATATCCCTCCCTACATGAATTAATTTATTACTATCTATAAAATATCCAAAATAAGTATTCCTCTTCAACTAGAGTCTGGCCCATTGACCAAAAAAAAAAAAACAATGGTCTAACAAGTCTCTCTTAATATTTGTATCCCACATGGGTCAAATGGAAAGAATATATTAATCTTATAAACACCTCCAATGGCCTTATAAATTCTTCTATAACTAATGAAAAATAAATCTTTAATTCTTAATGATGATTTTTAGTGGCAACTAAGACTAAAAGTAATCCATGTTCTATGATCATTCCTGAGCATCTTAATTAGAAACAAAGAGTATCCATGAAAACTTGACATGCTTAATAGAATACCCCATGGACTCTTGGATTCATATCCTTATAATCCTCATTATGATGAGGAAAGTATTGAAAACATAAATCTTTCAATCTTTCTAATGATGCAGAAGCCATAGATAAAGACAAGTATTTAGCACTAGATAGATAAGAAGCAACAATCATCCTTGTATTTTTTGGGTATTCAAAATAGTTCATTGAAATGAATGCATGAGAATATCATAGATATATGGAAAAACCCTCATCAACACGAGCTTCTAGATGCTCTAGTGTCAATTCCATTAGCATTTCTATGTTATCTGCAACCTTCCCCAGATTCTACATAGTAGTAATCTCCATGTAAAACATATTCTCTTCTTAATTCAACATTGATTTCAATAAGCCTATCCACCATTACCATAAGTATTCTCCTACCAATTATCTCTCCAAAAAAACCACTCTTCACTCTAAGCATGTTCTCAATATAGAAAAAAATATAATCCTTAAGAAAAACTCTATGTGGAATCCTTGAAAGAATTACTATTTGTAGTCTTAATGTAATAGTGGGAACGTGTTCTGTAATTTGATGTATTGTCAAATGCACATGGTTTAGAATTTCATTTTTCTTTACTATGTGTTTTGATTTTTTATAGAAGAGTTGTTATGTAGTTATCCCACCTAAAACTAGTTCCTTAGGGAGGTCATGAATAGTGACAATCCACATGAAGGTTATGGGAAACTCCTTATAGGCATATCTAATCACCTATATGCAAACATTATATTTCAATGTTGCCAAATTGAAGATAATATCTATCAACCCATATAATACAACCAAACAATAATTTCAAAAGATCATCTCAGGAACACAACTAAGAAGAGAACCATCATAATGCTCGATTGACATGAATCCTTGTCCTTTGAATTAGCAATAGATGTCCATCTGGAATATTCTACTCAACTTATCTAGTGGATAGAATAGAAAATTATACTTTGTTTTAGCTTATTGAGTCTATGATAGGAGGCCACTTAAAAATTTCCCCTTTTTCTATCGTGACTTGAACAAATAAAATTAGAATGTGGCCATTGATGATTATGGTGGAAAATGTATGCAAAATTCATTGCATCACTTCATAGTTTCCACATTGTCATCTATAAGTTTTCTTGTTAGGTTTTGAAATTAGACTTTCCACATCCCACTGCACCATTTAATTGAAACTTCTTTGGTCTTTGAAACACAATGAGATTGCTAAGAAAATAGAAACCTCCCCCCAACTGAAGAATTCAACCTCCCTTGGTCAAAACATAAGATAAAGTAGATTTTGGTGATTTGGAAATAATAAAATCCATGACAATTTAATCCAATGTTTCTTGAAAAATAAATGATTTGACTAAATTTTGAGGAAAGAGATAGATATATTTGAGATTTTTTTTAAATCCAATATGAATAGGTGTTATCGATTATTAACAACTCACCAATGATTTTATTTAGTTCTTTTGATAAGGCTTCATGAGTATGTTGATCTCCTTGAGGTTCTTTTGATATGCTATGTATCAAAATATTGTAACGAACCTCATCCATGAATGAAGAGGTTTGTAGTACTGAAAATGCAAAAGTTTGTAGTTGGATGGAAATGTAGAAGTTTGCAGTGCTAGAAATGCAAAGGTCTGTAATGATGGAATGTAGAAGGTTGTAGTTGTCTATAAATGTAGAAGTTTGTAGTGTTGGAAATGCAAAAGTTTGTAGTGCTAGAAATGCAAAAGTCTATAATGCTAGAAATTCAAAATTCTATACCTACCATAGATTGAGATAGATAGGATGGATGTATGTGTATAAGTCTATAAGAGTATGTTGGATTGTAATGCATGTAGGTTGAGAAGTGTGCATAAACACGTAGAATCGATATATATGGTATGGTTGTAGTTTGAGAAAATGTAGGAGTAAGAATAAGGAATGTATATGTAGATTATGTATGAGAATTAAACACATTGTATTGGCCTATAAGTTGAGAAGTCTATAGTAGATTAAATTTGCATGCGCAAAGGATATAAATTTCAACAAAAGAGGAGTTTGAACAAATATAAGAAACATTGGATGTTGTCATGATTTGTTATGTGGTGCATTGTATGGATTTTTTTTTCAAACGAAATCTCATATACTATTTCATTTGAATTGATAGTCTTTCATTTGGTATATTAGAATCAACAATTTATGCTTGATATTCTCACGTTTGAAAACATCATGAATACCTATAAAATTATACCATAAATATTGTATGCATTGAAACTTTGCTTGAGTAGTGATGACATTTCCCTCTTGAATGTGAATTTGTACATGTCTCCAATGTCTACAACTTATACTTGGTAGGTAATTTGTGTTAATAATTTTAAACTTTCTTAAGTTCCTTGCATTGTCAGAATACTTATGACTATTTCCTAGATGGAAACCTTGAAAATGAATAATTTGTAATATTGAAATCAATAGGATAATTTTGACTTCAATTTACATTAGTCTCGTTGTGTCTAAAGTTATGATATGTATTCAATCCTTGAAGCTCATACCATGGACTAGATGAAATATTGTTGTGATTGATGTCCAAAATGCATATAGTGTTTCTTCTTGAGTATATAGATAGTGCATAATGGTAATCATACTTTGATGTAGATGGTAAGCTTTGAGAAGAGCACCGATGTAGCCACAAGACTAATATTTTGTTTCCAACTTTGTAGTGGGACGAATGCCTTTTTCCATGCTTGAATATTTGAATCATTGAAAGCTAAGTAGACGAACTTGAAAGACAATTAACAAGGCATATCATAAATCGTTTATTTGTTTTGTTTTGTTTGTTTTTTTTCTTAGAACATAACTACCATTTCTACTTTTCACTTCTTCTTTTCCTTATGGTTCCTCAAGGAGATTTTCATCATGAGGATGAATTTGTGTCTATGTGTGTGTGTAATTTTTATAGATCAAGAGTTGCCAAGAATCTTGATTTTCGAGCCAAGATCTATCCTAAATGCCTAAGGATAGGTTTTCATCATAGGATTTTATTTTTATTTTATTTTTTGAGATGGTCTTCACTTATTCTATACTAAAGGGGAGGGTGCCTTCAATTACTTCTATTGTGGTCATGCTTCAAAAATTCCTATGCCTCATGTATTGATGGACTTGCATTGATTCTTCTATATAGTCATGGAATAATATTCTAGCTTCTTGGAGGCCACTTATGCCTAGATTTAGCATAAAACACATGTATTTAAGCCACTTCCATGCATTTAAGTGAAAATAGGAGTATCCACTTCATTATTTCCTTGATATGCATTTGTAGAAGACATTTGCTTGATACCTTTCCCTATGTCCTCCATAGTTACACAAGATAAGAGAAACTTTTGATTATCCCATTGTGACTAAACCCTATCATCTATTTGTCATGTAATTATTGTTTTCCATTGAATGTGATGAATTGATTATCCCATTGTGACTAAACCCTATCATCTATTTGTCATGTAATTATTGTTTTCCATTGAATGTGATGAATTAGTGAATTCTTGATTTTGGATCAAGCCCGTTCTTTTTGTCCTCCATAGTTACACAAGATAAGATAAACTTTTCATTAGCCCATTGAGACTAAACCCTATCATTTATTTGTCATGTAATTATTGTTTTTCATTGAATGTGATGAATTAGTGAATTCTTGATTTTGGATCAAGCCCATTCTTTTTCTATTGTATTTCATATTTCCTTGAGGTTTTTGAAGAGAATCATACCTTTCCCTTATTGTTAGATGATATAGTTGGAGCATGTTAATTCTGTTGATACTGAGAGGGAGGTGAATCATTATCAAGTACAATTTAAAAACATTTTCAACTTATACTTAAACCATTCAATTATATCCAGTGATAAATGAACAATATTATAAGAGTTACACCATGCACAATATATGAGAAATAATCAACAGTTATTGTTCAAAGGAAGTAATGAATTCCAAAGGTAGCTACAAATTCCAAATATAAAGGGAGGGATAAACCTCCAAGAGGAAGATACAATCCTCCAATATCAAGAGAGGGTTTACATCTCCATCCTTTCCCCTTCCTTCCACCCAAGAATATATGAGAGATAATAAAACTTTGCATTAAATCATCACCATCAACCAACCATCACATAGAACCTGATAATGCTTCCTGAGACTTCTTCAACTTCTGTAATTATTAAATTTTTGGAATACTCTGATCATGTAGATAATATTACTCAATGTATTCTCTGAAACCCCTCCAAGTTTCACTCCTTGAATCCTCCCCAAAAAGAAGTTATAGAGAGAATGGTAGACCTTATTCAATTCTAGTTTATTCAGGAGAGAAAACTTGTACATAATGCCCCACGCTCAATATTTAACATCAGATTCTAAAACTCGTACACCCAAAACTACAGCCCGTACTATTTCCAATGAAATTTGTCTCACTTCATTTGGATTCTCTATGAAGAATTTATGACCGTTTTACCCGGAACACATGTTTTGTAATATCTTTAGGACTAGTCAAAAACCCTATCTTCCACAGAGTGTATCTCCAAAATTGTAGCGAGTGAAGAGATGAAATTGTTACCACAGGTACCTAGATATGTATTATGAATACCATATCAATTTCACCATCTGAATCGTTCTAGAAAAAATTTTATATCGAAAATGGTAAGTTGACCTGTAAATAATGTACCTTAGAACACATCACCAAAAGACTTCATCCTCCCTTGAAATATGGCCTTCTTTACTTCAGATTTCCTCTGAAAATCAACTTTTGTGTATGTAAAATGAATGTATAATTAGATGTATTTATACCCTTTATGTCACTTCCTTTTAACATTAGGGCCGACCTGACACTTTCTTATTTTGTAATTCTTTTCTTTAATTATCTTCAGGGCCGACATGTACTTCCTTATTCAATTCACTTTGTCATCTTCAAAAAATCATTTTCCCTCAACCAAGAGGATCCACGTGACGTGCCACCTACCACCAGAAACAACATGATGTATACTATCCATCCATGGGTGTTGTATCTGCATGTGCATTGTTCTTCATGTCCAAATACCTTCATCAATATTGGGGTCCAAAACCAATGACTAGGGTTGACATCAATGAAAACAACCAATATTTCAACAATCTCCCCCTTTTTCATTGATGGAAATACTCATGCTCCCCCTGTCACAATGATCCCAATTTCTCTCCCCCTTTGACATTAATGGCAAAAGCTGGGGTTGCTCCCCCTAAGTTTAATGGCAAAAGGTAACTCTCTTATTTGGGGCTGCTCCCCTTGAACATATAGCACTTAATAACACTTCATTTTTATGGTCTCTTTCTTCCTTGGAGATTTTTCGTGGTTTTAGGACGTATATGTTACTTGGTCTTCTTGTTTCAGTTGCAACCAATATTCCTGAACCTTCTTCTTTGATTTTTCATCTTTGTGAGTCAAACGTGAGAGTATATCCTTGATCACACATTTTACTAACACTGAGTAGATTATGCTTCAAGTCTTCAACCAATAGGACATTCTTTGCTTTTACATTTTTGCTTCCAAGCTCTACTACACCTTCTCTAAGTATTTTGGCAGATGAGTCATCTCCAAATGCAACATTTCCACCCTTTCTCTTCAAGCTGATGAATTTTTCTTGATCCCCGATCATGTGTGAAGAACATCCACTGTCTATGTATCATTCATCTTCTTCTTTACATTCTTCAGTGGTCAGTGCTATTCGACAATATTCATTGTTTGGAATCTTTTTCCTTCTCCATACTATGATTGGCATAGGGACATCTTCATTCATATATCTGCAATCTCGTTCTTTGTGACCAAGATAATTACATTTGTAGTATACAATATTTTTGTCCATCAATGGAGAAAATGAATTATAACTTTTGTTGACAAATCCATGATTATTTCCATATCTTCTATTTACACCATTCATGTTTCTTGCGTAGTTGTTCCTTTCGTTGATTCTGCAATTAATTGCCTTATGTCCAAAATTTTTGCAAGTATAACAATGACCAAGAAAGAAATTTTTATACCTTGGAGTAAGTGACCTTCTTTGTGATGTAGTCCATCTGGGTTCATGATCTACTCTTCTATAGTTTCCTTCATATTGATTGAAGCTTCTTTGATTCCTGAAGGTATGAGGTCTTCTTGGATATCGATCTCTTTTGTAATCATTCCTTCTCTCTAGTATCTTGGTCCACTTCTCATCAACTGTCTGTGTAGCTCTTTCTTCAACCTTCTTGTTGGTATTTGCATATTATTTGTATGAAGTTTCACCCATGCATCCAAGATGTGTTAAGTCTTTTGGCACTTGAGAGTTTCTTAAGATCTTCCTCAATGAAACAACTTCTTGTTCAAGTTTCTCACAATCTTTTTGTTTCTTCATCATTTGGACATTCCTTACTTCTCCTATTCTTCTTTCTTCTTTGAGTAGATTTTTCAAGGAAATGGTTTCTTCTCTTAGTTTCTCAAAGTATTCTAATTGTTTCTTCAAGCTTACAACTGTCTTTTCACAACTACCCAATTCACTTCTTAGTTTTCTATGCGTGTCTTTGAGATTGCTATTTTCAATCTCAACATGCTTCAATTTTTTAATATTCTCATCTTCTTGTTGAATAATTTATGCTTCATGATTTTCTTCTTCTTCATTGGAATTTTCTTCTTTAGTGTCATCTCTTTCAATCCTTGGATGAGGACATTCAAATTCAACATGTCCTACTCCTTCACAATTAAAGCAAAAGAACTGACCTCTATTTGCTTCTTTGAAATATGAGATGTTGTAATTTTCTTCAACTTCTTCTTCTTCTTTTGCTTCTTCCCTTGCATAAAGGTCTTGTAGCGTGCCCATAGATATTTTGATGATGAACATGATTCCACCTTGGATTTCACTGAATCTGTCAATCCATCTAGGATGGTATCTATTTCCAATTTGTTGTTCCTTTTTGCTTCCTTCTGAGCTGCAGTCTTTGATTTCTTCAAAGCATTGTATCCTAAAGAAACTGAGAATCAAATATCTGCCCCAAGAGATTTCAAGTAAGTTTCCATTCTGTTACTCCAGTATTGAAAATTGCTTCCATCAAATGGTGGAATCCCATTTGGAATGTTGTCTTCCATTTCTTCTTAGGATCTTCCTTCCAGTGGTTAAACTGTACTGAAGGTAACTCGCTCTGATACCAATTATTGATACTAAGAGGGGGGTGAATCAGTATCAAGTACAATTTAAAAAAAAAATCAACTTATACTTAAACCATTCAATTATATCCAATGAGAAATGAACAATATTATAAGAGTTACACCAATACACCACAATACACCATGCACAATATATGAGAAATAATCAATAGTTATTGTTCAAGGGAAGTAATGACTTCCAAAGGTAGGTACAACTTCCAAATATAAAGGGAGGGATAAACCTCCAAGAGGAAGATACAATCCTCCAATATCAAGAGAGGGTTTACCTCTCCATCCATTCCCCTTCCTTCCACCCAAGAATAGAGATAATAAAACTTTACATTAAATCATCACCATCAACCAACCATCACATAGAACCCGATAATGCTTTCTGAGACTTCTTTAACTTCTGCAATTATTAAATTCTTGGAATACTCTGATCCTGTAGATAATATTACTCAATGTATTCTCTAAAACCCCTCCAAGTTTCACTCCTTGAATCCTCCCCAAAAAGAATTTATAGAGAGAATGGTAGACCTTATTCAATTCTGGTTTATTCAGAAGAGCGAACTTGTATAGAATGCCCCGCGCTCGATATTTAACATCAGATTCTGAAACTCACACACCCAAAACTAAAGCTCGTACTCTTTCCAATGAAATTTGTCTCACTTCATTTGGATTCTCTATGAATAATTTATGATTGTTTTACCTGGAACACTTGTTTTTACTAGCTTCAGAACTAGTCAAAAACCCTATCTTCCACAAAGTATATCTCCAAAATTATAGTGAGTAAAGAGATGAAATTTTTACCACAGGTACCTAGATATGTCTTCTCAATACCATATCAATTTCACCATCTGAATCTTTCTAGAAAAGAATTTATAGTGAAAATGGTAAGCTAACCTTTAAATAACATACCTTAGAACACATCACCAAAAGACTTCATCCTCCCTTGAAATCCGGCCTTCTTTACTTCAGATTTCCTTTGAAATTCAACTTTTATGTATGCAAAATGAATGTATAATCATATGTATTTATACCCTTTATGTCACTTCCTTTTAACATTAGGGCCGACCTAACACTTTCTTATTTTGTAATTCTTTTCTTTAATTATTTTCAGGGCCGACCTGTACTTCCTTCTTCAATTCACTTTGTCATCTTCAAAAAATCATTTCTCCTCAACCAAGAGGATCCACATGACGTGCCACCTACCACCGAAAACAACATGATGTATAATATCCATCCATGGGTGTTGTATCTGCATGTGCACTGTCCTTCATGTCCAAATACCTTCATCAATCTTGGGGTCCAAAACCAATGACTAGGGTTGACATCAATGACAACAACCAATATTCCAACAAATTCTTTCTCTTTTCAAGCCTTGAAGTATTTAGCTTGTGGTCATGTGTTGTAAAGTGTGGAAGCCAAAAACAAATGAATGTTCTTATCAAGGATATATGGTAGGAGACATTCTCTATATTTGAATGTTGCAGTGAACTTTGTGTTGTAATGAAAACAAAGTTGATTGGGAATAAAACAATATCATTAAATTTGATGAGAGCTAGAAAGTACATAATTTGAAGTTTGAGTTGTGCAATGACTAATATATCATTTTTGGTTATGTTGATTGTAGTTTATGCAAAGTTATAGGATGATAGGATGACACCCATTCCTCAAATGGACTTAGCAGAGTGTGTATCCAAGGATGTGATCTATAACCTCTAATGTTATCTCAATTTTTATAATGGAAGAATCATGATTTACAAATGCATTGATGCATATTCCTTTTCGTTGATCCTCTAGAGGGAGGGAAGGTATTTGACAATAGGTTCAACTTAGCACCGATTTGGATATAGATTAATCTTACTTGTTATTAACCCCTTGGTTTTTAATGATATACAAGGTTTCTTGAGCTAAATCATGCTTGTGATTATCTACATGCTTGAAATTTATAGATGTATCCATGAAACTTATTTAATTATCATAAACTTTTGTTCATTTGTAACTTTTCATTTTCAAGGATGTTAGAAAATTGCTCATAGCAACTTATAATCCTACACATTTTGGGATAAGTAGTGACTATTTTAAGCATAAGTCTTTCATTTGATACCAAAATAAAATGATTCAAATCAGGTCAAAATTAGGTTATGATGAAAATATACCCTAGAAATAGGTTATAAAAATTTATTTGTTTGGTCCCTCAAAATAAAATTGTTTTGACTATCTTTTACAGTAGTTTCATAAAAAAAGATTAAAAGTGTAATTTCAAGAAAATCTTGGAAGTGTCAGGATGACTCTAATTTCCTTTCTAAAAACATTAGGAATAAAGTAATAAAGTCCTAAGCCTCCGACGCTAGTATTTAACTAACAATGAACTATGAATGCATCCTAACATGACCTAAAAATATACATGAATATCAATGCAATTCTTAACTTCATGTACAAAATCTATTATGGCCTTAACACCTATTTTGAATATCCTTTAATCACAAAGAATTTGTACCTCTCTTAAAAGTTAAGGTCAAATTGTTTATTTTTTTTCTTTTGGAATGAAAATGGAAGAGGTGATTTCCACAACTTCTTTGGAAATGATCATTTCGATACCAAATTGGATTAATCATAGAATAAAGAAATTAATGAGTTTACGATATTGGTATGAAATTCCATCTTGGTTGGTTTATTATTGGGGTTGGTGTAGAATGGGAATAAAACTTTTATGTGAAGGAGATGGCAAGATGATTTCATGTTTTTGGGAAAGGAGGTTGATTCATTGATTACCCAAAAGAATTAAAATACTAAGGATTTTTAAGGACAAACCTGGAGGTAAGTGATGTGATTGTCTTAGCCTCCTTTAGCTCTGAAATGCACTTATTTCTCATTCTCCTATGTTGTAGTAGTGTTGGTGAGTGGAATTTGAATGATTATCTATATATTCATGCAACCAATACCAATTTCAACATCAATATATTGAATACACCCGTATTAGCTCTGAAATGCACTTATTTTTCATTCTCCTATGTTGTAGTAGTAGTGTTGGTGAGTGGAATTTGAATGATTATTTATATATTTATGCAACCAACACCAAGTTCAACATCAATATATTGAATACACCTGTATTAATGTTAACTTACATAATTGTACAATTTGCATCACTCAAGTTATGCACATTGCATTGAGTAACATGTAAATAAAATATTTTATTATTATTATTAATGAATATTTCTAGTCATATTTTTAGTCATATGCTTATTGCTACATAATTCAATGATCATTATAGCATATACTTGGCACAACTATTTGGAATTTTTCTTTACAATTTATTAATAAACTACAATTATTAATGAGTTCATTTTTCTAATATTAATAATATAAAATTGTTTATCTTATTGTAAATCTTATAATAATAGGAAATAAAATTATAAATATATTCTATCATGCCAATTTTTAATTTGCAAATATAAATTATTTTACTAGAATTTTGTATATGAGACCTAAGAACAATTTAATAACTATTCTTGTATGGGATATAAAAAGATCATTATCACTTATCAATTTATTTTGAACAATTAGGATTGACCTAATTGAGTTTGGATTTAAGACAACTAGGATCAAGCTCTAAATTAAATAAAGTCATAGTAATTATAAATATTACAACCATAATTTCATATGATAAGTCTCAAAGCTATTCATTATAGAGATTATTTATTTCTATACCAATACTTTCTTGTCATTTGAATCTCACAATTTTGCATAATTATTTGCAATTAAAGGTAATAATAATAAACTCAAAAAAATAATAAATAACAATATCTCTTATTTATAATGATTTTAGTAAAAAAAATTTAAATATTATCAAAAATTAAATTTATTTATCCACATAAAAATTATAAAATTGTTAGTACAAATTACAACACAAATTTCCTCAAAAATTATTTAATATGCAAAATTTTAATAATACATATATTAATTATCTTATTTATAATGATTTTAGTATTTTTTTTTTAAATTATTATCAAAAATTAAATTCATTTATCCACATAAAAATTATGAATTTGTCAGTACAAATTACAACACAAATTTCCTCAAAAATTATCTAATATGTAAAATTTTAATAATACATATATTAATTAATTGGATATAAAACATACTTAGATTAAAAGGATATTGGACTTATAAAATTTTCTTTTAAATACAAATTCAAAGTTAATTCCAAAAACCAATCAATTTTATGAATTGATATCTTCCTAGTTTACTTGGTGAATGGCACTTGTTTATGGTAAGTATGCCACATCGAATCACACCATATAAGTTATAACCACTCAACACATATAATTTGTTGTCCTTGGGTTAATTTATTTGAGTTTAAAATAAAATAACTACTTATAAGATTTTACCAGGTCTATTCACAATCATAAATGTTAATATTTTAAATTATGATTTAAGGTATTCTTTATTATTATTAGTCCCTGTCAAAGCATGACTATAACAATGAGTTTTCTATTGATTTGACATTAATTTTCTTTATATTTTAAATTTGTTTGTAAAATGTAATGTTTAACTTAAGAAAATAAATATATATATTTTGATATACTAAAAATATTTATTTTTCTCATCTTTAATTGGTTAATATATTTCAAGTTTTATTGTTACCTTCAGTATTTTAATATTTAAAATTAATTGCATAATCAACAAGGGCAACACACTGCATGTTAATATTCAAACATTTCATTATTCATTCGAAAAGAATGCAGATCTGTACTTCCCATGATCTTTATAATAATTAAAAAAGTAAAAACATCTCAATGTTTCTTATATTTTAAAATATGACTTAAAAGTTTAAAAATTACTACATACAAATTTCTATAAAATTATACTAAAAGATTAAAAAAGGTTAATAAATGTAAAATTATTGAAATTGAAAGATTAAAAAAATATTAATAAATGTAAAATTATTGAAATTAAAAAATTAAAGAAATATTAAGAAATGTAAAATTATTGAAATTTTAATAAGTGTAAAAAAGTTGACATTTAAAATTTAAATTTTTACCTCATTTGAGAAAACAATACAATATTAGATTTTAACATATATT
>JZKD02S1831327.1:350274-366168 GCA_000966675.3 Picea glauca | reverse complement strand
GATGTTGGTACATTTTGATGAGTCATAGTTGATGAGTAGTTGATACATGATTGGTACATACTTGGTACATGGTTGGAGGCACTTGTTAGTAGTATTGTTGACACATGGTTTATGATGATGATTATGAGTTGTTGTGTTATGTTTGGTTGATGCACATCTTTGAGAGTTTTGTTGGTGATTGATCTTGGTGAGTAGATCTGATTTGGTTGATAAGATTGATGAGACAGGTTGAGGTAGAGGTTGGTGCATGGTTGATGCACTTATTTATGGTACAGGTTGATTACAGGTTGAGGTACAGGTCGATGCATGGTTCAGGTTATTGGTACAGGTTTTTTGGTGCAGGTTGATTGGTACAGATTTATAGCAGTATATCTCACAGTGATAGTGTGACAGTGATTCCATCATTCTACTTCTACGTTAGGGTGGTTGGACAGGGCAAGGACAGGTGGTTGTAGCCACCTTCCGATTGTAGCCAAAGAACATAGGGGGTTGTAGCCTCCTTCTGGTTGTAGCCAGAGAATTGGGGAGTTGGAGCTTCCCTCATGTTGTAGCCTGAGAAACTAGGGGGTTGGAGCCTCCTTCCAGTTGAAGATGGAAAACAAAGGAAGTTGGTGCTTCCAATGAATACAATGATTAAAGACATATAAGAAAAAGCATTCAGTGTTTTTCTCCCGCTTTGGGTTTCCACGTAAAAAATTGGTTTATTGTGCATGTGTGTGATTGCTCATTTGTTCATTGTTTATTTACTCTGTAACTATTGGATGATAATTCTAAATTGATATAACACTTGCATTTTATGGTGAAAAAGGATTACATTTCTCTAATACCGATTCACGCCTCCCTTTCATTAATCCAACAGTAATCACACCTAACAAAAAAATGATGAAATGAATCTACTTACAAATACAGTAGCAATGATTCTTGTTTAGAGAAGGGGGTTCTTCCTCCTTAAATAGGGTGCTAGTAAAAACTCAGAGGCTATAAATCAACCCATCACATCATAGATCCAATCCACGAACTCGTTAATCCTTTATTAATCAAAACTTAAGAAGTAAAAAAGATGTTCTCATATAATCAAATTATTGACTACTAACTATTGATTGATTCCCCCTCTCAGTATTATGACATATTATTTATACATAAAAATCAGTGAGGAAAGGATAGAACCAAATCCCTAGGCTCAGAAAACAAAATTTACATTTTTGGAGAAAAATCACAAAATATGGGATTTACATCAATTTGGGAAAATTAATGATAAAGAACCACCCTTATCTGTCAAACCATAGCTCATTTTGGAAAAAGGCCTATTTGATCATTAATTTAATATGCTATGGACAAAACCCATGTCTCATATTTTTCAAATTCATCTTCATTTGCTTGGAAATCGAGGCAGAAATTGGTTGTTTCAAAACTGCTACTAATTATGGTCTTTACACTTATCTCATGTTGTAGGTCCATAGGTGTGAGGTGGGTAAGGTTTGATTTACCCAGATCCATGTCTTCAATCTTAGGAACAAAATCCATGTGGAGGTGTGTTGATATTCCAACCTTGGAGGTTTCCATCATGAGTGTTGTTAATGTTGCTACAGGAAATCGCTTCATAAACCATCATCAGTGAAAATCAAGTATGATAATATTTAATTTATTAAAAATGAAGGAAAATGAGCATTACTTAACCACTAAAACATAAATAAGAATGACATGGTGTTTTATGAGAAATTATGGTCAGTGGAGTGATAAATGAGCAATAAGAGGAAGTAAAATGAATGAAATGGATGTCTATAAGTGCTAATAATAGTGACAAATCAATGACCCAAGATCTCCCCAAAACGGAATATGTTGCATGTCCTCATGCAACCTAATAAATTTGTGTCAACCAAACACACTAAAAACAATAGTGTTATAACGGGAGTAGCAACAAAACATAGTAACAACAATAGTGTTATAACATGAGTAGCAACAAAACATAGTAACAATAACAATGTTATAATAGGAGTAACAACAGTAAATCATAACTTATGACATGGTGATATTTTTTGACCTACTACTGGTTCTTGTGTAACAACAACATGACTTCCTATTGTCGGTTCTTGTGTAATAATAATAGGGATTTCTTGTGTCATTAATGTTGAAAAATGAAAAATGAAAACTATTGTTGTACGTAGCCAAACTCAAGGATGAAGACATATTTTTGTTGTTGTTGTAGAAATGGATTCTATAGAAGCTTCTTCTAATGTAGGTTCTTGTGGTGAATCATATTCCTTTCTAGGTAATGATTTTTTCTCTCCCCCAAATTGAAAACTTTTCTATCAAATGGAAGGCTGAAAAAATAGTGTTGTTCTAAGTAAGGAATGTGCAGTAGTCCACCCCCCAAATTGAGGATGTTGCATATACACATGCAACCCAATACCTTTGTATCAACCAAGCTACAAGGAATCATTTGAATGTTGCTTCCATTTTTCAATGCATAGTAACCAAAACCACTATGCTTTCTCAACTGATGAGGCTGATAAAATATAACACTTCTTTTCCAATAACACCCTAAAACTTCTTCAAACAATGACTTCAAAAGTAGCCCTCGAGTTATTTTTAGTAATGTTGGTGGAGTTGTAGCAATATGTTATAGTAGCTGCTACAATAAAAACATATTTGAAAATGTGGCATTTGATGCAAACAATAATCCAAAATGAAGAGATTTTTTGTGAGTATATTGATCACCATCTAATGCCTCTTCCTACAAAAAATCGTGACAACCCATTTCACCAATCTCAAGATACAAACAAATAAGTCGTTACATGCAATTAACAACTAGTATTGTAGCTACTATAGTGGAGTAAATGCAAGGGTTATAGCTGCTATAGTGGAGTAACAACATATTTGAAAATTTGAATTTTTATGAAAACCATAACTCGAATGAAGAAGTTTTTTGGTGGTTTTATAGATCGCCATCTAATGCATCTTCCTAGCAAAAATCTTAGCAACCTAATGCACACATACCAATATATGACAAATAAGATGCTACAGCTGAGTAACAACAAGTATTGCAGGAGTAGCAACAAACTTTTTAAACCATTTTCTCAAAAAATACAAATTGGGTTTCAACGAAATTTTGCACGAAGTGTTTTACTATTCCAATGCTTCTCCACACCAAAAATCAAGGCCATCTGATGAAGATATATTGAGATATAGGAAAAATGGATGAAGGTGATGATGCTTAATATCTCAAAACTTATGAACTAGGTTGGTGAGAACTGTATTGGATTTGTTCATCTGGCTATAGTGCTTCTCTCCTCCAAATTTCGTGAAAACCTAGTTCATGGTTTGCAAGATATCATCAATTCAATTTCTACATTTAAAAAAATAAAGTGAATGAGTGAATATTGAGAAATTACCATGAACCTGTTTTTCTTATTGGTGTCAGCCTGATCCCATTTTTCCTCTATGAGATCCCATGGAGTGCAAAGCAATCCCTATCTCCCCCAAATTGAATACACAACATGTCCTCATGTGTCTTCTATGACAAAATGTGTTATCTTGTTCTGTTGTTGGTTCTTATGGAGAAAAAACAATGCATTTTCTTCTTACTGTTGGTTCTTTTGTGGCAACAACAAGACTACTTGAAAACAAGGTATGCTTTTTATTTTTCAGTTGGATATACTTTGAATAGATGGTATGGAAAACATGGGAATATATGGAAGTAGAAATGATGGTTTGAAAACAAAAGTGAATGAAATAATGCTCAATGGTTTTTCATGACATTCTCCTAAACATTTAATAAATTGAAAAAAACTTACACTATTTTACCTCAAGTTTGACCTTTGTAAAAGCTTTGATTGGCATGGATGGACTGATGGTTGTTGAAGCTAATGTAGGCCGAAATGATGTTGAGAGTGATGTAGTTGAAGATGAGATCATAGAAAGAAATATGAAAATGGTGTACATTGGGACCAAGAGAACACTCAAATCCTAAGAGTGATCAAGGATGATGCTCACTATAGTGGTGGATCTAGAGACTGTCGATTGTTAGAAAATGAATGAAAAATAATTGTTGAACTGATGGAACAAAGGATGAGTAGAAGTTCTACTAAAAATAGAGAACTCCTTCTCTTATTCTTATTGAGAGTTGCAAGATGATGTTAAAACCATGAAACCATATAGTCTTCAACCACTACAAAAATTGAGGTACAAGTCTCATCATGTGAATAAATGTGTTGATGTCGAGCATGAAGAGAGGTCATTGGATTATTCGCCATTAATGTATGTAGTTAACCAATGTGAAGTAACTCACATTCGATGGCAGTGAGCACTAAAGTACCTTAGTGCATCTTAACAGGTACAAATGGATGTGTTGGAGTCGAGTCACCTGTAATATTCATCAATCAAAAGGAATTAATAAATCCCCATGATTAACAACAAGGAAATATGCCATTGATGCATGAAAATCCTAGGGAACTATGACACTCTAACCTCAATCCCAGATGATGTGTTGGAGTCTATAGGATGAGATTTGTCAGAAGGTGAGCCTTAACGAATCCCGCATCAATTGACACATACATAAAACATAAATGATTTTGAAGAATTACAGTACAAAATTTGAACCAACATAAACTTATAGAACCTTATTATGAACTTTTCCAACCAATAACCTAGTTTTCAAGCAAAGTTTGTGTCCAGTTGCGCCAATATACTGGTTTTCACAACTAGACTTATCATTATCTTTACTATTTTATTTTTTTATTTATTCTTTACATTATCTTACTCTACTTGAAGAAAGACAACATTCTCTTCTAGTGTAAGAATCTTTCCAATGGAGCCATGTGTGTAATAGAATTACAAGTGTACTCATATTCAAGCTTGAAAAATACACTTTGAGAGATACCATAACACGAGGGACTAGCTTCTATGATGGAGATGGTACCAAGAATTGTTGAAGAATGTTGTGATGAGGCCTTCAGACTGTTTGGAACCATGATTCAATGTAGTCTTTTCCTTCCTGGTTCTCTTCTTTGGCTGGCATGCCATGAAGTTCTCCAAAATTGGTCTCATCAAACTTTTGAATGTACAAGGGGTATGGGTCTGGTGAAAATGATGTAAGGAATTCTTACGTTTCTGGCTCTAATATCTTCTCCTCTTTGGATGATATCCATTATTATATGATCTATGCTTCATGCTGATAAGGATAACTAGAAGAAACTTCTACCCCCCCCCTCCCCTTGTGGGATTTGTTCATGGATATTTTGGTCTTCTACAGGTTCTTTAGATACAAACTCCTCCTTGGTGAAAATTCTAAACTTCGGACAAGGATTCAAGAAGGTCCTTGTGGTGGCATGCCCTCCCCTACTCAATGAGTTTTTTTTTTTTTTTTTTCCTGATATGGTGGGATTAGAGCAATTTCAGCAGGAGCAATAGCAATAAGAGTAACAACCTAAACCTACGTTTATTTTTTAGGGCTTTGTAGTGTGGGTTGTATCAGTGGGATGTTTTTCAAATTGGTTTTAGGTTTGGGCTATTTCTTAGGGTGAAACAATCCCTGATCTCAGGTGTGAATCATTACATTCAACATGGTAGATGAAGTAGGTGGGAAAAATGGAAACTTCAATTTGTTGAACCGCTTTATTGTTTGGATTGGGTTAGGTTGTACAGGAAGTTGGGGTCGCATGGGAGGATTACTTGGTGAAGCATTTGAATGGAGTTGCAGGCATTGTTGTTGTATGGGTAACTGATTTTTCATAAGGAATTGTCCCCCTTGAGAAAGAGATCATATCCATCCTTGAGGCCATGGAAAGGCCCGATTCAACTGAGATGGACACTATGACCATGGTGTGGGATACTAAATATAGGGATAATTAGGAAAATACCATGGAGTTGTAGGGTATTGAATTTGTTGCAATACCTATTGAGGATTATACATGTTATTCCAAGTATTGAAAAGTAAGGAGGGATATTGATTTATACCTGAAGGGTAGGATTTCCATGTCTTCTTATAAGTAATGAAATTGACTTTCTCAACCTCCTTGTTTCATTCTTGGAACAATTCTTTCAATCCTGGAAGCAATGGTTATAGTTTTGTAGGGTGGTCCTAATCGCAGATGCAACAAACTTCAACTTTATTGAGAGAGAATTAGTTTAAGGGGTGCTTCTGTCTGCACCTTGAGAATAATATTGATAGTGATTTCTTGGCTTCAACCTACTTCTACTTTACCTACAAAACATCTAGTTGTGAAGACAAAGAGCTAATAATATCAGTTTTAAAATTTTTAAACAAATTACCAATTTCAGCTCTTGTCACTTCACCATTGGTTGATTTCATAATTCTATCACTCTGTAAGTTATATTGGAAGCGTTCAATGAATTATTCCAAAGTCTCTTCCTCCTCATCCCCTTCTACCTACATGATTAGTGTTTTTGGGGGCACCACATTCTTCTCCGTCTTTATTCATGCAACCTACATGCACTGGGTACTTCTAGCATGCTCTATTTTAACAATGCAAAAAACAATGTCATTTGTACTCTTGTTCCCTTAATAACTTTCCCTACAACGACGCCAAAATGTTGGGGTATTTAATTTTCTAACTAAATCAACTCAATCACTCAATACATTAATTTTCAACTTGGGTACGTCTTTTATTTCAAATTTATCGTGCAAGGTATATGCAGGCACAATTTTTGTCTAACATTGATTATCTATTGGTATGCAACTTAAGAAAGAAACACACTCACTCTTTGATAATTAAACACACATTGTAATCTAGATCACACTTTCTTAAATGAAACCCACTTTCTAAAAGTAAAACACTTGTGCTTGAAAGGATACACTCTTCACACTTGCCTTGGAATTGAAACACACTCACTGCTTTGAATTAAAAACACTTTGCTGAAATGAAATCACACTTGAATAAATGATCAAACCTCACTCTTGCATAAATGAAACAAATCCACACTTGCATAAATCAAAGGAAATCCTTGCAGAATTGAATTAAACAACTAAAAGAAAGAAAACCATGGAGGGAATGAAAATAAATATGTGGAAGCAACTTTAGTGCAGCAACAAATGACTCAATAACATAAGCATTCCAAATGTTGTTACCAAATTTCATCAACTCACTAGCACATTTATGAAAATGTTGAGAATAATAACATTGGATACCAAACTAATAATGGAAATCTTGTAACAACAAAGATATGCATACTAAGGAAAGTAAAGGAACAACAATGCATTCACTATGACTGAATAACACCAATCTAACCTATATAAGAATACTTTTCAAAGCAATGTAAGTAACAACAATCCTTTAATTAACAAATGCAATAAAAACAATCTCAATGAAGCTTATGAAATAATAACACACAATTGTAAGCAACAAACTAAATGAATTATAACTACAAGTAACAACACACTAAATGAAAGGTAATCACATATAACAACAAACTAATGAAATACATCTACTTACAAATACAATGGCAATGATCCTTGTTTAGAGAAGGGGTCCCTCTCCTTAAATAGGGTGCTAGTAAAAATTCATAGGTTGTAAATCAACTCATCACATCATAGATCCAATCCACAAACTCCCTAATCCTTTATTAATCAAAACTCGGGTAGTACAAAAGAGGTTCTCATCTGATCAAATTACTGACTACTAACTATTTATTGATTCCCCCTCTTGGTATTATGACTCCTTATTTATACATAAAAATCATTTGGGGAAGGATAGAACCAAATCCACAAACTCAAAAAACAAATTTGACATTTTTGGAGAAAAATCACAAAATTTGGGTTTTACATCAATTTGGGCAAATGTGTGATAAAAAACCACCCTTGTCTCTCAAACGGTAGCTCATTTTAGAAAACAGTTCGCATGATACTCAATTTTCTATGCTACCACAGACAAAACCCATGTCTCGGATTTTTCAGATTCATCTTCATATGCTTAGAAATTGAGGAATAATTTGGTTGTTTCAAAACCACTACTATTTTTGGTCCATACCCTTATCTCATATTGGATGTCCATACGTGTGATTTGGGTAAGTTTTGATCCACCTAGATCCATGTCTTCAATCTTAAGAATAAAATCCATATGGAGGTGTGCTAGTATGCCAACCTTGCAGGTTGTCATCATGAGTGTTGTTACTGCTGCTACATGAAATTGCTTCATAAACCATCATTAGTGAAAATCAAGTATGATAATCTTTAATTTATTAAAAATGAAGGAAAATGAGCATTACGTAACCACTAAAACATAAATAAGTATGACATGGTGTTTTACAAGAAATTATGGTAAATGGAGTGATAAATGAGCGGTAAGAGGAAGTAAAAGGAATGAAATAGATGACTATAAGAGCTAATAATGGTGACAAATCAGTGACCCAACAATATTCTTAATTAATTTCCATCATCTTTGATTTTAACAATGCATTATGAGAATTTTTTTTTTCTCCTCGTTCTATTAATATTGAAAAATTGATATAATTTATCTTATTTGATGTCTCTAATATAGTGGATTCATGTTAGGCTTGGTGGTTATTAGGCCTGTGAATAACCACCAAGCCTAACAGGCCTAACAACCTGCTTCTTCAATCATCTCTTATGTCAAACGGACACAGGTGATGTCAACAACAGAAAGTCACACAGTTTAAGAGGAAGAATTCTCTCCCAGGAGCCACTTACGGCCACTACTCATAGACTCTCATTCCCCACATGCATGTCCCACCCTAGGAGTATACACATTCACTGTCACACAGTCCATCGACTGCTCCACCTCCCTTACCTTGGGCTTCAGCAACATTTCATACTGGAATTCTCAGAGCTCTGTAGTAGCTACTGGACTCCCTCTAGGAGAACTCCCTTCCTCAGCACACTCTCTCACCTGGAGAGAGTTGCTCACAGGCCTGAAAACCTACTTATTCAATGAGATTAAACTCAATTCCATCACAGTGAGGACAACAACAACAACAACAACATTCAACTAACACACAGGTGATGACAGCAATAGAAAATGGGTATGGACACTGAAAATGACAACAGCGAACGCTAAGGCACAACATAGCTCAGGTGAATACAAAATTTGTCCCGCTTACAAGAGACACAAGGGATAACTCAAGTACCATCGCAGGATTCCCAAAGGTGCATACTAGATATAGAGGCCAACGATGGAGGCCAAGCGAGTTGAATAGAGGATGGAAGAATGGGGAGCGAACCCCCTAACAGGCTGGCCTTCCAGCTATAACTGCATGCGCCCAGGTCAACACCTATCTTCCTGCAGCCACATGTGTTCCACTTCGCACTCGTTCCCTTTCCCAGGAACTTAGGACAACATCGTTCATGTCCACATTAGCCTTTAGGAAATAATAATAAAATATTATTCCCTTATAGATAAACCCTCTAGCTTATCCCCTAGGCCTAGACACTTAGCCTCCTCCCTCACCCTACCTAGTGGAGATTAGTCCCCCATAAATATTTCTTTGTGGTCGGTCTACATGCAACGATGTGTAATTTTTATTAATGATTTGCATAATTACATATACAAAACAGGCTCCTGGCCTTGGCATCCTAGGCTCTCTAGCCTAATCATCACATAAGCCTCCTAGTTTATTATAACTCGGCTCACCAGCCTAACTAAACATGTTTACAATTAATAATTACAACTGGGGTTTTACCTGGGGATATTACAATCCCCTCCCCTTATTTTTGCACTATCCTCAGTGCCGCTTGTTTATACATATACAATTCAAAATTCTTCAAAAAGATCCAAGCTTTAGCTATTGGAAGCCTATTATCCACTTGGTGCTCTACTTTCAAGAACCAATTTTGGTGTTCACACTGCAGCTGGAATTCATTTGCTCTACTCTATAAAGTTGTTTCAAGAAGAATCCAGCTCACTATACCATTTGACACACCCTTCTTATGGAAGCTACCATGCCATAAGCATTTCTGAGTTGTATATTCCTTTTTAACTCACCCTCCAGGCTCAAGTATCCTTTCACTTCTACACAGTCCATCAATGATCCATCTTGCCAAGGCTTTCACACACAAGGAGAGCGCCAACTCACTACCAAAGCCTCTAACCAAGGTTCTCCATTAAAGGGCTTCAGTGTCTCTATCAATAGTTCTTCTTCCAACATTCTCACTTTAGCCAATATTGTCTCAACTGCATCACGCACATGCAGTTATCATAAGAGAACATAAAAGAATTCATTTAGAAACTCAAACTTAGTTCAAAAAGGGAATCAAACTTTTCCCCAAAACATGAAATTCCATTTCATAATTCTTCTTGGTTGTTTCCATATTAGGATCGCGGCCTTCCTTGTGGTTTTCCACAAGCACCAAACTGCATACCATTTTCCTGCAACACTTCATCTTGCATACTGCCAACAATTGTCAGTATTTCATGTACATCATAATTCAATTGCAATATGTGTAGAACCATATGCAATGCTCTTAGAATTGTCTACATATAGCAATTCAAACATAATTACCAAATAATTATATAAAATAGAATGACTCATCATTCTATGCATATGCATGTTCACAGTAATATTTGTAAGTTCATTACTTTTTCTTTTTTCTGAAAAAGAAAATTTCCTGTAGTCAATATTCATGTGACTACTTGACTTGCAACTTTCCTGTTGCAATGTCTAGCAACTCCTGAAATTTCCTCAACTTCGTGAGCTAACAACATTTCAGCTATTAGTAACTATTATTTCCATGCAATAATATGTATGCATGTACTTACAAAACACATTCAACAATTGCATTTAGTACACAATTATATCACTTACTATGCATGAGTGCAATTCTAAATGCATACTTATTCAGTGCACCTTGCATTGAATTACATAATTCTCTTTATCTCAGTCATGTATCTCACCATCCATAAGTTGGAATTCTGGCCAATGTGTTGACACATTCTCCACACACTTCTTATTGTCTTCCCAATTAATTGGATGCCTTCCTTTTCGACCCGAACACTACACCAAGAATATAATTCTTTGGTGTTCATTAGTGTTAGCAAAAAGGTTGCAGCCTAACTTTTATTTAAAGGTAGGAAGATTTTAGTACCTGTGTGGCTCATAACCTTTCCATATCCATACCTTGCCATATCCAACCATGTCCTGGTCTCATACATGACTAGATTACTAGCATTCATTCCTATAATAAGTTCTTATCTTTTAATTCTTTGGTTATTACCCCACGACCAAATTAACATGACATTCTCCTATGTCAGTGTGTGCATTCAAAGCTAATAAGCTTTGAATTAATACAAGCCTCCATCATTTACCACATCCAGTGGTATGCATTCAATAATATAATCATGTGATTTTATAAAATAACTCCTGGATGAGGAAATTCTTACTTAAATTCCCTTCAGCAACTATGTAATAAGAGTAATAAACTCATACCTGCATGACTGCTATTAATAAATTTTATACTACCCGAATGTTTGATGGAAGTAGAAGCTTTCATTCTTATTTTATCAAACTTATAGCCAACACTTCAACTTTTTGTTTCTTCCCTCCTTATGTAGCAACATCACCAACAACAATTGTAAACATGCAAGCATTCTTTCCTCTGGCTGACCCAACAAGCCATAACATACTTGTTTCCACAGAAATTGCAGCAACTTCATTCTCCCTATAAAACTTTTCCTTGTTGATCCCAAAAGTCTACAATTCTTCTCGGATTCCTGGGTCTTCTTGTTCTCCCACTGTAATCATTGTACATGATTAGCTTTGACCTCAGCACGTTCTAGCCCAAATAAATCTTAGTTGCTTTTGCATTTATAGCCCCAAACTAAGCTGATATTAACCTTCATCTTTCATTAATTTCCTGGATCCAACTATCCCAACTCGTACTTGGATGAATTAAGTTCCAAACCAAGTTGTTTTATGGACTCTGGATTCTTCAACCTCCAGTTACTCTTCAGGACTGAACTTCTTCATCCCTTTCCTGACATAATACTTTAGTACTTGAGGTTTTCTTGTACTCTCCTCTTATCTTTTCCAACTAGCCTCAAACTTGACTTGCCTATGCAATCTAAAGCATATTGTAAGGATGCACATATGCCTCCTTTGCTAGCTGCATAGAATTAACTGAGAGTACTTCTTTTACCTTACCATCATAGATTCAGGTGATACCTCCAATATTTTGGGTTGTCACTCATGTCTCTATGTTACTTAAGATGGATTATTTTTAGGAACCATCGCCTCTACATTCAAAACCATGCATTGAACCATTTTCTTCTTTCTGGTTCCTTATTGATTTCTTTTTAGAAGTGACTTCTTTTTTTAATTATTCTTGACTTGATATCTCCATGCTCTTATGGAAATATCTCCACACCTTTGGAGTGCATCAACAATCCTCTACTATTCTAGCTTTCCTCCCTAGAGTGTTGACATGCATTCCTATTAGCTGGATATCTATCTCATGATTTCTTCTTCCATTATCTTAGGATGTTCATGGAATTGACTCCATCCAGGACTTTTTCCTTGTCTACTTTGCATACTTGTCATCACATATTATGCTGATATTAATTTTCAGCATTCCATTATTATTTGGAATATTCCTCTGATTCAGCTTTTGCATGAACGAATTATAATTCCATTCATGTTCTTTGAGTAACCTTAGATAGTTAACACCAACTTATTTCTTGAAGCAATTTTATTTAGCCTTCTGACATGCATATTCAACTTCTTCCATGCCATATTTGATGACCTTCATGCCATGCTTCCACTGCATATTCTAATAGCAATAATGGAGGTGCTACCTCCAATCTGTAGGACTGGTCCTTGGAGATGTCACATCTTATCTCCAAACTCTTTCATATTCCATAAAACCTTCCTTATTCCCATGCTTTGCATCTCCATATGAAATTATGGCTCATGCATTATTATGTATCGCAGATGGCTTTATCCACCTAGCATTCACATTAGATGTGCAAAGATTGTCACCTGGACTGTCTTCCCCAAACAAGAATTCCATTTGGGGTTTCCATGTTGCTTATCGAACCCAACATCTGATCCAATGACTTATGAAAAATATCAGATGTAGAATAAAGAATTTTCCCTGTCCTTCTTCCTTCTTTCTTCTATCTGAAGACATCTCTATCACATTTTTTGTTTTAATGTAACCATTACATCTGGAATCCACTTTCTGAAACCTTCCCAATCACAACTTCCTTGCTCAATTCTGAGCCTTGAGAAGAAATCTATGATCCTTTAAAACTTGTGCTTCTTCTCCGATGCACTTCTTGTGCAACGATCTCTTTTCTCTGAGCTAATGGCTCTTAGATCTTTGTTGGACCCTATCATAAAGTTCTCAGGTCTTCAATTTTCTTTTGATGCGGGTTTGAACCAGACAAAACCCACCTGCTTCCTTCCTAACCCCTTTTCCCTTCTTTAACACAATTTTCGGCACTAGCCCCTTTCTCTTATCCCCCAACCCATGCGACCATGGGTTGTGGCCAAGCGCTAGCTCGATAGGTGCTTATTCAAGACTTCGGGACTCTGGGCTTCGAAAGTTCCTAAACCAAGTCATTGTAACTCCTCGAAGTGTTGAATGGGAGAACTTGCGAAGTGTGGGGAGTGGATCTATGGTCCATTGTTCATTAGCAACCAATGGTTGAGATGCAATATAACCCTCAGCAAGCGGATATGATTATTGTCATATAGTGGATAATATTCACGCAAGTCTCATCGGTTGTGATCATCAACGCTCAGATCGACATCTCGTAATCGATTATGCACCCCCCCCCCCCTTTCCTTTCTTCCTTTTAATGGTGGGGGGTCCCTCCACTGCATAACATAGGACAATTATTCCGAAGAGTCCGGTCTCCGGACTGTGGCATCTACTTCCACGCGTCCTCTGGGCCCCAGGGTTTCAATGTTTGAACACTAACATGTCACATTTGGTGATGTCATTACGTCTCATCACCTCGGTGTTACGAAACTTTTGGAAGTTCTTCCTTTCATTCCTTTATGAAACATTCTTCCGGAGTGTCAAGTCTTCGTATTCCAAACTGGTGCCACAGACCACTATGACCATCAGGGCCCCACCACCCATACTCGAGAGGAGGTCCACATGGAGAAACATTAGAAACGAACATGTGGCCCACTCAGACAGGTGACACATGTCACATTCCAAATGAAATTTCAATCTTTGGCAGATCCGAAACCCACTGACACATGGCACACATCCCATGGGTCCATGTCATTCTTGATGACATCATCATGCCACATTACTCCGAAATTTCAGCCTTCAGAAGTTTTTACGCCTGCTTCCTTCCAGTCTCCCAAATTCCAAATTTTCAAACTTCTTTACCCTTTGGGTCCACATAGTATATCTATCACCATATAAGGTGGCAGTATGTGGCATCTCTAGGAAGGTCCACATCACCACTAGTGACGTCATCCTACCCTGCCACATCTTCTCTTTTGCTTTGGGACTTCAGGCTTCGGAAGTTTGTGCACTAGCACACCCCACTTGTAATGTCCCCAAGGCTGAGCCCTATTGTAAAGTTTGCATTATGAATTGAAATTATGTTTTATAGGCTGGTGAGCCAAGTTTATATAAGTTGGTGAGCTTATGTGATTATTAGCCCAGAGAGCCTAAGTGTTAAGGCCGGGAGCCTGCTTTTGTATATGTAATCATGCAGAACACTAATAAAAATATAAACATCGTTGTGTGCGGACCGACCACGATGAATGAATGACGGGGGACTAAGCATACACAAAGCCTGGGTAAGGGATTGGGGGTTGGAAGGTTGGAAAGAGAGGCTAATTGTTGGGTGTAGGGGCTTAAGTCCTTGGGAATAACATTTTAATATTATTCCAAAATCTATGTTAAATGTGATGTTTTTATCCTAAGTTCTTTGGAAGGACGAGTGACTTCCAAATGGGAAGAAACGAGCTTCATGGGTGAAAAGTGTCAACCCAAGCACATGCAGTTAAAACTATTGAGTTGAGCTGTGATGGGGGTTCCTCCTCCACTCGGTCATCGACTGTCTGAAACCTTGAATCTCGTTTGACCTCTGCAAGCATACCCTCACGCAACTCTGAAACCCAAAAGGCCTGTGATGTTTTCTTGAGGAGCTGATGCATCCTCCGTTTGAGCTCATGACCATTCATGATTGACCTTTGTTTGGGGTTTTGTTCTCAGATCCCTTGCCTGAACAGTTCAAGTCAGTGTGTGGAATCTATGTACACCTTACACAATCCCAAAACGTTAACCGTGAGTCTATCTCGTAATTGTTGAGCCTGGTTGGGTTGACGTATGTGTCTGTCACCTGTTTGGGAAGCCCGTGTTTGTTTTCCCAATTGACTATTGTGGACTTGCAGAGCTTGACTGCGTGTGTCTTGTTGGCCATCGTATACAACACTCTCTCCAGGTGAGAGAGGTGGTTGAGGTTTGAAGAGGCAGGTTGTCAGGCCTATGAGAATCTCTCTCCGGGTGAGAGAGTTTGTTGGGAAGTGGTTTTCTCCCAGAGAGAGTCCAACACTAGCTACGGAGCTCTAAGACTTCTTGACCCGGCTTGTTGCCGAGACCCAGAGAGGGAGGTGAAGCACTGATGGACTGTGCTTGCGAAGGTGTATACTCCCGGGCGGAACAGGCATGTGGGGAATGAGAGTCCGTGAGTAGTGGGCGTAAGAAGGCATCCTGGGGAGGAATCCTTTCGGTTATTCTGTGTAGTTTTCCCTGTAACCTCAGCCTATCCTAGGATTCCTTGCCTTGGGTGGAGCTTAGTCTCAGCTCGGGGGTGACCCACTGCTGAGAGTGATGAGAAACATGGTCTAAGGCTGGGAGGTTCGTGGAAGGCCTGCACGTGGTTGGTGGAATTATGCTAGTAATAAAAGATAAGTGTTAATTTTGTACTTAATTTATAAGTATATGCATGTCTGTGA
>JZKD02S1831327.1:328481-348489 GCA_000966675.3 Picea glauca | reverse complement strand
TTTCACCTTCCACCATCTGTCTTCCACTCTATATCTCACTTCCTCTCAGCGCCATCCTGGCCCACCTTATTCCCGTTTCGATCTCTTCGTCAGGACCATCCATTGGAAGGACACGTGGTTGTCGGTCGGTGTTTCAGCACCTGGGAAACTAAAGGGAAAGACCCCTCGTTTTTGCAGGTCGCGAAATCCTGGTATACAAAACCCCGAAACACCGAAAGGATCTGCGCCATAGATCTGAGAAAGGTCTGACCCTTGGATTTCACTTGGAATGGACGTGGAAACATGGGAGTGTACCCCATGACAGTGGGTCGAGAAGAAAAGTGAGAGTGGTGGGACCCAATGATGTCATCGAAGGTGACGTGGACCCTCCAGAGTGTGCCACTTGCCACTATGGATGTGGGAGACAATTGTGCTCTATGGGCCCGGAGGGTAAGGAAATCAATTTTTTGGAACTCGAGGGTTGGAGAGGGAAGCGAGTATGAGAGCCTCGTGGACTGAAACCCCGAAACCCAAAGTTGCAAAGTCTCGAAAATTACAGAGCCGAACAGACCTCGGAAAATTCGTGGAATCGAAACGTTTTCTTATTCACGTTGGTTTATGAATGTTGTAGTTTTATTAAGGGTTTAAGGCCTGACAAACTTTGGTTGACTGCACGTTGTGTGTGCAGAGTTCAACAAGTGTCAGGACAGCCGCGAATCGACGTCGAGTATAGAAATGGAAGAGGTGCGGATTGCCTCCAATTCATAGAACAAAAGAGAAGGAAGGGATGTCAACTTGGGATTCGAAGGATCAAACTCTAATAGGCACGAAAAAGAGATGGATAAGGAAGGACATATGATGAAAATCATTGAAAGATTGCAGAAAGAGGCCCAGGATGGCCGAGCTAATAGCCGAAAGCTCATGAGGTTCAAGGACCAGCAGGATGAATTCAACTTAAAGATGTTGAAGAGCCTAGAAAGAATAGAAAGGAAATTGAAAAAGACTCAAGCAAGACAGAGAGTCACAAGACCCCTAAGAGGAAAAGAAGATGGAGGAGTGTCAGCAGACATCGTCGTCGCTCCCCAAAGCATTCTGATAAGGAAGCACACAGTAGTTCAAGCCCATCTCCTACCAGAAAACACAGGATATTTGGGATGGATGAATTGAAAGGGGAAATGCACAAGATCAAGCCTCCAACGTTCGATGGAGAACATAAGAAGGAGGAAAGTTCTAAAACATGGTTACTTGGCATGAGGAAATATTTCCAACTACATAATTATTCCTCTCATCCAGAAGGAAGAATTGTGATGTATCAACTAAAAGGAAAAGCATCCATGTGGTGGGATGAGCTTATGCAGGTGCAACACATTAGAGAGGAAGATATCGCATGGAAGGAATTCAAGAGGTATTTCGAGAGGAAATACCTGACTAAAAGATACTATGACAGAAAGATGAAGGAGTTCTTCGAACTCAAGCTGGGCAGCATGACCATTGATGAATATGAATGAAGGTTTTTGGAATTACTGAAGTATGTTCCATTCATCAAAGATGAGGCTGTCAATATTCAGAGGTATTTGAGTGGACTGCCACCTCCCATTGGTGACAAGATTCAGTATGATGATCCTAAGACTATGGAAGAAACAATAAGAAGAGAAAAATGCTTATATGAACAACAAAGAGAAAATCCTACCTTTCGGAAGGCTTGGGATGACCAGATGAAGTTTAAGAAAGAGCAGAGGCAGAAGGGAAACAAACCTTGCTTTTTCAGAAACAGTCCTCAAGGACATCCATCGTTTAGAGAGTCGAGAATGGCTGAAGTGGGGGAACAAAGGCCTAGACAGACGCCCATTCAGTGTTGGGTCTGTAAAGAGAAACACAAGTACAGAGATTTTCGCCATAAAAATGGCAAAGCAAGAGCTGTCCATAATGTTCAACAAGCTGAAACATTGGAGGACATGGGCAGTAGAATGCCAAGGATCTATGCAGCCCTGGACAACACGCAAGACGAATTTCAATCGCACATGATTGAAGTGGAAGGTATGATTAACAACCAACCATTTACTATTTTAGTTGATTCAGGGGCTAGCCATAGTTATATAGACCCTAAAGTGGTAGAAAGTTTGCATTTATCAAGAAGAAAACATGAGAAATCTTGGTTAGTGCATTTGGCTACAGGAACCAAGAGGAAAGTCACTAAGTTGGTTAAGTCCTGTCCTATGGACATGAAGGGATTGAGAACGAAGGCTGAACTGAATATTCTGCCTTTAGGCTCTTATGACTGTTTAATTGGGATGGACTGGTTGGACCAGCACCATGTCGTCCTGGACTGTCGTAACAAGGAATTTACATGCCTGGATGAGGAGGGGAATCAAAAAACAGTCCAAGGAATTCCCAGAGCTATGGTTGTTAGAGAAATATCAGCAATCCAGCTGAAGAAGTGCTACAGAAAAGGCTGTCAATTGTTTGCAGCCCATGTGGAGGAACCATCCAGAAATGAAGTCTCAAAAATTGGAGACCATGCAGTACCAACAAAGTTTGAAGACGTATTTCAAGAGGTACCCAGACTACCTCCGAAGAGAGACATTGATTTCTCTATAAATTTGATGCCTGGAGCAGCTCCAGTGTCGAAAGCTCCTTATAGAATGAGTACGCCAAAGATGAAAGAGTTGCAATTGCAGCTTGAAGAGCTTCTAAAGAAGGGGTACATTCTCCCAAGCGTGTCACCTTGGGGTGCCCCGGTCCTGTTCGTGAAGAAAAAGGACGGGAGATTGAGGCTGTGTATCGATTTCAGACAGTTGAGCAAAGTAACTGTCAAGAACAAGTATCCTCTGTCGAGGATCGACGATCTTTTCGATCAGTTGAAAGATGAAAAAATATTTTTGAAGATAGATCTCAAATCGGGATATCACCAGATGAGAATAAAGGATGAAGACATCAACAAGACCACCTTTAGAACAAGGTATGGTCATTACGAGTTCATAGTGGTACCGTTTGGGCTGCCAAACTCACCTGTTGTTTTTATGTGCTTGATGAATGGTGTATTCAGGGACTATCTAGACAAGTTTGTCATAGTCTTCCTAGATGACATTTTGATGTATTCCAAGTCAGAGGAAGAGCATGAAAAACACCTGAGAAAGGTTTTGCAAGTGTTGAGAGAACACCAGTTGTATGCCAAGTTGAGAAAATGCTCGTTTTATCAAGGGAAGATCCATTACTTGGGGCACATTATTTCAGAAGAAGGGATCACCGTGGATCCTGAGAAGGTTGAGGCCATCAGAGAATGGTTAATGCCAAGGAATGTGGCGGAAGTTAGATCCTTTATGGGTCTAGCAGGCTATTATAGAAGGTTTATCGCAGGGTTCTCAAAGATATCTCACCCTATCACTTCCTTTCAAAGGAAGGAGAAAAAGTTTCAGTGGACTGAAGAGTGTGAGAAAAGTTTTCAATGATTGAAGCAGCTGTTAACCAGTGCTCCAATCTTGAGGATTGCAGATCCAAATGTGGATTTCGTGGTGTGCACAGATGCGTGTAAAGAAGGGTTGGGAGAAGTTCTCAGTCAGATTATGAGTCCAGAAAGTTGATTTGTAAAGAAGGATTTGTAATCTATTATGAGTCCAGGAAGCTGAAAGAGCACGAAAAGAATTATGCCACTCATGATTTGGAGTTGGCAGAAATTGTTCACGCTCTGAGGAAATGGATACATTACCTCATGAGAAAGAGGTTTGAACTCAGAAAAGACCATAACGGTCTGAGATATTTGTTTGATCAGCCAACCTTAAATGCTAGACAAAGTAGGTGGCCTGAATTTCTGTGTGAGTATGACTTTGAGATCAAGCATATCAAAGGAAAGGAGAATAAAGTGGTTGATGCACTCAGTAGGAAGATGCATGAATTACATGCTACAGCCAATAGCATGTATCAGACTGATATTAAAAGAAGAATTTTGGAGGCTGCAAATGTAGATCTGCAATACAAAGAATTGGTAGCCAAACTATAGCAGGGTAAGATGCCTCAGAAGATGGAAATTTATAAACTGGAAACAGATGGAATATTGTTGTACAAGAACAAAAAATTTGTACCCAATGTCCAGTGCTTGAAACAAATGATTTTGCAGGAGATGCATAATTTTCCTTATGCAGAGCACCCTGGATATCAGAAAACAGTAGCAGCGGTCAAGAGCCATTACTTTTGGCTGGGTATGAAGAGAGAGACCGCTTAATACATCGCCAGATGTATGGAGTGCCAAAAAGTTAAAGTTGAGCATAGGCACCCAGCAGGTTTGCTGCAACCTTTACCCATTCCTGAGTGGAAGTGGGAAGTAGTAATGATGGATTTTATTACGGGATTTCCCCGAACAGCCAAGCTGCATGATTCGATCATGGTGGTGGTGGACAAGCTTACAAAAGCTGCCCATTTTATTCCACTGAAAACTACTCACAAAGCAGTAGATGTTGTTGATATTTTCGTGAAGGAAGTGGCACGATTGCACGGAATTCCTAAAACGATTGTGTCCGACAGAGACACGAAATTTACCTCGATTTTTTGGAAAGGATTGTTCAAAGGATTCAGAATGAATCTAAACTTTAGTACAACTTATCATCTTGAGTTTGGTGGACAAACGAAGAGGGTGAACAGAGTAATAGAAGACATACTGAGAATGTATGTGATGGACAAACCATCAGTATGGGAAGACTACCTGCACTTGGTAGAATTCGCTTACAACAATGGGTATCATGCATCATTGAAGATGAGCCCATTTGAAGCACTTTATGGAAGAAAGTGCAATACTCCAGTGAGTTGGGATAATCCAGCTGATAGAGTAGTAGTTGGGTCAGATTTGCTCAAGGAGATGGAGGACCAAATGATAAAAATTAAACAGAATTTGAAAGCTGCCCGGGACAGGGAGAAAATTTATGTTGATAAGAACATAACCCGCAGATAGTTCAACGTGGGTGATCATGTTTTCCTGAAATTCAAAGCTAACAGGATTTCCCTGAAGCTGGGAAGTTGCGCCAAGTTGGCAACCAGATTTTGTGGGCCATTTGAAATCCTGGAAAGGATTGGGCCAGCTGCATATATGCTTTCATTACCTACATCCATGACTGTACATAATGTGTTTCATGTTTCATTGCTTGATAAATATATACCAGATGTTAATCATGTTTTCGATTGGAATGTGATTCAGGTGGAACAAGAAGGTGTCCTGCAAGTGCATCCTGTGCGCATATTGGACAGGAAAAACAAACAGCTCGAGAATCGAGCTATAAGGCTTGTAAAGGTCCAGTGGACCTAGTATGGTCCTAAGAACGCGACATGGGAGCATGAAGATGTTATGCGGGAAGAGTACCCACATCTTTTTGAAGATTTTGAAAAGCTTGCAGATCCAATGTAAAGTTGCACCGAGGACAGTGAAAAAATAAGGGGAGGGGATTGTAATGTCCCCAAGGCCGAGCCCTGTTGTAAAGATTGCATTATGAATTGTAATTATATTTTATAGGCTAGTGAGCCAATTTTATATAAGATGGTGAGCTTATGTGATTATTAGTCCAGAGAGCCTAAGTGTTAAGGCCGGGAGCTTGCTTTTGTATATGTAATCATGCAGAACATTAATAAAAATATAAATATTGTTGCGTGTAGACTGACCACGATGAATGAGTGATGGGGGAATAAGCATCCACAAATCCTAGGTAAGGGATTGGGGACTGGAAGGTTGGAAAGAGAGGCTAAGTGTTGGGCCTAAGGGCTAAGCCTAGGGGCTTAAGTCCTTGGGAATAATATTTTAATATTATTCCAAAAGCTATGTTAAATGTGATGTTTTGATCTTAAGTTCTTTGGAAGGACGAGTGACTTCCAAATCGGAAGGAATGAGCTTCATGGGTGACAAGTGTCAACCCAAGTGCATGCAGTTAAAACTTTTGAGTTGAGCCAGGATGGGGGTTCCTCCTCCATTCGGTCATCGGCTGTCTGAAACCATGAATCTCGTCTGACCTCTACAAGCATACCCTCACACAACTCTGAAACCCAAAAGGTTTGTGATGTTTTCTTGAGGAGTCGATGCATCCTCTGTCTGAGCTCGTGACCATCCATGATCGACCTCTGTCTAGGTTTTTGTTCTCAGATCCCTTGCCTGAACAGTTTTAGCTAGTGTGTGAATCTCTGCACACCTTGTGTAATCCTGAAACCATAACCATGAGTCTATCCTATAATTGTTGAGCTTGGTTGGGTTGAAATATGTGTCTGTCACCTGTTTGGGAAGCCCGTGTCTGTTTTTCCAGTTGACTGTTGTGGCAGTGCAGAGCTTGACTGCATGTGGCTTGTTGGCCAGCGTATACAACACTCTCTCCAGGTGAGAGAGGTGGTTGAGGTTTGAGGAGGCAGGTTTCCAGGCCTATGAGAAGCTCTCTCCAGGTGAGAGAGTTTGTTGGGAAGTGGTTTTCTCCCAGAGAGAGTCCAGCACCAGCTACAGAGCTCTAAGACTTCCTGATCCGACCTGTTGCTGAGAACCAGAGAGGGAGGTGAAGCACTGATGGATTGTGCTTGTGAAGGTGTATACTATCGGGCAGAACAGTTATGTGGGGAATGAGAGTCTGTGGGTAGTGGGCGTAAGAAGTCATATTGGGGAGGAATCCTTCCGTTTATTCTGTGTAGTTTTCCCTGTAACCTCAGCCTAGCCTAGGATTCCTTGCCTTTTGTGGAGCTTAGTCCCAGCTCGGGGGTGACCCACTGCTGAGAGTGATGAGCAACGTGGTCTAAGGTTGGGAGCTTCGTGGAAGGCCTACACATGGTTGGTGGAATTACACCAGTAATAGAATATAAGTGTTAATTTTGTACTTAATTTATAAGTATATGCATGTTTGTGATTCTTGCAATGTTATCACGGATTTTGTTGTGCATATGAATTTTATTATTTTTTCCATTAACTCTGAAATGCTAGTAGTAATTCTTTGTTTAACGATCATTAAGTGTTTTAAGTTCATTAGAATGCATAATGTGTTACAGAAGTGTTTTTCCGCAAAGTAGCGTTTGCCCGGCCAGTGGGATGATGGTTGGGGAATGTTACACCACTTCTCTCAATCACCGAACTTCGAAGTTATGATCTGCCATGAGATCTACAGCTCACAACCACTTGCATGTAGCTCTGGTGGCTCTGATCTGCTCTTCACCATGTGTTTTCCCCATTTAACTTGGCTTGATCCAACGATAAGGCTTCTCCCCAGATCTATGGTGTAGATCTCCTCCGGGACTTCGGAACTTCGGGCTTCGTCCCTTCTCTTATTTTTGCACCTAACTTCATTGAAATCACGAAGTCTAAAGGAATTCCAAGTTAACTCTCTTGCACTTTCTCTAGATCTAACGGTCATGAAGGATTCCCCCTCTCATGAATAGAACCTATAGCCCCAACACCACAAATGTTGTGATTTATTTCTCTGTGGCCATTTCTTAAACTTATTATGCCTCTTGTGTTCGAAACAAAGTCCAGTGTTCTTTCAATTCCCTTCTAGCACTCTGTACATCAAAATTCTCTGGACTTCCTACTCCGAATTTCTCATTCGTGGCCCCGCCAGGTTCCGGGTAGAAACCATGGGTTATGAACTTGAATTTTGTTCATTTCAACAACAATTATTTTCTGAAACTTTTGCTTCAACTTCCACTAACATGGCCCATCCAGGATCAGTGTTGAAACCATGGCTCTGATACCAATTTGTAACATCCCCAACCAACAACAGGCCGGGAAACACTACTAGCTCAACTAGCTCTGATACCAATTTGATACCATACCTAGCCATAGCATGTTGGGCAACGTGCCTCCGGTAGCTTTGTTTCTCTACTCTGATCTATGACAGCTCCAGCCTTAAACTACTGGGCTATGCCACACAGAGATACTTGCGGAAAAACATAGACATCCATATAAACATAGAATGACTATTCTACATATATATAACATATTAATGCAAAAATAACAATAAGCCTACACATGCAACATATACAACATACACAAGAAATACTCATCAATTATAACATATGTACCATTACACAGCATGTAAATGAACATAAAAGTGGTACTTATATTTTATTAGAAGACATCAACTACGTGCAGAGCTTCCACAAACCTTCCAGCCATGGACCACGCTGCTCATCACGCTCAGTAGTGGGCCACCCCTGAGCTGGGACTAAACTCCATCGGGCAAGGGATTCCTAGGATAGGCAAGGTCAATAGGAAGTTGCACAAAACAACAGGAAGGATCTTTTATCCCAGGAGCCACTTATGCCCACAACCCATAGACCCTCATTCCACACATGCCTGCTCCACCCCAGGAGGGTACACCTTCACTAATACAAGTCCTTCGGCTACTACACCTCCCTTACCTTGGGCTTCAACAACAGGTTGGACTGGAAGTCTCAGAGTACTGTAGCTTCTACGGGACTCCCTTCCAGGGGAACTCACTTCCTAGCAAACTCTCTCACCTGGGAGAACTGCTCATAGGCCTAACAACATGCTTCTTCAATCAACTCTTATGTCAAACGGACACAGGTGATGTCAACAACAAAAATTCACACAGTTTAAGAGGAAGGATTCTCTCCCATGAGCCACTTACACCCACTTCTCATAGACTCTCATTCCTCAAATGCCTGTCCCACCCTAGAAGTATACACCTTCACTGTCACACAGTCCATTGGTTATCCACTTCCCTTTCCTTGGGCTTCAGCAATAGGCCGGACCAGAATTCTCAGAGCTACGTAGAAGCTACTAGACTCCCTCCAGGAGAACTCCCTTCCTCAACACACTCTCTCACCTGGAGAGAGTTGCTCACAGACCTGACAACCTGCTTCTTCAACCAGCTTCAACTCAATTCCATCACGGTGAGGACAACAACAACAACAACAACATTCAACTAACACACGGGTGACGACAACAACAGAAAATGGGTATGGACACTGAAAACGACAACATCCAACGCTAAGACACAACACATCTCAGGCGAATACAAAATGCATCTCACTTATAGGAGACACATGAGATAACTCAAGTACCACCGCATGATTCCCATGTACTAGATACAAAGGCCGACGATGGAGGCCAAGCGAGTTAGAAGGAGGATGGAAGAATGGGGAGAGAACCCCCTTACAGACTAGCCTTCCAGCTATAACTGCATGCGCCCAGGTTGACACCTATCTTCTTGCAGCCACATGCATTCCACTTCACACTCGTTCCCTTTCCTAGGAAATTAGAACAGCACCATTCATCTCCACCTTATCCTTTAGGAAATAATAACAAAATATTATTCCCTTAGAGATAATCCCTCTAGCTTAGCCCCTAGGCCTAAACACTTAGCCCCCTCCCTCACCCTACCTAGAGGAGCTTAGTCCCCCATAACTCTTTCTGTGTTGTCGGTCTACACGCAATGATGCGTAATTTTTATTAATGATTTGCATAATTACATATACAAAATAGGCTCCTGGCCTTGACATCCTAGGCTCTTTGGTCTAATCATCACATAAGCCTCCTAGCTTATTATAATTCGGCTCACCAGCCCAACCAAACATGTTTACAATTCATAATTACAACTGGGTTTTACCTGGAGATATCACAATTTACCTATATCACCCACTATAGTGTGACTTTTCTCCCAACTAACTTATCTCTATGCATGCAGACTCTCTCTCTGAAAATGTGGTCCTCCACTTGTCCAACACCCCTGTTTTAGGAGGTTGGATTTGACTTTCTGACTAGGAAAAAGTAGGTCTACTTGTCTACTATGTCGGTTGAGTATATTATGTCAATGGACAATATGGTGGCTTCTGATTACTAAGTTTTTCACCTTTGATTACTCGTCGTTGCCCCCCTTGCACATCCATGGATCTTGCTATAGGTTTCAATGTACTAGTTGACTATGATCCCTATCATTGCCCCCCTAAACTTGAATGTCTCCATGGTATAAATTTTCTACCAGCCACAAGTTCCTCCTCGACTATTATAGCGCTCTAAAATGCATCATTCAAAGTGTGAGGCATCAATATCCTCACCTTAAATATGATGTTATAGTTTATCCCATATAAAAATTTGTTAACCCACAATGTTTCTGTGTTCAAATGTGGTGCATACCTTAGCAATTCCATAAAACTAGACTCATATTCAGGTATCGAACGATTGTTCTTCCTTAATGAGTTAAACACGTTCAACTACCTTATAATAAATTCTCTAAGAGGCAACATTCTCTAAAATTCTCCTCGAATAATTCCCATGAAGTTTTAGACACATCCATCCTGAACTGGGGCAATAGGGTCTTCCACCAAAGTAAAGCACTTCCCTTTAGCAAGAATATACCCATATGGACCTTGAGATTAGAGATGTAATCGCTCAAAGAAAAATGCATTTCTCTATTTTCCAAGTAGACTTCAACCTTCGTCCATCAATAGAACCCTTAAACTCTGAAAATTTAACTATTTTCAGCGCTCTATGTACATGATTACTTTCAGGATTTTGTGATCCTTTAACGTACATTGAGATTCCTCCTTCTCTTTCCAACTTGTTCATAAGTTCATTTGAGATCCTTTGGAATAAACATATCATGGTTATTACCTCTCCAGTAAGTACATGTCCATGTTCTTGGACATTTTTCTCTTCTCTAGGTGGGGAACATGCATGTATAAGCTATGATAAAGGTAGACATGTGCCTTGACCTCTAACTATTGTACATCTTTTTCCTCACATGTCCATGATTAGTTGATATGAGAAAACGATTCAAATTCAATTAAATTAATCTTTTTTTTAATATATATATATATTAATTAAATGGATCCAAAACTCTAGAGTTTGAACTAGGCTCTAATACCACATCCCATACCCCTCTTAATGTTAACTTCTCATGCATAATTGCACAAGTTGTACAATTTGCGTTATTCAATTTGCGCACATTGCGTTGAGTCACATGTATATAATATTTTTATTTATGTATGAATATTTATACTCATATGACTATTTTCACATACATAATCAATATTCATATAATCTAATTCATTGCACAATGATATGGAATTAGTTGTTACAATTTATTGATAAACTACACTTATTAATGAATTCCTTTGCCCAATATTAATGGCACAAAAGTATCTATCTTATTCTAAATCGTATAATTATAATTATAGAAAATATAATTATAAATATAATCTATCATGCCAATTCTTAATTCACAAATACAAATTATGGTACCACATCATTTAGAATTTTCATATATGGAATCTAAAAACAATTTAATAATTGCTCTCATATCATCAACGTCATTATTACCTATTGGTTTATTTTGCACAACTAGGATTTGATTTAGGATTTGATTTTGGATTTATAGAAAAAAATTAAACTCTAAATTAGTAAGTTGAATCCATAGCAATTTTAAACATTACAACCATAATTTCATAATTTCATATTGCAAATACTTTCTTATCATTAAAATATCATAATTTTGTATAATTATTTGCACTGAAGATAATAATAATAAACTCAAGCAAAGATAATAAGTAACACTACCTCTTGCTTATTTAATGATTATATTATTTTCTTTAAAGAAATATTACCAAGAATTAAAATAATTTATTCACATGACAATTATGAATTCGTCAATATAGATCACAACCTAAATTATTAAACTATTCTAAACCTTAATCTAGGCCAATTGTGGTAATATGCACTTAAGGAATGTGGGTATATATATTTATTCTCTTTAGTAAAAAGATCAAAAATTATAATTCATGGAAATAAATGGAAATAACCAAGCTGATCTTTACAATAAACAATCTTTGGATACTATGCATATTTTTATATCAAAAGTGTATTGGAAAATAAATAAAATTATCAAGAGTTTTATATAAAACTAAATGGAATAAATTCAACATATGGACATACTCATTGTTGATGATTTTGTGAAGATAATTTTAAACTTGAAGTTTCTACTTCTCATGTGAACTTTTCCATCCTTGAGTAGTCCACAAGTTGACCACCTTCCCAACTTTAATGGGTACTTTCCCTCCCCAAGGATCCCCAAGCCATAATGGGGTTGTATAGATGGTACCAATTTATCAATTAAGAGAAGAGTGAAGCCATTAATAGAAGAAAATATCTAGTTCATAACACTCTTTAATAGATCAAGGTCTTCAACAATCACCAGTAGAAAGATAAGTATTAGGGTCTAAAAAATGTTTTTCTCTTAGGTCAAGATTTCATTTTATAGGTTCTATGGCTCAAGCCACTTGTTCAATTCATGCTACAATATGATTTGCTAAATTAGTAATTACCTATTATTGATTCACCCATGTGTCACTCACATGCACATGTTTACAAATAATTACTTATTTAAAAATATATAATAATGATTTATCTTCACTCAATTCCCACATTTCTTATTTTTACTCTTAGATGTCTCCTTGATTTCCTCCTCATTTCCTATTTGAGTGGATGCACATGTAGTCACCATAATTATTTGTTAACTCTCTTTAACATCTCCTAACCCACTTTTCTTTACCCACACTTCTATTTGAATTTGAATTAGTGTTCGTGTGTACTAGTAATTAGTTTTTAGTTAATTAAAATTACTTTATTTTTACTCCATGCACATTCCTAGAATGTATTTATTTTCTCAATGAATTTTAATTAATTAATTAATTAATTTCTCTTTGTTATGAGACACTCAATAATCTATATTCGCAATCATGCTACTATCCATTTAATTAACTTTTCCTTTATGTTACAATGCATAATCTATCTGATCATTCTTCTCCTATTAAATAAAATGTACATGCTAAAATATCATCTTTTATATTTTTAATCAATGTGTACTTGAAAATTTATAACAAATACTAATGGTTCATTGTTCCTCCATGCCCTTCGAGAGTTACCTTTCAGTAAGTACCAAGCATGACATGTTTAAACATTCCCTTCAAGCATCCAACTTTGTTGGTGGGGAAATGGTGCAATTGTTGAGACCCTATTACTCAAGATTTGTTTCCTTTGTTGAGAAACTAACATTCAATGAGGAATAAAGTCATTACCTAATTGTGCGTCCCTCAACTATACCTCGTGAGTGACCAAATCTATGACCTACTCTCATGACAACGTGCAACCTCTAAATAAAAGAGTCACTATATTTTCAACCTAGGTCACATAAAGGAGTTCTAGTAGGTGGAGATAGGAATATTGTTCATCATATTCTGATGGTACCCTAAAAACTTCCATACGACCTCATTACCCATATGTGGACCAATCGACAATCATGTTCTCTATGCCTACACACATTACAATCAACACATCAAATAGTTCCATAATCAAAATCAAAGAATAACATTAACCATTTAACATATTATAATACCCTCACTCAATCCAAATTCCAATATATTGTTGACACAATTGCACGTCAATATACACTTGTCGTTTCATGTCACACTACGAAAACCATTAGTAGCATCTGCAAGTTAATGTATCCAACATTTTCATTTCAAAGTGTCATATTCATATGGGTTGACAATGTCAGTTATGCAACATCACTCTACTTTAATGCATCCATGTTATTATAAAAACATATAAATGAACTCATTTAAAATCATCACTTAATACCAATCAAATAATTAAAAGTTTGAGTTTCATCATCAAATTACAAGTCAATAATCTAGGCCATTTTTAAACAAATTCCCTCCGATAATAAGATCCAGTCTATCAAACGAGTAAAGAAAAATGGGTCATTAAAAATAACATTTTAGAAAATATACTAGGTATGTGTATGTGGTCACACTAAGTATCAAATGGGTATTTAGAGTGGAGGTGGAAAGAAAATACAAGCATGATGATGGGTTGAAGATAAATGGATTCCAAACAGGTGTTCAAGGGGAAGTGAATGGTTCATGGGATGGAGAAGGTTCCCATGAGATGAATGAGAAAGGTGAGATATATTATAAGGTAAAGAATAGGAGATAAGAAGAAAAGAAGGAGAATGATATGAATGGAGAAAGTGAATATGAAATAAGATGAAGGAGATATGGAGAGGTAGTACGAGTGAGGTGAAAAAGTAAAAAAAATAGAGAGGAGTAAATAGAAAAGGGTATGTGAAGGTGAAGGAAAAAAATTAGAGATAATAAAGTGAGGAAATGAAAGGTGAAAGAATATAAAAAGGGATAAAAGAGAAAGATAATGGAAATGAAAATTAATAGAGATATGAAGAGTAAACAAAGGTATATGAACAAAAATAATGAAAAGAGGGAATAAAAGAATATTTAGGATGGATGAATGATCTAAAAAGGATCCAGAGAAGACTAAGGACAACTCAGAATTTTTAGAAGCAACCCAGGAAGTTCAGAATGGTCTCAACAGACAGAGAAAGGGAAAAAATTCAAAGTCCTCAAAACTCAATGAAATTGGCATGATCGCGAAGAGCACATCGCAAGAGTTCCAACGACATAAACAACTCGTCAAACGAAGTTACGGATCAAAATATATTCACAGTCAAAGTTTTGGTCAACCTAGCCTAGTCAATAGGGATGAGTCAACATCCGTACTCCTAATGTCAGCATCATTACAGATGACGTTAGGGTCTATACAATGTATGTGGCACATGCAGAGGGTGACACATGTCATGCTGACATCAGGATGACCTCAGCATGGTGATGTGGTAGCACTACAGGCTACCACGTGTCACTCATTTTCAACATTTTTGGGTCAATCCGTGGACCAATGAGGAAGTTCCACGTGGCATTCCGTACAACCACGTGGTAGACCATACGGGACGTGGTAGGATGATGTGGCAGGATGACACAGAAGGTGGCGTGGCAGGTGACTGTGCAAGTGGTTGGTGTGGGAGAATGGTTGGCCTCCACGTGGCCCAGTCATGGGCTACCATGTGGCAGTGGGAAAATTCCCAATGAGGGCTCGAAACCGGATTTTCAAAAATAAAAAGGGCCCTCCAAATCTGGCAGAGTCCCACCAAATTTGGCGATCGAACTACAAACTCTGACCAATCTAAACAGCGCTCCAAACTTGGAAAAGTTCCAATCCATATATATATATATATATATTGATATTGATATTTTTATAACTATAACCCAAAACGGGAGGCCTGCAGGCTGGACCTCGGGACCTCCCCCTATCCAACGCCTTACAATAACATCCGTCATCGTTGGGCCAACGAAATTCGTTGGTTAGTACGCCCAACTTTTCCATGAAATGTTGAATCTGCCCACAGATGGGAAGAGGGGGCTTGATGGTACGGACAAGCACAAATTTCGAGACACAGTACAAAGAATTAATTGCAGGGAACAGGCACACAAATTGAGATGAGATTTCTCAAGGGCCTGGGAGTGCTAGAGTCAGATTGAGGCGTGGAGACAGACATTTTTGGGTAATTCGACGCCACGAATTCAATAGTGTTGTCTATTTTCTGATCTGAGCAAAATTTCTACAACTTAATTCCAAAATGAGGTATACTTATGTATTTTGCCAAATTCTTTTGTTGAGTTAATGAAAAGGTCTACCCATTTGAGACCACGACCTAGAGACGTAGTCCACCAGGGACGAACTCCGTTATCAAGTTTTTGTGTTCAAATTTGATGCTTATGTCTCTTCATTATTGAGATTTTCCTTCTTTATGGTGCACTTTAATTTATGCTCATTTAATACAATTATTTATAAGTCACTTCGATGAAAATATCTCGAATCATGTTGGTATCAGAGTAGTCATTTTTGACTTGAGTTGTTGAGTGTGAATGCTTACTAGGGCCAAGCATAAGTAGGGTGAAGGAACTCTTAATACTTTCAATCCCGAAGTTGATCGTGCATCCCAAAGGAAGAAAATGGAAGAAGAGGACAAGCGTGATGAACTGGAGAAAAACTTCTATATGGTCTTTTATCGCATGTCAGAAATGGTCGAGCGAATGTATGGAGACTACGAGAAGAGGATGAAGAAGAAATGGAAGAAAAAGGAAGCACAAGTTGATGATGATGATTCAGTAAATCAAGGGGATGGAGGAGACCCTCCTAAGCCTCCATATTCACCATCAAGTTCTATCTCTTCTCCCTATGAGCATTCTCATCATTCTATCCATAAAGCTTCTTTTAAGAAACCATTATTAAAGATTGATGTAAAATTTTCTTTACCTATGTTTAATGGAGATGTTAATCATGAAAAGCTAGATAATTGGATCCGATAGGTTGAAGTATATTTCCATGTTCAACAGATTGATGAAGAGGAAGTTAAAGTGCAATTGGCTTCTCTTCGGTTGGAAGGCATCACTCTCATATGGTGGGAGAGAAAACTTCAGGACAAAAGTAAGTGTGGTAATCCTCTTTCCTCATGGTCGGAATTTAAATCAGTGATAAGGAAGCAATTTTATCCATTGGGTTATTTACATAAAGCATTGATGGAATGGAAAAATTTAAGACAAAGTAAAGGTCAAACTGTACAAAGTTTCACAGAAGAATTTAGGAAGAAATATCTTTCATTAAACATTCCTTTGAATCCTTATGAAACTTTAATGAAGTATATTGGTGCACTTCACAGTTATATTCGTCATACTTTGCTATTGTTTAACCCCACCAGTCTTGAATTTTTTTTTGTGCAAGCCACTCACCTTGAGAACAAGTGAAGGCATGTTCAAGAAGATCCCACAAAGAAACCTTCCAATATACCACATAAGAAATTTAAGAAGTTTAAATGGAAGGACAAGAATACCACCACTGTAAAGAGAGAAGAAGGAAAACCATATTGTATTAATTGCAAGAAAAGTGGTCACGATGATGAACATTGTTCGAAACTACATCCAGAGAAGAAACTGAAGTAGTTCGATGGAAAGGAGAAGACAAAGAATATTGCTATAGTGCAACAAGATCTTGGTTCCAATTCAAGAAACGAAGGAAAGATCACACCGGTTGGAGTACAAGGTAAATATTCCCTTCACACTAGTTCAAATTCCAATAATGAGTCTCATGATGATGAAAGAAAGAGGAATGAATTATTTCATATAAGTTTTGTATCTAAACACACTAAGATAGATACATTGTTTGATCTGAGTTCCCGAGTAAACTTGATATCTGAAGCACTTGTCAAAAAGATTGGTCTTGAAACTAAACCACGTCCGAGGCCTTATCCTCTTGGTTGGGTATGTGATAAAGAAAAACTCAATGTCACCAAGCAATGTAGGATCATATTTTCTATTGCTTCAAAGTTGATTGATGAAGTGGATTTGGATGTTATATCACTTGATATATGTTGCATGGTGTCGGGGATTCCTTATCTTTATGATAGAAAATAATTCTTCCTTCTTCATGAGAACAAATATCACCTTACTAAGGGGGGAATGGAATATATCGTTAGAGCCCATAGCATGAGGGTAAACACAATACTTGTTAGTGAAGGACAAATGAAAATACTCATAAACACTAATAAGAGATATGTACTCATGGTCATAAGGGAGAAAGATGTCAGAACATCTGATGTTTTCCAAGGATGTGATCCTTCTCATAAGAAATAATTAATTGATATTGTTTTTAAGTATGATGACATTTTCCAGGAACCAGATAGATTACCTCCTAAGAGGGAAATCCAACATGAAATACATCTTCAACAAGATTCTCCTCTTCCTGATGTGGGCATGTACAGGATGTCAGTTGTAGAGATGACAGAGATCAAGAAGCAAGTACTAGGCTTATTGTATCAAGGGGTCATCAGGCCCAACTCATCTCCTTTTGGTTCTCCAATCGTGATGGTTCCAAAGAAAGATGGCACATGTCAAATGTGTGTCGATTACCGGGCCTTAAATAAAATCACGGTGAAAAATCGATACCCTCTTCCTTGTATAGGTGATTTACTTGATCAGTTAAAGAATTTTGTTTATTTCACTAAGTTGGATTTGTGCAGTGTATACCATCAGATCATGGTTGCAGAACATGATGCATGGAAGACTGCCTTTAAAACAAAACATGGATTGTTTGAGTGGTTAGTTATTTCATTTGGGCTTTGTAATGCTCCGACAACCTTCATGTGTGTGATGAATGATGTATTCAGGCCTTTTCTAGATGATTTTGTGATTGTATATTTAGACGACATTATTATATTTAGAGGGACTTGGTATGAACATGTAAGGCATGTAAAGAAAGTACTGGATACTTTGCAAAGGGAAAAGTTGTATGTAAAATTGTCCAAATGTGAATTTGGTAAGACTACACTTATGTACTTAGGTCATATTGTAGGAGGAGGACAATTGAAAATTGATCCTTCCAAGATTGGTGTATTTGTAAATTGTCCTGAGCCCAAAAATGTAACCGAAATATGGAGCTTCTTAGGTGCAGTCCAGTATTGGAGGAGATTCATTTCAAACTTCTCCTTTATAGCAGCTCTTTTACATGTCTTAACCAGTGTGAAGAACGCTTTTTAGTGGGAAGGAAAGCAATAAAAATCTTTCGACACTTTGAAGGAAAAGATCAGTACCGCACCAATTTTAGCACTATCAAATCTTCAATAGCCCTTCAAGATCGAGACAGATGCCAGCAGATACGCCATGGGTGCAGTATTGATGAAATATCGTAAGCCTATTTGTTACCACTCTGAAACTTTTAACCAAGTTTTTTTTAACTATCCTACATATGATAAAGAGTTGTATGCATTAGTTCAAAGCGTAAAGAAATGGAAGAACTACTTGTTAGGGAAGGAAATAATCATACATGTAGATCATCAACCCTTATAGTATCACAAAGCACAAACCAAACTGCAACAATCTCTACATTACAGATGTATGGGTTTCCAACAACAATTTCATTTGGTAATCAAGTACAAAAAGGGTACGAGTAACAATGTAGCCGATATGCTTTCTAGACCTCCTATTGATGCTTCTACTATTTTGAAGAATGCTTCTTTATCTCATGATAGAGATGTGGAACAATATGCCATTGATGAATATTTTAAAGAAGTATATGAGAAGCTAACCCATGGTGCACAGGTAGAGAACTATTGTCTGCAGGGAAGTCCAAAGTCTAGAGGACTAGGTTCCAGCCCCCGGTCACTGGTTATGAACACATAAAGTCGTGTATCACTGGGAACAATGCTTAAATTAATAATCATGTGGTTTTGCGCATATGTTCACAAGTAAATGGTTTGAAGGAAGCGCCTCTGCATTGTTGGAATAATGTAACTGCGAAGAACATTCTTATTATTTTTTATTATTGGATTAAATCCCCATTAAGGATTAATCATGTCATTATTATTATTATTGTTATTGTATTAATACCCATTGAGGATTAATCATGTCGGTAATTGTATAAGGACCAAATCCCCTTTTGCAGATTGGTCATCAGACAATTACAAAGTGCAGAATAAGAAGTCGGCCCCAACATTTATTATGGAATACTCAGAATTAATTAAACGTGGGTTTACCCACCCAGAGTGAGAGGTCGGCCGTGCCAGTTGTGACCTTTCACATGTGCCAGTCTTGTATAAATAAGAGGCTAGTGCCTCACTTCAAACACACAACTCACTTGCTCATTCTCTTATGAGGCAAGCTGCAATTACCAGTTGGAGAGAGGAGAAGAAGAGTGGTGCATCTCTTGGGGAGGAATTTATGTATTGGTTTGATTTATCTCTTAAACATTGTATAAGCTATTTATGATAAGGAAATTTTTGTTTGGTTTTCTTCCCCTAGAGGGTTTCCCAGGATAAATGTTGTGTCTCTTGTGAATGTGTATTTCTCAGTGATCTTGTTCTTATTATGCTCTTATCTAATGAAATGAAAAGAACTATAATAATGGCATAAACATTAACATGGTTTCAGAGCCAGCCTAAAGAAATCATTATTTGTGTTGGAAGATTGATTGTTGTCATTGATGTCAACCCTAGTCATGGGTTTTGGACCGCAAGAGTGATAAAGGTATCTGGACATGAAGGAAAATGCACATGCATATACAACAACCATGAATGGATAGTATACATCATGCTATTTCCGGTGGTATGTGGCATGTCACATGGATCCTCATGGTTGAGGAGAAATGAATTTTTGAAGA
>JZKD02S1831327.1:294020-305819 GCA_000966675.3 Picea glauca | reverse complement strand
TAAAAGGAGGTTGCCCCCTCGAAGAGGCTTATTATCTAAAATTATCTCTTTTTCAAGGCGTTGAGTACTTTTCCTGAGGTTTTTCTATGATATATTGATGTTTGGTTCTTAACACCGCTTCATTTGAAATGCTTATTAATGGTGCACCTTCAAAATTATTCCATTCCTCTAGAGGGCTCCGTCAAGGATGCCCCCTTTCCCCTTTTTTATTCCTTATTCTGGAAAAGAGTTTGAGTCATCTCATTCATGAAGCAAGAAGAAAAGGTTTAATCTTAGGGCTCAAGGTATCAATACCAGAGGTTGTTACTCATTTACTTTTCATCGATGATGTATTGTTGTTTAGTGAAAGTACTATCAGGGAAATACAAGCAATAAAATATATTTTGAACCTTTTCTATAAAGAAATAGGGATGGAACTAAAAAATAGAAAATCCTATATAAGAGTGTGTGAACTAGAAGATGAAGTTAGAGAACACTCAGGGGCTTTGTTCTCTATTGAATTTTTGGATATTGAAGCAGAAATCAAATATATAGGTTTTATTCTAAAGCCCAACTCCTACGAATATGCAGATTGGAATTGGTTGGAAGTTAAAGTTCAATCTATGATTCATATATGGTCGAATCATTTCCTCTCTCGAGGGGGAAGACTAGTCTTAATCAAATCAGTTCTTTGTATTATTCTTGTCTATTGGGATACTATCGCAAAGATTCCAAAAGAAATCTCACAACAGATTCACAAATCAATCTTTAAAATTCCATGGTCAGGAAAGAAACAGGAAGATGGTATCTCATTGGTTAGATGGTCAAAAATGGAAATGCCAAAGGACTTTGGTGGTTGGGAAATTCATAATCTGTTGTGGTTTAGTAGAGTGTTGGCGTCAAAAATCCTTTGGAGGCTCATTTCAAACAAACTTCTATGGGGAAGGGTTCTCATATCCAAATATCTAGCAGGTAAAACCATAGAAGAGTGGTTCTAATTCCCTAGAAAGACAGTTCCAACAAGCTCAATTGGTTGGAAAGAGATGGTTGATTCCTTCCCTTTACTTGGTTCATGGGTGGTGTGGAGAAATGGTAATGGAAGAAGTGTTAGAGTTGGAGAGGATCCTTGGGAAGGATTTGATAAAAATATCATATTATCTTAAGGTCTATTAAGAAGACTTCAGGCTCATATTATCTCCTCTTTGCAAGATGCAGTGAACCCAAGCATGGATGTCACCAGAGGCACAATATGGAAGTCAACAACAAATTTAAACTTAGAAGGGGATGTTCCAAAATAATTTTCAACCTATGTGGCTTCCCTGAAGAAAGTTTTTATTCTGCTCGAGGTGTACGAGTTGGACTCTATAGTATGGTCAAAAAACAAAAAAAAATGAAATTTACACTATTAACTTAGGATATCTAGCCATAGAAGAGGATAAATTAGAAGGAGATTTGAAATGGTGGTAGAAATCAACATGGAAATGGAAGGCACCAGAAAAAATGAAAATCCTCTTCTGGTTGGTGATGGAACATAAGTTGTTGAATTGGGATGTTTTATGCTATGTTTTGTTCAGGGTGAGACAACCCCACATCTTTTATTTCATTTATGTTCACCTATCGGGTATGGGAGTTTGTTACGCATAAGGTTTGTACTCCCCTCACTCATTTGGATGAGAATTTAGAGGAATGGCTAGATGCTTGGTGCAAAGACTCAGATTGAAAATTAGTTGCTTCATTATCGAGCATTGTAGTTTATTCATATGGTGGGTGAGGAACATGTAAATATTTTAAAAAAAATGAATACCAATAGAGGTGGTGGTGGAAATTATTTACCAGATGCTGACTTTCTACAAGAAATATCTGAAGAAAACGAAAAGGCGTATCCCCACAATGTAAGAATTGATTGAGGAAACTCCATGGGGGTTCTTTAATGGTGTTATCCAAGGTCATCCTCTAGTCTGTGGTATTGTTGTGGTGCTCTATATAAATGAAAATCATCATTTTGAAGTGTGTTACACTCGAGGAAGGGGTTCTAATATGAAGGTGGAGTTGAAAACACTATGGGCCCTTGTTTTCCTCGCAATTTCGCTCAACTTGAGAAAGCTTCAGAATTTTGGAGATTCTAAAGTAGTGTTGGATTGGATAAATAAAAAAACTCATATTCAAGTGGCAAGATTATAGCCAGTAATGAACAGAATTAGAGAGTTGTTATGGGAATTTGAATGGCATTCATTCTCACATGTTTACATGGGGCTTAATCACGAATTTGACCAACTGTCAAAGGAGGCGCTAGAAATGGAATCTAGAGATTTTTTCTATAAAGAATTCCAAAACAATATGCCAGTTAATGACATGTCTTTTGATTTATAGATGTCAATCATGAAATATGTTAGTGAGTCTATTTTATTTTTGAATGTATAAAGGTTGTAGTGAGCAAAGTATGATGGAGATATGTAAACATAATGACTGGTATGGTTATAAAGTTAGTATGAATATTGTAAGCCATAGTGGCAAAGAAAGTATGAATTAAAAGATGAGAAATCCTTTTCTTTTTTGAAAATGGACAGGAACATGTATATTTTACTTTTTTGGTTGAAATATAAAGTTTTTTTTTTCCTCGGGAAAAAAAATATAATAGTTTTATTTGAAAAAAGGTTAAATAATTTATTATGGGTAGATAATTTTTATCAAAATTGTAGTTTTGAATTTGATGAAATTGTTATTTATAATGCAAAAATGGATTAAGCACCTTCAAATATATTTCATATTTACAATGTCATATTTTAAGCCAAAAATGTTGTTCTCTCTTCCCATTATTTTGAGTGATCCAAAAGTGCAAACTAGTAGTAAGTTTAAATTATAATTTTTATAAATGTAGATTTATATAGTTGTCCATAATTTAAATAAGTTTTTTTTAAAACAATTGTGTTCAAATTTTTTTAATCTCCATCATTTGAATGGGCGTTCCATTCACCCTTAAAATAAATAATACAAAAGCACATAGCTAAAGACAAAACCATTTTGAGAGGAGTGTTATCCTCCCCACCCATCTTCTATTCCTACAAGAAACATATTGAGATCTTAATGAATATATTGTTATAACAATATTGTTGGTGTGGCAATGTGCCTCGCAGAACCTCAGGTTTACCTTGGGTACCATACTCATAATGCAAAGACAAAACAATTTTGAAAGTTATCACCATAATTAAAATAATACAAATGAAAGGGGACATTCTAAAGAATACTAAATGAGAGATGAAAAAGAGAGAAAAGGGAATAGAATAGAAGTAATAGAAAGAGTAAAAATAGCCTAGTGGGATAGCTCAAGTGGTTGAGTATTATGAATTACAAGCAAGAGATCTCAAGGTTATGTATCCAAGTGGGTTATCTTTATAATACATTTGATATTTGCGATCCTCAATTGATATCCCTATCGAATCACGTGCATTAAATCTACATTGTCCGCTTTCCATTGAGTACTATCTTCAAAATGAGAGAAAATGCCAAAAAATTTCCAAGTATTCATTTCCAAGAAAAAAAATGTTTAGAATAATAAACTAAATAAATAAAAATATATTTTCCTAAAAAAAATAGAAAAAAAAAATTAAGTAACTAATTAAAAAGAAAAGAGTGAAAAAAAAACTATTAAAAAAATGAAATAAAAAACTAAATACAAAGAGTGAAATAAGATGGGGAAGAGAGGGAACACTCTTTTTATTTTTTTATTTTTTTTTTAATAAGTAAAAAATGACTTTTTCTTTCACTCCCAAAAAGTTCACATGGATGAACAATTATCTCTAGTAATGAGCAAAATGTCATTTTGTCCACTAAGAACACGAAAGATATATTGATATTGCTTAGCAATTCAATTCTAATTAAATGACCATAATTTCTGAGTTTTATTATTAATTTTCTTAATTATAAGAAAAATAAATTTTATGATTAATTTAATTAATTTACAAGTTTTATTATTAATTTCTTTAATTATAAAAAAAATAAAATTTATATCAATTTAATTGTATATAAAGTATATTTTTAATGTCCACTTATACTAATTTGATATGTTAAATGTATGTTAAGCTTCTTCTTTTTGTATGATAAAGAAAAAATAATTTTTAACACTTTTTTAATAATAAAGGAAACTAACTTTAAATATTAAGTTTTTTTATTAAACAATGATAAATTGTTTACCATAAAAACCTTCAAAATTTATCCATAATAACTTAATCAACTAACTTTATAAATCGCTTTAATTAATTTTTCTTTACTTATTCTTCAAATCTACATTTTTTATATGGATAAAAATTGCTTTATACTATGACTTATGTATATGCAAAGTACACCTTTTCAATCATAATTATGACATTATAGAAACTATTTCTCCTTCCATATCTCATGTCTACATTTTTTATATGGATAAAAATTGCTTTATACTATGACTTATATATATGCAAAGTACACCTTTTCAATCATAATTATGACATTATAGAAACTATTTCTCCTTCCATATCTCATGGTTCCATTCAAATCTAGATCTTCAAAGTATTAAAAAACTTGCCTTGATATCTTAAGGTTTGATATTACTACGAGGGGTATATTCATATCAAATGTTTTTTATTCATCAATTCGAAGTCTCCTCCAATTATTAAAATATTTTTCCCATTTCACTTAGGATGCACTAATGCACTTTCTAACCATAGCATACACATCAATAAGGTATTACTCATATTAAAAGAGGCTTGTACCATATTTGAGATTTAATATTTACAAGCACTTTCAACTTAACATTTGATCATCTGTTGTTATAATCCTAAATTGCACCATACATGCATACCTGGTATCAGGCCATCTTACATGTTATTTTTGCTAAGTCATTACTGAGCAACTCTTCTTAAAAACACTATTTTTGAAGATGTGCGCACCCTGCACCATTAATGCTCGCGTATGTACGCTAGCTTCATCATTACTGCTCGCATACGTACGTTAGTTGCACCATTACAACCCGCGTATACCCACAAAAGTTGCAAAAAACAAAAAGTTGCAAGGAATTCATTGAGATTACAGGCTATTGGGTAGTTTCCCAACTGTCCCACCGCTTATAGCCCGTCACCCAACCGAATAACCATCCTTTTGTCATATAAAAGGAGGTTTTGGGATCTCATTCAAAATATAAGCATAAGAACAGTGAAACTCTGCTCATTTCGCTTCCCCCCTAGCCCCAAGAATTTGCAGCCACATTGTGAGTTTTGAGCCAGAATTCCTTATTTCTTGCATTTTTCCTCATTCATAAGCTTATGCCATTTCCCTAGAGAGAATTGTGAGAGGAGAAGGATACGTGGAAGCAGTTGGATCTTGGTGAAGAGGAGTCCGGACTAGGTTCGAGGAGCAGTCTCCGATCTCATTGTAAGTGACTTTCTGAGATTAATAAAAAGAAGTATTTTTTCTGTCCCGCCATATGATGTGTTCAATCTTTATGTTTGATTCATGTTTTATTATAACATCTAACCCACTAATTCATATATAAGATGCATGTTCGTAGTTCTTTGTTTGTCTGTTTATGAATGCAGGTTGGCCTTGGGAGGAGATTTGCAGTCGAGGAACAACTAAAGGCAAAAGGATTGACACCGGACGCGGAGTTTAAGGTAGAGTTACCAGATCCTTTTATCTTTGTGTTTTACACATGAATGTGGGGTATTTTCGAGGTAGTATAAAGAGTAGGAGACTTTAGATGGTTAGCTCTGCCTACATGTTGAACCCTAGTGTAGTCCATAGGGAAGTTTTCCCACTATAGCACCTGTGGGGCCTTTACAAGATTTGATTGTCAAGATTTGATTAAATATTGACAAGAACTTTCAACTTATCATTTAACCAATAGGTGATGAATGGACTAAAGCTTTGATTTGATTTCAAACTAATAATAGAGTTAAACGGAACTTTGTATTTATTAATCATTTATATTTTTATTATAAAAAAAATATAAATTTGTAGTTGAATATTACCTTTGCAATATTATAGTTAAAATTTACTCAAATACATTTTTTTATAAGTAAGTAGATGCTTTTCTATTGATATATTGACAAAATGTACAGTCATAACAGTTTGGCTAATGATAATAGTTTGGCTGAAGGATTAGTCATATGTCCATCAAAAGAACTAGATTTTGTTGGCCTACCCTAAGGGAAACTAGGACAACTATCAAAATGACAAAAAATAGCATGCTTATGCATATAGTTATCATCTGACAAGTTTAAACAGTAAACCCAAAACTACAAATAAACCCAAAAAAAAACTATCATATCCATATTGTAAAGACGCATAATAGCTACATGACCATTATTCATCTAAAACATGAACTCGGGGAGCCCCCTTGGGTTGAGCGTCAACAGAATGAGTCAGTGGCTTAGGAGGCTGAGAGCTCAAGAGATTATCTTTATCTTTTGTAAATCTAGAAAATTCCACCATGTTTTTTTACCAGCCACGATACCATAGTAATCAAAAGACCAATTTGACGCTCCAAAGCATCCAACCTCTGAATTAATTTCATGTGTTCTAGCTCTTGCAACCTCATTCCCTGTTCCACCATTTCCTTAACATGCCAATAGAGATCCATTGTTCGATGGAACTTAATGTCCTCGTTTCTGGTGCATCACAAATCAGGGATAATTTTCCCCACCTGTATATCAACCATATCATCCTAAATATGATCCCTCACAATTCGAACATCCTCCTCCAGAGCCGACATTAATTCCTTGTTTTTTAGGTCGACCTCAAATTGGTAGCACACAACAGCTTCCTCAACGGCGAGGTCTACCCTCATTTTTCGTTTAATCACCAACTCTACATTTCACTTCTTGGGTGCCATGATACCCCATGCCCTACACTGCATGTCCCATTTATTGAAATCACTCAAGATATCAATATCCCACAACTGCAAACCTCCCCACATAGATACAAACTGAGGAACTAGAAAAAAAAGTATGAAATTAAGCATAATCTTACCATATTTTCTAAGCTTCCTCCCATGTGTAGGAAAAATGTCTACCTGGATGGAGCCGACAAGATCAATAAAATTCATTGAAGGGCTCATAAATAAAAATATCCAGTGGATCCTACAAGTCATACCTCCCCACTTCTTTCCTAGTACTTTGGCCATCATGCTCATGTAATCATTCATCCCCCATCGGAGTAGAGGCTTCATACTAGAGCACACGAACCTAGGAAATGACAGAATACAAGCCAATAGATATGACCTTACACACATATCTATAATGGCCCTCTTCCCTACCAGCTACCCCATTATCTTGATCAGTGTGGCCATGTGGTACCCAATCCAGGTGTATACTCTAATACATATACTAACACTTTTACTCATAAAATTTGTGACATAATGCAATCTAAAAATAAACTTGTCTTGAAGGAATGAATGGTAAAAATTCAATATTTTGAAAGAATGGTAAAAGGTAATGTTCATTATTATTAAATACAATGGAAATTTTTATATTATTTTGGTGTTAAGTTGGCCTGGCAAGGTGTTACCAAGTGTACCGTAAAGTTCCTCAATACATTATTTCTCTCTTTTGAAGGAGTGGTTAAGTGTAATGATCACTATTATTATTGGCAATTTTTATCTTGTTTTCCTAATGGTAAAGTGTCATCTAGTGTAATATTCATTTGGTGTTAAGTTTGCATGGTAAGGTGTTACCTAATGTACTATAAAGTTCCTCAATAAGGGTAAAGTGTCATCTAGTGCAATATTTTGTTGGTGTTAAGTTAGCAGGGTAAGGTGTTACTTGGTGTACTATAAATTTACTTAATAAATTATTTCTCTCTTTTGAAGGAATGGTCAAGGGTAATGTATTATGAGGAAAATATCTCTATGGCTAGGGGAAAACCACAAGAGATGGAACAACACCCATAAATCAACTCTAATCTCAAGTATGCTATATAAATGAAATGCTAACAAGAGAAGGCTAGAATCCTACCTCGTCTGGACATCTGAAGAAGACCATCATTGAGCATGTGACCCAAAGATTTACACCTGCAAATTCTCTTCAAAAACTAAGATATCCAAGCATCTGGTAATGATATATAATGTTAGCATATAAATTATCATAATCCATTAAGATTCATAACAAATATTCCCATGGAAAGTAATACAAATATTTGCAAGATATTAATTGGATGAGAAAAGAGTATTTCTATTAATGTAATCAACATAAGTACATAGGTGAAAAACTTTTGTAATGACACATATTGGAACCGAGAAACTAAGTCCCTCCAATTGGGCTTCCACAACTTCAATACTCCACAAAGGAAATCTCACATGTAGGATTCAATGAGGTTCTCCATCCCAAGATAGGAAGATCTTGGGCGTTGAACACAAAAATTTCAAACTTTCAAGGACAAAGGGATGCACACTCAATTGAGGAGAAATTTATCCAGAGTATCTTTTCTCTCTATGATGTGTTGATTGTCTTCAAGGCTTGTATATGGCTCAATTTATATCCTCCAAATGGAATTCAAGGGTCGAGTTGGAGCGTTTCTAGTATACGAAAGGTAAAGGATCATAGATCTCGTGACTTGGCATGGAAACCCGATGCATTTTAATTTTTTGAGCACAAAACCCAATGTACGGGGCTGTAATGGAGCATCTCGCGTACATACATGAGCTGTATAAATGGAAAATCGCGTACATGTATAAAAATGATTATTTTTAGCTCTAGAGTGATCAGAAAAAGGGCAAATGAAGTCTGTAGAGGGAAATGGAAGGTCATCAAAGAAAGATGCATGGAGTGTGGAAAATTTTTCTATAATAGATTCCCCCTAATGTGTGAGGTCAAAGGAGTATCTGCGATGGCCGAAATACATTATAATTCCTAGAAGTGGAGTAATGAAGACTCAGTTGGAAGTACTAGTTACTTGTGAGAATATTACAATTCATGATGACTTTGTACACATGGATGCCAATCTGAATTACGCTACAGATCGATGTGGATGTATATCAAATAGTTGTTCATGGCCATGAATAGGAAAATACAAAGTGGACATATCCCATAGGCTATCATATCCACGAACAAGACACAGTGGAGTCCAGCCTCAAAACCAACCAAAGATATATGTACACAATGGAGTACAATCTGATATTTCATGATCACTTGAAGTCATATAGGTATTAGTCTGATGAAAGACAACAACAGATATGGGGTGTTGCTACTATAAATTGGAAGTCTTCTACACTATCTACCGAAATGGCAAGTCTACATTATGTAAATAGAGGAGTTGAAGTTGAATAGAATGAGACTTCATTTGATTACCGATCATTAAGGTATATCATTAACAAACGCGAGACAACCCACCGATAATGAAAGTAGGTGTCAAGGCATCGAGTACATTCAATAAGTGTGAATAAGGTTGTTGAGGTTGAACACTTGAAGAATCCATCAATTAGGAGACATTAATGTATTCACAATTGTCGATGGTGGGAGAACCTGCCACTGATGACTACAAGTTTCTTGGTACTCATAGGACTCTAGATCTCGATTCTAGAATAGATGAGCTAAATTCGATGGAAGGAGACCCACTGAAAGGAGAGTATTAAGGAATATCTCATCATCCAGTGTGAGGTACAAAGAAATATCTTGATAATTAGGAGGAGCTTGGACGAATAGGATGTTCATGAACCAGTGACCATGTGTGTCTCTTGCATGCACCAGATGCAAGTAGTACACAAAAGAGACCCTTTGAATAGTAGCCGATGAGTAAAATTGCCGACAAAGGAGAGGAAACCACCAATAGGGCTAATGGAATCCAAGAGATTGCACGAATCCCAATGTCTGAATAGATTTATTGTTATCGAACACAAGGGAAACCCCCTAGTCATCGAACAATGAGGAGATGTCATCTGTTGGGTTCAAGGTTACCTACCAATGATGAAAATAGGCCCAGGGTGCAAGGTATGACAACATCTTCATGTGATTCTGAGATACATTGAGGGTATGGCTAACATGCAAAGTCAATATTTATGAGGAGTGACTAACACAAGATGATACTTCCTTTGAACAAGAGCATGAGACATATGGATAAATCAGGAAACATAGACTTATCACTAATCATTGGAAAAATTTTGGGACGCAAGAGGCATCAACAAACTCTCCATAGGGACTAGAAGAATAACCAATCGGAGGAGTAGACTCTAAGTAACAAGCTCATCTTCCTAAGTTCATGCTAAACCCAAACCTTGGATAAAGTGAACTCAAGAGTTTGTTCTATTTTCAAAGATGACACAACTATTGTTGATAGGAGACAATATTCTTTTCTTTCCCATCTTTTTTTTCTTTTTTATAGGAAAATAAATGCTAGGATACAAGAGAGAAAACGAGTGTCATGAATAAGAAATTAGTTCCAAGCAGTGGAACATACCTATGCTCAATGCAATGGAATGCATGTGGGGCATGGACACTCGGGGGGATGTTTCCTCTATGGGTAAAGGATGTCAAGCTGCAAAGGATATATGAAAGACACTGCTTGGCTAGTGATGAGAATTGTTGAGGCAAGAGTCTTATAACGAGAAAGCAGGAGTCAACATTAGGCTCAACAATGAAAGAAGGATAATGGTATGAAATTACAACTTAACTCAAAAGTGTCATTTTTCATAGATTTAGTCCCCTGGGCCCGAAAAAGTATAAAATAATACCCAAGAGAACTCTTCTAGCCAATGGTGACTAGAGTATTCCTTTTTCGTAAGTAGTCTACTTGGTCTGAAAGAGGGTTAAAATTATACCAAATAGACTGTTAGGGTCCTAACCTGCACATAGGTAGATCAATATATTCGGATGTAATAAAGGTCAATATTAATAAGGCCTTTCAATAAAATAGAATAAGGCAGATGTAAGAAGACCTAATAGAAACTTCCACTTCTAGAAGGATCTTCCTCTAGATGCTTCTCTTGATAGACATATTTAGTATAAATAAGGGTCGAGCGTACGAAAACCCTATCTTGGAGATTATTGTAACTGAGTGTTGCTCAATTGGATGTTTCCCCCTCGAAGAGGCCTATGAACATTGCTTTCTGAATCAAAGTGTTATTTATGTTGTTATTATTATATCATTACTGTGTTATTGTGGAGATTATGCTGGATATATTACTGTTATTCAGTCATTTCTAGCATTTTATTTATGTTCTGCATATTTATTATATCTGGTATATTGCAAGTGGTATCAGAGCACTTTCCTTGGTAGAAATTGTGGGAATCTTTTTTCAGGGTAGAGACGTATTCCGACGTCTTTAAACCATAGAGATTTGTCATTATGTGCATAAACCCACGGTTGAGGGATTCATACACGCAAGAAATACAAGTGGTTCTTAAGCACACATATGTTGGCCACCCTTGTAACCCCTGTTGGTACCCCTTCGAGTGGTAGCGCATTAGACATCACCTGTGTACGGATCGACCTAGATTTCCTGAAGCCCTCTTTAGATAAACCTATCGGCCACCGGACTGCTATAGTGTCACCAAGAACAACACTCGGGAAGATACTCTCTAGTACCTAGGTAGTCGGGTAGTATGGCTAAGGGTATGGTCTATCCTCCTTAGTTAGTGCCCTGAGATATTGGGCCGAGTACTACTATTGGACCCCACATGTATATTAGAGAGCTATAGCACAGGGCAAACCCTTGTCTGTAGAACCCTTGAATACCTAACCCTTGGGGGACGGAAACATAAACAAATTAAAACAGACTAGATTTATTGTTGTGCAAATGTGTTCGGGTTTCCAAGTAAATACACATCTCTTTCTGGTTAAGCATTTGGGCATTTCATC
>JZKD02S1831327.1:283094-293970 GCA_000966675.3 Picea glauca | reverse complement strand
CATCAATGCTACCATAAATACAACCATGCAATCCTCAATGGAGGAAGTCAAACAAGAACTGACCACCCAGCTTGAATCTGTCTTTGCATCACTCTGCACCAAACTGAAGATCCCTGCAAATGACCATTTCTTTGAAGCACCTCCAAAGCATGAAGGCAAAACTTCCTCCCATTCCCATACCTTTCAGTCCCATCACTTGCAATGTGAAATACACCTTCCACAGGTGGACGTGACCAAATTTGATGGCTCGGACCCCATTGGTTGGGTAACCCAAATGGAACATTATTTCTCTTTATATGACATTACAGATGACTTGGCCAAACTTCGATATGGTGTTCTCCATCTAGATCAAGAACGTTGGCAATGGTGGCAATGCAGAAAAACTTCTTGTCAAGGGTATATTGCTTGGACCCAATTTGTGACTGAGCTTTATGACTTCTTTGAAATGAACACCAACCATTTGGTTTGTTTGACAAAGTTGAAACAATCCGGAACAATAGAAGACTTCATAGCTTCTTTTGAGAGCCTGGATTTTCGAACAGAGGGCATGACTGATGCTTTCTTTCGAGCGTGTTTTATTAGTGAACTCAAGGAGGAGATTCAGGCCCATGTCCTCATTTCTCGACCCTCAACTTGGGTGGAGGCTACTAAAAGAGATAAATAAGCACAATAGTTTGTATCATCTCAAAACTGAAAACCCTCCTTTATCCCTCACCCTAAACCCGTCACTCCCACTACTCCCTCTGCCCCATTAAAAATCCAAAAATTGCCCAGGGCTGAAATGGCTGAATGCCAACTCAAAGGCCTTTGTTATAATTGTGATGACAAATATTTCCTGGGCCATAAGTGTAAGGAATAAAAGATTTTTATGGCCATCTCTGAGGATATTTCAGAAGAGGATGTTGAAACTCCCCTTGTGTCTGAGTCACCTGAAATCACTGACATAACCCCTCCCTCAGACCCTCCCAAAGTAGAACCTGTCATTTCCCTCAATGCTCTCACTGGATTTTCTGCTCCCCAAACCCTCAAGTTAATCAGTTACATCAAGCATCGGAAGGTCATCATTCTGGTTGATAGTGGAAGCACCCATAATTTTATTCATCGCTGCATTGCCCAAGACACTCATTGCTACATCCATGCTGTCAACAATTTCCAAATCATGATTGCCAATGGTGGTTCCATGAAATGTGGAGGGCACTGTGAAAATGTGTGTCTCCAAATCGGTGACTACCACCTAAAATCCCACATGTTTGTTATCGATATGGGTGGTTGTGACATTGTGTTGGGTGCAGACTAGCTAAGAACTTTGGGTCCCATTCTCATCGATTTTAAGGCATTAACCATGCAATTCGACCAAGAAGGCCACCAATATAAATTCCAAGGAATCATTGTTGGTTCAGCTGAGGTCATTAGTTCCCATCGCATGGAAAAGCTGCTCAAAAAAGGTCATTCTGGTGTCATTTCCCAACTCCATGCCATTCAAGCAACACAGACACACCCAGTGCCGCATGACCTCCAAGCTCTCCTTTATAAACATCAAATGTTATTTTCCACTCCCCAATGCCTCCCTCCTTCCCACAGTTTTCATGATCATTCCATTCCCTTTGTACCCAGAAGCCTTCCTCCCAATATTCGTCCATACCACCACCCCTCCTCACAAAAAAATGAAATTGAGAAAATGGTCCAGGAACTCCTTAATGCAGGCATTATTTGCCCTAGTGCGAGCCCTTACTCTTCTCATGTAGTCATGGTCCTAAAGAAAGAAGGTTCTTGGAGAATGTGTCCTAACTTTCGTGCCCTCAACAAACTGACCATTAAATACAAATTTCCCATTCCTGTCATTGATGACCTCCTGGATGAATTGAGTGGCACCCAATTCTTTACTAAACTTGATCTTCGCTTGGGTTATCACTAGATACGTATGAAAGAGGCAAACATTCCCAAGATGACCTTTCGCACTCATGAGGGCCACTATGATTTTTTGCTCATGCCCTTTGGCTTGTGTAATGCCCCCTCCACCTTCCAAAGACTCATGAATCACGTCTTTCATCCCTTTATTTGTCATTTTGTCTTAGTTTTCTTTGATGATATCCTGATGTGGATCAAGTTCTCCATCTCCTCTCCCAGCACAAACTTTTCCTGAAACAGTCTAAATGTGCTTTTGGTGCCTTAGAAGTAGAATACTTGGTTCATCTGGTTGGCAAGGATGGTGTCAGGGTGGATCCGAAAAAGATTGAAGCTATGCAATATTGGCTGCACCCAAAGACTCTCAAAATCTTGCGTGGATTTTTGGGCTTAACAGGGTATTATCGCAAGTTTGTTAAGAACTACGGAAAGATTTCAGCACCTCTCACTGCTCTCCTAAAAAAGAACTCTTTCACTTGGACTCCAGTCGTTGCTCAAGATTTTCAAACCTTGAAGACGGCCATGTGCACCACTCCGGTTCTGGCCCTTCCTGATTTCACCAAGACATTTGTGTTGGAATTTGATGCCTCAGGGAAAGGAATCAGCGTTGTCCTTATGCAAGAGGGTCGACCTTTGGCCTTCACCAACAAGCAAATGTCTAAAAGGAATCTGGGCAAACCCATTTATAAAAAGGAAATGTTGGCTATTTTGCATGCCGTTGATTTGTGGCACCCTTATCTCTTGGGGCAATGCTTCCAAATCAAGACCAACCATCAAAGCCTCAAGTAATTTTCGAAACAATGCATTTCCTCCCAGGAGCAACAAAAATGGGTGACTAAGCTCTTTGGTTATGATTATGAGATCATTTACAAGAAGGGAAAAGACAATGTAGTGGCAGATGCACTGTCCCGCAAATATGAAGAAGAAGGATCCGTTTTTTCTCTTTCCTTCATTGTACTCGATTGGCTCCAAGATATGCACCAGGAATGGCTTCAAGATCACAAAAGTTCGCATCTAATGCAGCAATTGCAGACCAAGGCTCCGGCTCCCCTAGGGTACTCTTGGCTCCAGGATGAGCTTCGATATAAAGGTCGTTTGTATTTAAGTAAACAATCAAATCTTAAATCCACAGTACTTTCTGAGCTTCATGCTACACCCACAGTGGGGCACTCAGGGTTCACCAAAACATATGACAGAGTCAAACGTTATTTTTTGGGGGATGGTATGAAACAGGACATCCGTAATTTTGTCGCTAAATGTGAGGTGTGTCAATGCAACAAGGGAGAAACCGTCCAATCTCCGGGCACACTACAACCGCTTCCGATTCCACCGGCTATTTAGAAGGATATCTCTATGGACTTTATTACTGGCTTACCCAAATCAGGGAATAAATCAGTCATAATGGTGGTTGTGTATCGCCTTTCCAAGTATTCTCATTTCTGCACTCTTCAACACCCATTTACTACATCCATGGTGGCTCAAATTTTCATTGACCAGGTCTTCAAGCTTCATGGCATGCCGCACTCTATTGTTTATGATCGTGACACAACTTTCACAAGAAAGTTTTGGCAAGAACTGTTTAATCTCCAAGGCACCCAATTGCATCTCAGCGTAGCTTATCATCCCCAAATTGATGTTCAAATGGGAGTTGTCAACAAGTGTTTGGAAACATATCTAAGGTGTTTTGCCTCTAAAAACCAACATCAGTCGGATCAATGGCTACCCCTAGCTGAATGGTGGTACAACACTTCCTACCATACAGCTACTCACATGACTCCTTTTGAAGCAGTATATGGACAGAACCCACCTTCAGTTCTCTCATACTTACAAGGTACCTCGAAGGTCCAGGCGGTTGACCAAACACTTACAGTTCAAGAGGATATTCTTTGTACCCTTAAAGATAACTTTTTCATGGCACAAAATCGCATGGAGCAACAAGCAGATCAAGGTCGCTCTGAACGTCAATTTGCAGAAGGGGATCAGGTGTTTCTGTGACTGCAACCATACAAGCAAACTTCCCTCAAGGCCGCGCATTGTCATAAGCTAGCGCCCAAATTTTATGGTCCTTATAGAGTTTTCAAGCCTATGGGATAAGTCGCATATCAGTTAGCTCTTCCCAGTCAGTCGAAGCTACATCCAGTTTTTCATGTTTCATGCTTAAAGAAGGTGATTGGAATTAAGTGAAAATTTCAAACCAACCTTCCCAAGTTAGCTGAAGAAGGATCCATTTGGCTACAGCCAGAAGCAGTTTTGGACTAGTGTGCACGTCGCCTGCATCAGAGAACCATCAAGGAAGTGTTAGTCTAGTGGAAAGATGCAAATCCAGCAGATGCCATTTGGGAACCAGCTACCAATCTGCAATACTTTCCTCATCTCAAGCCTTGAGGACAAGGCTATTTTTAAGGGGGCGGACATGTTAGGGTCCTAACCCACACATAGGTAGATCAATATATTCAAATGTAATAAAGGTCAATATTAATAAGGCCTTTCAATAAAATATAATAAGTCAGATGTAAGAAGACCTAATAGAAGCTTTCACTTCTAGAAGGATCTTCCTCTAGATGCTTCTCTTGATAGACATAATTAGTATAAATAAGGGTTGAGGGTATGAAAACCCTAGCTTGGAGATTATTTTAACAGAGCGTTGCTCGATTGGAGGTTGCCCCCTCGAAGGGGCCTGTGAACATTGATTTATGAATCAAAGTGTTATTTTTGTTGTTGTTCTTATATCATTACTGTGTTATTGTGGAGATTATGCTGGATATATTACTGTTATTCTGTCATTTCTAGCATTTTATTTAAGTTCTGCATATTTATTATATCTGGTATTTTGAATAGACGTCCTTTCAAAACCATTTAATGAGTTTGAAAGAGACAAGTTCACTTGGAAACATTTTCATTTTTTGGATTCTAAAAAGAGATTAACTAAGACTCTAAGATGTTGTTCTAAGCAACATATAATGGGGGAGGCTAGGGCTCCCATGTGGGATTTTTTTCAAAATAAAACAACTCACTCGTAGCTGACACAATCTTGGGACAACCCAAAGCTTTCCAAGCCAAGGAGGATAGAATACTTGTAGAGGATCCTTCATCTACAATACATCGAAGAATGCCAATTATCTGGAAGGGTGTAGAAGAAGGAAGGTGAGATTTTACAAGATCATTCCAATCAAAGGAAACCATCCTAGGAATTGGAGGGAGAGTACTCAGAGAGAGTGGAATTCTCCCTTGTTCAGAAGGTACAAAACTAGAAATTATAAGGACATGGTTGAAAGACGCATCACCCCCCAAAAGAAGAGTGGGATTGACTAAATATTGCATCGCCAATGTCAGTTCCTTATACTTGTCACTCTCCAAGAAAAGAGTGGGATCGATCGAATATTGCATCAGCATGACCACTTCTTCAATAATTGGTTGAATAATATGTGAGACATCATGGTCAAGAGATGCATCACTCCCCAAAATAGGAGTGGTGTCGGCTAAAGATTGCATCAGCACGACCGTTGGTTGAACAAGATGCGAGACAACATGGGAAAGAGAGACATCACTCTCCAAGATACGAGTCATGTCCCTCGAAGATTGCATCAACATGAATGTTGGTTGAACAGAATGTGAGACAACATGGTCAAGAGACACATCACCCCCAAAACAAGATTGGTGTCGGTCAAAGATTGCATCGGCACACCCATTGTATGAACCAAATAAGGATGATATCCGCGCTTATTGTATCACTGCAATAGCAGGGCACAAATGAGTTAGGTGATATCCTTTGCAAAGTATACAAAGTAAATTGGGCTTACATCCTATACTTATAGGTTTCTCAATCATATCAATTCCCCCAGCATGACTTGCAATGGCCGGTGACATGCTCCCAGCATGACTTGCAGAGGCTAGTGGCAGATCTCCAACATAACTTGCAGAGGTTGGTTTCAGGTCTCCAACATGACTTGCATAGGTTGGTGACTTAATGCCAGTCTAACTTGCAATGGCTAGACTTGCTCTTCCAACATGACTTTCAGTGGCTGGTTGTGGCATCTGAGACCATGGTATTGGGAAAGACTAGTTTTGTGAGATCACAGGCCAAATAGGGTTCTGGTATACACCATGGACCTACCCGGTAGGATAGTATCCTCCTCCAAATTGATTCATAAAAGTTTGTAAGGGAATCATCACCGAGGAATCCTCTTGGAGGATAAATTTGTTGATTAATTGGGTTAGTTTTCATTGATATCAACCCTTGAAGCAAGTTTGGTAGCAAATTTTGATATCCCAATAGTATGGTTAAGGGACTTAAGTTTTTTTTATGTATAATGGTATGAAGATTAGTTATTTTTTAGGTAAGACTATTTTAGATGGATATTACATGTCATGTCATTTCTAGTGATATGTGGAATGCCGCATAACTCCTCACGGTTAGAGAGTTATGGACTTGTGAAGTTGGAGAACCCTAATGAGTTATCTAGAAGGTCAAAGAAGTCAAATTATTCTATAAGCTCCTAGAAGAAGTTGACTAGCCAATGGGTGAAACTAGGAGTTAATCATGGGTTAAGTTGTTGCAATAAGAAAATAATTAAAAATAAATTAGTTGCAACTAGAAGTGGAGAATTTACTATTTGTGGATAAAGTGGTTATAAGTGGACAAGTGGTTAGAAGTGGGTTATCCCTAAAAGAAAGATGTTGGGTTAAGTTGGTTAGTAGGTAACCCCTTGAGGAAGCTACCTGGAAGTATAAATAAGAGAAGAATGATCTCCTATTATCACCTATTGAGCACATTGAATATATTTAATTGTGTAAGTTTTATTGCAGGTACTTATTGATACATTTGAAGTGATGCAAGTCTGAGGTAGCACCAAGGGTTCACAATGAAAGTTTCAGAATTGCAAAAATACTGAAGAAAAAAAAAAACTAGTTTTTTAGGTGTACGTGGGTTGCAGTGGAGAAGGGAGCATATGTACACGGGATGGCAGTATAACAGGGCACATACATGTGAGAAAATCCATGAAATCTTAAGTTGTTGAGGGTGTCAGGTTATCAGAGTCTGAAAGCAGGCTCCCAAGAAGGTCTACAATGATCAAGTACAACAGATCTATCTAAAAAATCAAAAGTTATGTCATATTCTTATGTGTAGTTGGATATTGTTGTCATCATGAGATATGGTTATGGGAGTTTGAGGTTTTTCCCTAGAGAGGGTGTTGGTTGTATGGAAATTATGGTATGAGTTAGATCTACATAAATACAACATTGGTATGTTGGTATTATTCATTGGTTCATCATGTTGGTTCAAGTGTTGAGACATAGTTGTATTTATTGGTACATGGTTGAGGGTTTTGGTTGTGAAGTGGTTGTGAAGTTGTTTCTATGGCGTGAGGATGCATATCAGTAAGGTTTTGATGTCTATTCCATGTGAGGATTATTACACTTTTTCATGATTGTACACACATGTATGGCACATGACTAGAGAGACAGATGCATTTGGTTAAGGAGTGTATAAGATGATGTATGCATAGGGCACAGCCACATATAAGACACGATGACAGGTTTCAGGATGATGTGATAGAGGTAGCAAAGTTTTTGAAGTTTTAGAAAAGGTGAAAACCCTAGCTTTCTAAAGGTGTACGCAGGTTGCATTATAGATAGGCCACATACATACGCAAGATGCAATATAGACAGGGCCTGTACATACACGAGTTGTAGCGTATACAGGTCATGTACCTGTTGGGTTTTGTTTGTACAAGTTGAGTACAGGTACAAATTGGTTACAGGTCAGTGGCACAAATTGGTTACAGGTTGTTGGTACAGGTTGGTATAGGTTTACAGTGGTATATCTCACAATGACATTGGTGCAGTGGTTTCATCATTTTACACTTATATTTCAGGGCGGAAGGATGGGGAAGGGATAGGTGGTTGTAGCCACCTTCCAGTTGTAGACGGAGAACATAGGGGGGTGTATCCTTCTTCTGGTTGTAGCGGGAGAATTGGGGAGTTGGAGCTTCCCTCATGTTGTAGCCTGAAAATATAGGGGTTGGAGCCTCCTTCTAGTTGTAGCTAGAGAACAAAGGAAGTTGGTGTTTCCAATGAATTTAATTCTTAAATACATATAAGAAAAAGCATTTCGTGGTTTTCTCCCGCATTGGGTTTCCATGTAAAAACACTAGTGTATTGTGTATGTGTATGATTTTTTATCGTTCATGGTTTATTTACTATACACATGTTGAATTATAATGGTATATTAGACATAAATATAAACAACACTTATATAGTGTGGTTAAAAAGGATTAAAAATATATATTACTGATTCACCCCCCCTCTCGATAATCCAACAAAAGTGACATGATATGGGTTACTCATGTGAGGATATATGTTTCCCCTAGATGAAGGAAATTTGTGAAAGGGGTTTCCCATACTATAAAATTGACTCCCCTCGGATGGAACACCAAAGGACAAAGGGAGGTTCTCCATGAGAAAATAATTTGTAGGAGCCGACACAATGGAAGAAGGATAGATGGATGGGATGTACGAAGTAGAAGAACCGTCCATTTAAGAACTCGATCCTGGAAAAGTGAAGCTAGGATTGGGTCCAAAGGAGGGAGGATTCCAACCTCCTACTGTCGGATTTGATTGAGGGATATGACCCCCCCCCAAAAAAAATGAATATGGAGAATAAGGAGGCATCGTTTCCCCATACCCAAAACTAGGATTCACATAAGACAACGAAACAGAGGATGCCAAGTGTGAATTCATGTATAGAATACCAAAATAGAAAGGATTAGAGTCCCAAGACATTAGTTGAGGACTACGATTCAATGTACCACTCAAAAATAGAAAATGATTCGTCCCCATGGACTAAGAAGAGATCATGGGTTGGGTGGTGCTAACTGAGGGAGTCACAGGGGCTCTACCAACCATAACAATCGAAACTCACGATGCAATACAAAAACCTAAGGCCAACTAACAATCAAAGAGCACACTCCTAAATAAAGAGAAAGGCCAATGCACACAAATAGGATATTATGGTTGAAATGGACCTCTTGAACTAAAGTAGGTATGCCTCACCCAAGAGGGGTCTGATATTCCACAACAATAGAGTGGAGGTATCTGAACTAGTTATAAGGACCCTTGTAGGTTTCATATCGCAGTCGGTTATCCTCCATAAAGTCTGTGTGTTTTCTGATCCCTATCTGACTCAAGGTACCTACAAAATTACCCCTGCAAGCAACCTATGTGGCTACCTAGTGTTATAATGTTATTTTACACCTAATAATTATGTTATTATCACCTAAAGATCACCTATCCAATCCAACAACATTCACCACCTTTTCCCTAAGTTTCCATCCTAATTTCCACTTGGTCGTTGTTATCCTTCATTAAGGGTGCGACCGAAAAGGGTTGGTCCCTCCTTCCCTTCATTAGGGGAGTGACCAAAAGGGTTAGTTGCACTTTCCCTTCATTATGGGTGCGACCAAAAAGGGTTGGTCACTCCTTCCCTTCATTAGGGGAGTGACGAAAAGGGTTAGTTGCACTTTACCTTCATTATGGGTGCGATTGAAAGTCTTGGTCGTGATTTATGTACTACCGGGTCGCGACCAAGTCACTATGTCCATGTGTATGGGTAGCGACCAAGCCTAGAAACTCCTATTTGTGGACTTGGTTTCGATGGATGAGACTTCCCAATAATTTCTTGGGGTTTAAATTCAAGAAGGATTCCATTATGAGCTCAAGAATATTATTCTAATAACTATATGGTCTTATCCCTAAATACTTATAAGAACCAATCCATTTCCCATGGGAAAAGAGGAGGAAAGAGCTAGCAAAGTTACTCTATTGATTTGGTTGCAAGACTTGGGTAAGAAGCTTGGAAGGAGGCCATCTCTTCGGTCTACATTTGTAATTTGTAATATTGATTCTTTTATTAATAAAACACATACTGGATTTTTCCCTCTATCTAATTGTTCATACAAGTTTATGTATTCATTTGTAGAGAATTAGTATAATTATGTGTTATGATATGTTATTAGATATGTTGTCAATCCATGCATGATTTCTTTGATATTTGGGAGGCTTTCGTATTATTTGAAGGTTTTCATGTATGAATCAGATCTAGGAACATCCTTAGTTTATGTCTCTATTCCTGTCTTAGCAATTGGTGGACCCTAAGGGAGCTCAACTCCTGCAGGGTGCAAAATCCCTACAATGGACTGACGACTATTGTAGAAAAATCCCCCTGCAGATAGGTGAATCTCCTCTTGAATTTTAGACCCCTATACCAAGACAGAAAGATGCTAACATTTGAAACTAATATCCATTAGAATCTAATTACCTAATCAGAAAGAGAAGGAGAAGGAAGAAAGTGTGATTCACCTTATTCCGGTGTTTGTCCTCGCTACTCCAATTTGAGCTTGATCCCCAAGATCTTTGGCACCGTTCGACACTTGCAATGTAATGGATAGAAAGAAGACAAATAAATCCTACTCTACTCTATAATATTAGTCTATTCAAATACATCTATAATAGAAAACATATGTAAAGATACACATATTAGAAGGGTATAGGACAATAATATATTAATGAGAACTCAAAAAAGATACTTACAAATCGTAGATGAAGTCACAACAGCTTCTCCAAGTCCTCCTCGTCTAGCCCTTGCACAAATCTCCCAAAATAGTAGGTTTGATATCCTAAAGCTTTCTCCCAATACCATAGGTTTTATACCTCCAATATGCCTTCTCTCATCTCCATGGAAAGCCCTCATTATATAGGAGTTGGAGGCTTAACCACCATGGAGAGGATCACTCATCAGATCCACTAAAAAGGGATCTGAAAGATATTTAGGGAGAAAATATCTCTTTAAGGATTTTAGGGAGGAAATATCTCTCAAGGATTTTAAGGAGGAAATATTTCAACCATTCATGAGATCCTCCACCTTCCCTAAAAAATAGGAAACCAAATGTGAGGTGGATTCTCACACTTAATT
>JZKD02S1831327.1:240902-283044 GCA_000966675.3 Picea glauca | reverse complement strand
ATATATCCCTCCTCCACATTGACTAGGGATTGTGACATAGGTTATTCCATGGTGTCAAGGTGTATGAGACACATATATGACACTTACGACACTTAGGGCGAGGTACCTAGGTGTGAAAATTTCATGTGTAACAGAATGCCGCCTAAAGTGTGAGGTCAAAAGAGAGAATGATGGCCGAAACACTTTACAAATATTTTAATGCAAGGGTGTGGAGTTGGAGAACCTGGAAGAAGCTGCAAACAACCATCAAAAAGTATTAATATATGTTCCATTTCTGAGGCAGACATGCCTATGCTCAGAAGATGATATGACTCAAAGAATGACCGTCGAACAATACACTGTGGATCCATGAAAAATATTGACTAAGGATATGGCCACCAAAGATACAATGTGTATCCATACCTCCATGATATGAACTGATCGTAGCCATGAAAAATACACAATGGAGCTATGAGATGATAAAACATAGCCATAGACCAATACAATGTGGATGTATGTGACAGTCTATACATCAGTATGCTCAAATGATCTCCTTCGCAGCCTGAGAAAAGTATCTAAACAGAGTGAATGCTCAACCCAGGGTCTTCATCCCAATCCTGATGTTGTACGAATCTAGCCATGTGAATAGATGTTTTGATGTCGAACATGGTAGAAACCACTTGATTACCGGTCATTGAGGTAAATCTTTAACAAGTGCGAGGGAAATCACCAATGATGTCAATGACTCCCAAGGTACCCTAGTACATTCCAACAAATGTCAATAAATGAGTTGAGGTTGAACATTCGTGAAATCATCCGATCAGAGGTCAATGATGTAAACCCACTGTTAGAAGCGAGGAGGCCTACCATTGAGGCATGCAGATCCCAAGGTACTAATTGGTTTCTAATTCTAATTCCTAGATTATGTGTTGAATTCGACAGGAAAAGACTCATCAAAGGAGGGCCTTGATGTATCCCCCATCATCGACACAAAACTGACACAGGAAAGTGATGTAAGATGGTGAATCGAATGAGTATGGACTGACACAGGAAACAAAAACTGGAGATAGTGCAGATGGATGGTTTCAAGTGAAACTTCCCTTGAGTATGATGAGGCACGACAACTGACTTGGCAGCATTGACTTGACGAGTACTAAAAATGTAATGTGACAACAATAAGAACACTCTTCGATTGGAAGAAAAAGTATGGAAACACATGGAATTGGTATTACTCAAAGATAAGCGGATTACCCAACTGTAAGACGAGACATAAACGGGTGCCATGTTCAAGGGCGACAAAAGATGCCATAAAGGATTCTCAAAAAATTCACCCACTTCCTTCAATTTTCCCCCCACCCAGATAGATGAGTACCTCTTTTTAATTTAACGAGCTCGAGGAGGGTAACATATGCTCGATATAACTCACCTTCAGTAAGTTCCTCTTCCTTTGTTTAACGAACTGGAAGAAGTAAGGGTTCATTCCCATATGGGTCCTTCAATGTGTAGTTTAGCGAGTCCAGAGAAAGAAAACTTGGTGGTTTTTCGTGTTTAGAGAGTCTTCAAAGAACTTAAAGGTGACTCCAGGGTTGTCCTTTTTCGTAACTTTAGTCTCGCGAGGCCGAAAAAGAGATAAACTACCACTCGAAAGACACCCTTTCAAACCTTTTAACGAGTGTGAAAGGAAGCAATATCACTCAATAATCTTTTCATTTTTAGAGAGTCTGAAAAGAGCTTGAAGGAGACTCCAGGGGGTTCTTTTTTCGTATAACCTTTATGAGTCCGAAAAAGTGATAAAAGTATACTTGGTTAGATTCTCATGTATTTACAAGAACGAGAAAGAACAAAGACTAAGCTTGGTAACTTATTCTCATGTATTTATGACCATGAGAAAGAACAAATACTAATCTCAGTAACTTATTCTCATGTATTTACGAGCACGAGAAAGAACAAAGACTAAGCTTGTTCTAGAAAAAGACTACTATGTTACGATGGGGATGACCTTCGAACAAACATCACTCCTAGCAGTGTGTCTCTCTGGAGGTAGTTTGCCCCCAACTTCTTTGGCAAAAGTGGGCAGTTTTTCTTTAGCATGATGTCCAGAGGCTGGAGATCTGCCCCCCAAGCGTTGTTTCCTCTGGTGACTCTTCTTCTTTCCTCGTTTAGGTTTCTGGTTACTAAGGGAAACATTTTCACTAGGCGGAGGAAAAGAAGGTTCAATTACTTGATGTAGAGTGAGAATCAATTGTAATGGAGGGGGGTTTGTTTCATTTTTTAACGATCTTGACAGAGAGAATGAACTATGCTCATTGAGACCAGGTACTACCAATGGAAGAGAGGAATCGAAGGATTTTCGTGCCTAAGTCGAAATCATGTTTAAGGTGGCAACTTGAACGGTGGGAGGAGAAGGAAAGGGAAAAACCCCCATGAGTGAGGAATACTTAAGAATACCTACACCTACACTCTCAAAATTATTTTTTCCTATAAAAGGGACATTATTTGTTGTGACATTGTTGAGATCTGGAGTTGTATACTCATGTTGGTCAACAGTGATAATTTTTTCTTGATGGGGAAATTGTAAGATACGAAACACCGAAGATGCGGCGAAAATCATTGCATAGAACTAGCTATGACCAAGTAACAAATTATAATCCAGGGGTGCATTGACTACTTTGATATCAACCAGAACAGTCTTACCCTTCAATGTCATAGAGAAATATTTCAAGAGTCTGTGAGGTTGGAAACCATGTCCATCAAATGCTTTCAGGGTGGTTGGGGACGGAATAAGGGCAGGAGAACCAAGGGCTCTCCAACAAGGCAAAGACATGACACAAGTGGAGGCTCCCTCATCCAAAACAGTACGATGGATGGTGTGTTCACTAATAAAAACCTGAATTTGGAATGCTAAGTGATGGGAGAATCTCTCCTTAAAATAATCCAGATTAAACATAATCAGGTTCGACTCCTCAGGATCTAGTGCTCCAATGGCTGACAACAAGTTTCTACATTGATTTGGACAATGTTGTAGAACTTTGAGGGTTGACATAGTGCAAGGCGCTTGTGCCAAATCTTCAACAATGTGTTAGTTTTGGGCAGAGCGGGCATTTGGATTAAAATCCACTTTTCAAATTACGCTCTTAGGCGAGCGCAACACTACGTTAGAAATTGGCTTCTCAATCTGAAGAGGATTGGAAGATGGAGGAGGAGTAGAGTTAGAAGGTTGGTCGGTAGCCTTCCCGTTAGTCTTATCACCTGGAGGAGTGTCATAGGTATTCGCATGAGTTGTGACATTAACCGTCTTAAACATATAAACCTTAGAGGTGTTTGTGGAAGTATTCCCATGGTGGGAATGACCTGGGTCTTCTCCTTGCGAAGGGACAAGGTGTTGTGCAACTGAGTGTTGTTTATGAATAGGTTGAGAGGTACCCTTCATATATTTAGCGATGGCCTCATGATGAGGAAATTATTTCATGTAGTGGTCTTCCTCACAAATCATACAAAGAAATTTAGGTTTCCTTGTCAGTTGAGTATCAACACACTGAGAATTATCCTGCTCGTTAGAAGATTTCTTGGATTTTCCCTTTGTCTTCTTACCTCCTGGTTGTTGAGATGAAGAGGATTGTATCACATTCACCTCAGAGGTTTGAGCAGGAGCGGAATTAGTTGTGGTGTTTGGAACAGAATTAGATTCTGGAGCAGATCTTGACGGATCGTTCGACGGACAAGGAGCATTAGGGATCAGATCATAAACTGTGTGTCTGGGAGTAAACCAAATCCAAATATTGTGCACAGATGATAGCGTACTCCTTAGTAACTACGTTTCCCATAGAAACATCACGAGCGATGGGAGGCAAGAGCGAATTTTTAATCCAATCCGTGGGGAGTTGGTTAGGAATTGGAGCTTTAATCAACCGTCTTCGTCGTCATGAATATGATCAGAGATGTGGGTGGAAGAGTATTGTCAGAGAGAGGTCAAAAGTTTTGTACTGGTCTCGTACTGTATAGGAAATTGAAAATGTTTCAAGAAATCCATGGCAAGAGATTTAAAGTCGATAAAAGAATTATGCAGCAGTTCAATGTACCATTTTGTTGTCGCACATGTAAGTGTTCTCTGGAAAATTCTTAGACGAATGGAATCGTCCATCAAAGAGTTGGAAGAACACCATAAATAGAAATTCATAACATGATTGTTAGGGTCTTCCCCGGGTTTTCTGTCAAATTTTGGAATCTCAGATTGTAATTTGGCAGGGATGGCGGGCCAAAACAGGGCATGAAGGATGGGATCATTTGTTAAACGTGGAAGATCTGGCAGATCTAACGTAGCCAAGAACGGTAGTTTTTAGTTAGGTTTTTTATACTGGTGATAACTATATTGTGTAGAAATACCAGTAGGACCGTATCTAGGTTGTGGTGAAGTGACAAAACTAGATGGTCCTCCCATATAAGGTGGTTGTCTGGGTTGTCCACTTATGTAAGGTGGTTGTCATGTTTGTCCACCCATGTACTGTGATTGAACATGTGGACCTCCTACATACTTTGGTTAACCTATTGGTCCCCCTATGTATGGTAAGGGACTGTTGCGTTTGAATCGTGGATTTTACAGATTTATAGGGCATAGTTCCTTATGGAGGAATGCCCACCGGATTAGGTTGAGTCCACAAAGGATTCACAACTCTTGGATATGGATGTCCAGGAAACAAACCAATGGTACTAGGGATAGAAGGACTTTCAGGAGTGGTTTTCCCCCATGTTGGTTGATGTTGCAACCATGTAGGTTTCCCCCCAGTAAAAAGTTTCCCTACAGCTAAAGGTTGGACCCTAGCTGAAGGTTGGCCTCCCATTGAAGATGGACCTCCAATGTAGGGACTACTAATCTGTGATGTGTGAGATGGAGGTTGAGTATCTTGTGTAACCGTGGTTGTGGGAACAAATTGATTGATTTCCATTTGACCTATGGGACGACCAAGTAAAGCACTTGGCATGTGCATGTCTAGAAAAAATGAAGCAAGAATATTACTTGACTCGAGTGCAAGAGAAGATGAATGTGTAAGTGGTTGAGTCAGGGTCACCTAGGTCACCGATATTTTTGATAAAAAATAAGCACCAGCAGCATCAACTATGGGAGTTGTGGAAAAATATGAATTCCCAAGTCCTTCAGGAAAACCAAAAATTGGTGGGTTCATGCCAAAGGATGATGTAATGGTTGAACCGGGTGGTAAGTGATAAGAAGAATAAGAATCAATGTATCTCGTGGATGGTGGATCAAAGAGTGGTTGGCCAAGTGGATCAATAAATGGAGGATTCACAAAAGATGCCAAGATTTGTACGAAGGTTGGGACTGGTTCTTCAATGCGATGGCCACTTCCAGGAGCGATGCTCCCATTTTTAGAAGTGTGATCTACGATCATTTCTTCGTAACAAACATTATGTTGTTGTTCCTGAGTGTCAGGTTCCATACCTTGTATACTATGAAAATTCTAATCCTAAGGCCAACTATGAAAAACAAGAAACACACTCCTATGAAAACTAAAAGCAATCAACCAAGCAACAACATATTTTAAGGATCTTCCGAAGACAGGATATAAAGCTGCTAGCGAAGAAGTGAGAAGCAGTTACCCCGACCTCCATGTAATAGCCCTTCTCGATGCAAGCAACCCTCTCTTTCACAAGATCACCCTCCAAGGGTACTGAGAGTGTGATACAACGTATGCCCCAGGTACCGTGGGAATCCCCCCATAGGCACCTCTGTAGATACCTAGGAAAGGCCACTAATGTTACCAACTCACAGTCAGCCTCCGAGGGGGAACAGTCGACAGTCAGGACCAAACGAATGGGCAGGATATCAAAGTTAAAATCACTTCAAGAGAACTAAAGACAAGTGGACAACTAGGACTCTAGAGGACCCCGAACGGATTCGGAATTCACAAAGCACCGAGATCAAATGAAACCAGTGGTTTCTCAAGAATAGCCTCCAATATACTATCTTTCCGCTACGATTGGTTAAGATTTGGAGGGGTAATCTCCGCTGCTCTTCCGCACGCGACCTCGTGTTTAGCCCCTATGTGAGAGGGGGTTCCCAGCTATTCTTATACGAAAGTTGGATTTGAAATCTCTTTAGTGTTCTACAGTCTCTTTACTAGTCTTGGACATTTTACTCACTTCACCTAGTCCAAAGACTCTAATCCTAAGCTATTGTTGGTGTGCTAAAAAAAAAATATTCAAATTGATTTTATTAGCCCGTGGTTGATTTTAATGGATTTTAACTCAAAGGGTTCATGGAGATGAAACTGATGATGTGTAAGAGACTCGACTCCAATAGAATGAAAAATAATGATATGTAGTTCTTTGTTTCAATGAATTCTATGTACGAGAAGGAGAAGAGTTATATTCTTCTTAATCACAAGAAAACACTCAAAACAATGCAACTTTCAATCCCGAGATCATTGCAATGCCACACTATCAAGCACATGTTTCTGAAAACTGAAATGCTTATGCAAAACTAGCTCTTTTTCCAATCATAAACCAAAGAAAACTTCCTAATGAATGTAAACTTTCTTCGTTTGATTAATTATGCAAGGAGATATGCAAATTTTTTTCTTCTATACTTTCAGATGAAATAGATATAAGTTTAAGACAAAGAACTACGAAGAAAAAACAGTCAAACAAAGTGCACTCAAAATGATGAGGTCCAAAATAAAACAAGTAGAAACTTGTTCTAGCAAGGACTCAATCAAGGATTCAACAACTGACAAACATTTAAGGAGTACAAGAAAATGCAGAGAAGAATCCAAGAAAAGACAGGGAGAAAGAGAAAATACTCAAATTGTCCCAACAAAACAAGCAGCTAGAAAGGGAAATTTCACATTTTTGAAAAAGTTTCAAGCCCAAATCAAGACAATAGGAAGTGATAAGTATCAAATATCAATCCAAACAACTTCACAAACCAAAGTGAAAACCTTGGAAAGGACCTCTACAAAACAGCCTACAAAAATATGATGAGAAAAAGGAAAAAAACCTCAAAAAAGGAGATCAACGCTCCCTAACTCAAGGGCACAGAGCGCTACAACGCTTTGTAAAGCACTGCAAGGGAGCATTGATTATAGATCAACATTTTGATACTAAGAGGGGCATGAATCAGTATCAAGTACAATTTCAAAACATTTTCAACTTATACTTCAACCAGATTATATATTCAATTATATCCAATGAGCAATGAACAATAGTAGAAGAGTTACACCAATACACCACAATACACCATGCACAATATATGAGAAACAATCAATAGTTATTGTTCAAGGGAAGCTACAACTTCCAAATATAAAGGGAGGGATAAACCTCCAAAAGGAATATACAATCCTCCAATATCAAGAGAGTGTTGACCTCTCCATCCTTTCCCCTTCTTTCCACCCAAGAATATATGATAGATAATAAAACTTTACATTAAATTATCACCATCAACCAACCATCACATAGAACCTGATAATGCTTCATGAGACTTCTTCAACTTCTGCAATTCTTCACTTCTTGGAATACTCTGATCCTGTAGATAATATTACTCAATGTATTCTCTGAAACTCCTCCAAGTTTCACTCCTTGAATTCTCCCAAAAAGGGAGTTATAAATAAAATGGTAGACCTTATTCAAATATGGTTTATTCAGGAGAGCAAACTTGTATAGAATACCCCACGCTCAATATTTAACATCAGATTCTGAAATTCTTACACATGAAACTACATCCCGTACTCTTTCCAATGAAATTGGTTTCACTTCATTTGGATTATCTATGAATAAGTTATGACTGTTTTACCCAGAACACTTGTTTATGACTAGCTTCAGGACTAGTCACAAACCCTATCTTCCACATAGTGTATCTCCAAAATTATAGAGAATAAAGAGCTAAAATTTTCACCACATGTACCTAGATATGTCTTCTCAATATCCTCCTAATTTCACCATCCGAATCATTCTAGAAAATAAATTATAGAAAAAATGGTAAGATGACCTGTAAATAACATACCTTAGAACACATCACCAAGAGACTTCATCCTCCCTTCAAATTCAGCCTTCTTTACTTCAGATTTTCTCTTAAATTTGACTTATATATCCTTGTTCATTAACAAAATTTTGTGTGTAAAATGAGTTTATAAAGATATGTATTTATACCCTTTATGTCACTTCCTTTTAACATGAGGGCCGACATGTAGTTTCCACTTCAATTTACATTGTCATCTTCAAAAATTTATTTCTCCTCAATCATGAGGATCCATGTGACATGCCACATACCACCAGAAGAGGCATGAATTATACTATCCATCCATGGGTGTTCTATCTACATGTGTAATTTCCTTCATGTCTATCTACTTCGATCAACTGTGGGGTCCAAAAGCCAAACGCTAGGGTTGACATCAATGACTACAACCAATGACTAGGGTTGACATCAATGACAACAACCAATCTTCCAACAATATCCCCCTTTGTCATTGATGTAAACACTCATGCTCCCCCTATCCTCATGCTCCTGGTTTCTCTCTTCCTTTGACATCAATGGCAAAGGGTGTGGCTGTTCCCCCTGAGTTTAATGGAAAAAGGCAACTCTCTTCTTTGGGGTTGCTCCCTCTGAACATATAGAACTTAATAACAATTCATTTTTATGGTCTCTTTCTTCCTTGGAGATTTTTCGTGGATCTAGGATGTATATGTTACTTGGTCTTCTTGTTGCACTTGCAACCAATCTTCCTGAACCTTCTTCTTTGATTTTTCATATTTGTGAGTCAAACGTGAGAGTATATTCTTGATCACACATTTTACTAACACTGAGTAGATTATGCTTCAATTCTTCAACCAATAGGACATTCTTTGCTTTTACATTTCTGCTTCCAAGATCTACTACACCTTTTCCAAGTATTTTGGCAGATGAGACATTTCCAAATGCAACACTGCCACCCTTTCTCTTCAAGCTGATGAATTTGTCTTGATCCCTAGTCATGTGTGAAGAACATCCACTGTCTATGTACCATTCATCTTCTTCTTTACATTCTTCAGCGATCAATGTTATTCAACAATTTTCATTGTTTGGAATCTCTTTCCTTCTCCATACTATGGTTGGGATAGGGACATTTGGCATAAGAGCATCTTCATTCGTATATCTGCAATCTCGTGATTTGTGACCTAGATAATTACATTTGTAGCATATAATATTTTTTTCCATCAATGGGGAAAATGAATTATAACTTATGTTGACAAATCCACGATTGTTTCCATATCTTTTATTTACACCATTCATGTTTCTTCCATAGTTGTTCCTTTCATTGATTCTGCAATTAATTGCCTTATGTCCAAATTTTTTGCAAGTATAACAATGACCAAGAAAGAAATTTTGATACCTGCGAGTAAGTGACCTTCTTTGTGATGTAGTCCATATGGGTTCATGATCTACTCTTCTGTATTTTCCTTCATACTTATTGAAGCTTCTTTGATTCCTAGAGGTAGGAGGTCTTCCTGGATATTCATCTGTTTTGTAATCATTCATCCTTTCTGGTATTCTGGTCCACTTCTCATCAACTGTCTATGTAGAGCTTTCTTCAACCTTCTTGTTGGTATTTGCATATTCTTTGTATGAATTTTAACCCATGCATCCAAGATGTGTTAAGAATTTTGGCACTTGAGAGTTTATTAAGCTCTTCTTCAATGAGACAACTTCTTGTTCAAGTTTCTCACAACCTTCTTCTTTCTTCATCATTTGGACATTACTTACTTCTCCTATTCTTCTTGCTTCTTCGAGTAGAGTTTTCAAGGAAATGGTTTCTTCTCTTAGTTTCTCAAATTATTCTAATTGTTTCTTCAAGCTTTCAATTTTCTTTTCACAACTACCCAATTCACTTCTTAGTTTTCTATGCATGTTTTTGAGCTTGCTATTTTCAATCTCAATATGCTTCAATTTTTTAAGATTCTCATATTCTTGTTGAATCATTTTTGCTTCATGATTTTCTTCTTCTTCATTGGACTTTTGTTCTTCAGTATCATCTCTTTCAATCCTTGGATAAGGACATTCAAATTCAACATGTCCTACTCCTTCACAATTAAAGAAAAAGAACTCACCTCTATTTGCTTCTTTGAAATCTGAGATGTTGTAATTTGCTTCAACTTCTTCTTCTTCTTCTTCTTCTGCTTCGTCCCTTGCATAAATCTTTGTAGCTTGTCCCAAAGCTCTTTTGTTGATGCACATGATCCCACCTTGGATTTCACTAAATCTGTCAGCCCATCCAGGATGGTATCTATTTACAATTTGTTGTTCCTTCTTGCTTCATTTTGAGTTGTAGTCTTTGGTTTCTTCAAAGAATTGTATCCTGAAGCAACTGAGAACCAAACATATTCCCCAAGAGATTTCAAGTAAGTTTCCATTCTATTACTCCATTATTCAAAATTGCTTCCATCAAATGGCGGAATCCCATTTGGAATGTTTTCTTCCATTTCTGCTTAGGATCTTCCTTCTACTGATTAAATTGTACTGAAGGTAACCTCACTCTGATACCAATTGTTGATATTGAGAGGGGGGTGAATCAGTATCAAGTACAATTTCAAAACTTTTTCAACTTATACTTCAACCAAATTATATAATCAATTATATCCAATTAGCAATGAACAATAGTAGAAGAGTTATACCAATACACCACAATACACCATGCACAATATATGAGAAATAATCAATGGTTATTGTTCAAGGGAAGTAATGACTTCCAAGGGAAGCTATAGCTTCCAAATATAAAGGGAGGGATAAACCTCCAAAAGGAAGATACAATCCTCCAATATCAAGAGAGGGTTGACCTCTCCATCCTTTCCCCTTCCTCCCACCCAAGAATATATGAGAGATAATAGAACTTTACATTAAATTATCATCATCAACCAACCATCACAAAGAACCTGATAATGCTTCCTGAGACTTATTCAACTTCTGCAATTCTTCACTTCTTGGAATACTCTGATCCTATAGATAATATTACTCAATGTATTCTCTAAAACTCCTCCAAGTTTCACTCCTTGAATCCTCCCAAAAAGGGAGTTATAGAGAAAATGGTAGACCTTATTCAATTCTGGTTTATTCAGGAGAGCGAACTTGTACAGAATGCCCCACGCTCAATATTTAACATCAGATTCTTAAATTTGTACAAAGGAAACTACAACCCATACTCTTTCCAATGCAATTGGTCTCACTTCATTTGGATTCTCTATGAAGAAGTTATGACTATTTTACCCGGAACACTTGTTTATGACTGGCTTAAGGACTAGTCAAAAACTCTATCTTCCACGGAGTGTATCTCCAAAATTATATCGAATAAGAGCTCATTTTTTTACCATAGGTACCTAGATATGTCTTCTCAATATCCTCTAAATTTCACCATATGAATCATTCTAGAAAAACAGTTATAGCGAAAATGGTAAGATGGCCTATAAATAGCATACCTTAGAACACTTCACCAAGACACTTCATCCTCCCTTGAAATTCAGCCTTCTTTACTTCATATTTTCTCTGAAATTTGACTTATATCTCCTTGTTCATTAACAAACTTCTGTGTGTAAAATGAATGTATAATGATATGTATTTATACCCTTTATGTCACTTCCTTTTAACATTAGGGCCAACATGTAGTTTCCGCTTCAATTTACATTGTCATCTTAAAAACTTCATTTCTCCTCAATCGTGAGGATCCACGTGACATGCCACATACCATCAAAAGTGGCATGACTTATACTATCCATCCATGGGTGTTGTATCTTCATGTGTAATTTCCCTCATGTCTATCTACTGCGATCAATTGTGGAGTCCAAAAGCCAATGGCTAGGGTTGACATCAATGACTACAACCAATGAATAGGGTTGACATCAATGAAAACAAACAATATTCCAACACAACACTCTGATATGGCCTACAAGGGAGCATTGATCTTCCCATAAACTCAAAACAAAGCCAAAAAATGCAGAAAAACTCACCCAGAATTCACAGAACTAGGTGAAATTGCTAGTGAATATGGGAGAAAGGTAATGGATCATGAAAAAATAGTAAAATTGATCAAAAAAGTGGGAAATAGGCAAGGAAAATCCAAGGAAAGACAAATCGATGTCGATCCCTAGCGGAGTTGCTAATTTCTATTGTAGGAAAATCCCCCTGCGAACAGGTGAATCTCCTCTTGGATTCTAGACCCCTATACCAAGACAGAAATATGTTAACATTGGACACTAATATCCCTTAGAATATAATTACCTAATCAGAAAGAGAAGGAGAAGGAATAAAGTGGGATGCACCTTATTCTGGTGTTTGTCCTTGTTGCTCCAATTTGAGCTTGATCCCCGAGCTCTTTGGCACCGTTCGACACCTGCAATACAATGGATAGAAAAAAGACAAAGAACTCCTACTCTACTCTATAATATTAGTCTAATAAAATCCATATATAATAGACAACATATGTAAAGATACACAGATTAGAAGGTAATAGGCCAAGCACATATTAATGAGAACTCAAAAAAGATACTTACAAACCGTAGATGAAGTCGCAGCAGCTTCTCCAAGTCCTCCTTGTCCAACCCTTGCAAAAAGCTCCCAAAATCATAGGTTTGATATCCTAAAGCTTTCTCCCAAGACCATAGGTATGATACCTCCAATATTCCTTCTCTCATCTCCAAGGAAATCCCTCATTATATAGGATTTGGAGGCTTAACCACCATGGAGAGGATCACTCATCAGATCCACTAAAAAGGGATCTGAAATATATTTTGAGAGAAAATATATCTTTAAGGATTTTAGGGAGGAAAAATCTCTCAAGGATTTTAAGGAGGAAATATTTCAACCATCCATGAGATCCTCCACCTTACCTAAAAAATAGGAAACCAAATGTGAGGTGGATTCTCACACTTAATTAATTTATTTTTCATGAATATTAATAATAATTCATGTGCACTTGGTGTTTTGGTCTTCATGTAATATATTCCTCCTCCACATTGACTAGGGACTGTGACATAGGTTATTCCATGATTTCAAGGTGTATGAGATAATTATATGACACTTACGACACTTAGGGCGAGGTACATAGGTGTACAAATTTCATGTGTAACAACGATCATACTAGGGATTTTTTCTCCATGTATTAATCCCCTTACATTGTTGAAGTGTTGAATACTATTTTTAAATATCTCCACCCTTTTAAGTGCTATTGTTCCATGTCAATCATTGCTCCACTCTTTTCTGAGTCTAGTTGAAAAAACCCATATCCCATATCTGTCAGATCTCATTTAGATCCACCATTTTTTCACTTCCCAGGTTTGGTCCCACTTTCCCCATGTAGACAGAGCGATCAAACTCATTTGGTCGCACCTTTTTCTCTTTAAGGGAAAGACCAAACATTTTTTTTCGCACTTTTTTCTCTTTATGGGAGCAACCAAACCTTCTCTTAAGTTAACCAGGAGTGACCAGACCTTCTGGTTTCCCTTTCTCCCTTCATAGGGAGTAACCAGTCGCTCTGTCTCCCTTTTTCAGGGAGTGACCATTATCCTAAGAAACCTTTTTGAAGAGTTATCTTTCAAAATACTCACTCATATATGTTTTTTGTGGCCTTTTCAACACTCTAGATCCACCTTGGATCTGCCTTAGATTACTTGTTGTGAATTTTACAATTTTTTGTGAAATTTTTTGTTTTTTTCTTGAAAATGTTTCCTCTCTTCCTATATGCCACTCATCTGTCATATTATTGAACTTGTTGTTGCATTTTTATGACAAGAAATGTATGCCTTTACCTCCTCGATTAGTCTACGGATCCTTGGCATCTCCCTAAGAGATTGTTTGGAGAAACTTCTCTTTGATTGTTTTCCCACTCATTCTTTGATTGTTTTGAGTGTTGATTGCTTTTTAGTCATTTGGAAGACTTTTTTCAATTTTGAAGCCTTGATTTTTCTGTGTTTCAATTTGGAATATTTTCTTTCTTCCTTCTTATCGACTTTTCAATGCATTACACATTATAGATTGAAAGAAAAGAAATATAAGGAATTCCTTTCAAATTGCATTTGCTTGAAAAGAAAATGAGAAAGCATCAAATTTTGTTGGCATGATTTCAAAAGTAGATTAGGAAAGTTGTTTGTTTTCATATTGCAAGAACTTCAGTTCACCATTTGGCATTGTTGTTCATTTCATTGAAAACAAAATTAAGATTGCATTTTGTTGAGTGCTTAGTTGTCATGATAAACGAGTAAAGAACTCCCATCCCCACTTTATCCATATTTCATCAAAAAGGAGTTATTGCATTGCATCATTCTCTGCACCTTTTTGGAGTTGAATCCTTTACACATCATTTATTTCACTACCACACCCTTTACACATAAAATCAATTTCTTAATAAAAATAATCTAGTAACTTTTCTTTTTTGGGCCTGTATGTCAATAGTAGATTAGGATAGAGCTTTGGAATAGGTTTTGAGGTGAAATATTCAAAGCAACTAAAACCAACGTATAATATTTCGATAGGGAGAGAAATCCAATTTCCGTGTAAGCATAGTCAGGATCCCCCTCTCACACAGGGGTTAAACATGAGGTCGTGTGCAGGAGAGCAGCAGATATTACCCCTCTAAGGCTTAACCAAACATAGTGGATTGTTAATATATTGGGGGTTCTTCTTGAGAATCGATTGTTTTCATTTGGTCTCGGAACTTCATGAATCCCAAATCTATTCGGGGTCCTCTGGAGCTTATTCTGGTCCTCTTGTTCTCAGTCCTCTTGGATAATTTCAGACTTGATATCCTTCCCATACTTTCAGAACCGACTGTCGACTGTACCCACCTGGAGGCTAACTTCAATTTGGTAACCTTAGTGGCCATAATCCTTAGGGTCTATACACAAGGTGATGGTGAAGAGGAGTCTTCACTGTACCTGGGCAAGACGTTGGTCAAAATCATTTTGGCTCCTTGAAGGGTCACCCGCGGATTTCATCGTAAGGGGAATTGCATGAGGGCGTAAGTCCATTAAGTAGGTCACCAACGTAAATGCTCCACCCGCTCAACCAAACCCCTTCTCATGTGTTCTTGCGATGTTGGATTTCATCTCCAACTACTACGTTCATTGTGAGAAGTTATTGGTTTGTTTGGTTTGCTTCCTATATTTTCTAGTGCATGTTGTTTGTTTTCTTAGTGGACCTCGGGGTTGATTATGTATCCATGGCGTCAGTTCCTTGGAATACCAACAAATGAATCCATTTTCTAGAGATGTCATTTTTTTCTCCTTCCGCGGGACACATTGGTCCACCTTACATTGCCACTTTGACTCTTCCTGGTCTCACAATTGGGTTATCGATTAGGTTATTTTCCACTCTGGTGAACGTCAATGCTCCTAGTTTTTCATTTTTAAACAATCCACCCTGGGATCCTCAACCTCATGTTGATCCTCCACCTTCTTCTCCCTTAGGGTCTTCTTCCCATTCTTCCTCTTCGCCTAGTGAAAGCTCTACAACTAGTAACTAGGTGGATAAGAAGAAGAAGAAACAGAAGATTAATAAGAAGAAAATTAAGAAAGAGGGAAATCTTCCAACCACTGTAGGACACATTGGAAGCGATCAACCAGCCTATGGGCATCATGTTGGGAGTGTTGATGGTGTCGTCAAGTCTAACAAGAAAAATCGCAAGCCTAAATTCCCTTGCAGGATTTTCAAGGGTGATCACCTTCTCAAGGATTTCCCTAGTAATCCCAAGGTCATAGAAGTGTGGTCTCATGTTTCTTCTCAATCTGTGTCATCATCTGTTGCAGGTCATGCTGGTGACAACCCATTGACTGGTAATCAGGTTGGAAATAAAAAGGGTAAAGTCAAATTTCATTGTTTGTTATGTAAGGATATGCACCACACCTACCTTTGTCCCCGCATGGATGAAGCTTAATATCTATTGCAAAATATTTTTGACGCTCAACAACAACTTCAAACAGGTTACCATAAACTCTCTCCCAACCTGCCATTAGTTGATGAGCTGGTCAATATGGTTCCCTCCTCGGTTAGTCTGGTTGATCAAGTGGTCAATTTGGTTTCATCCTCAATTGACCCAGTTGATAAGGCGGTTGAACTGATTCTGTTATTGTTCAATCCCACTCTTCCATCAAAGAGTGAAACCCAAGTGATCAATCCAAGTACCTCCACAGTCGATCTGGTCCATCAAGTGGTCGATTCGATATCCGCATCCATCGATCCCACTCCTCCTTTGAAGAGTGAGGATGTCTCTCAAGTCTTTATTTTCACTGCGGATTCCTCTAAACAAGGGGGCATTCCACCCGTTCCAACGACACCCCCTCCAAGCAATGAGATTACCATTGATTGGAATTATCTAATACAACCTTGTCTTCCTTCTTACGCACCTTTCCAAATCATTGGCGAAGTTTGTGGTAGGCATATTCCTAACACTATAATAGATGAAGGATATTATGTCAGCATCCTATCCTCAAATGCTTCAAAAGTTCTTGGTCCACCTCAGCCTGCGCCAATGACTCAAAATATGTTGGATTTTAACAAAAGGGTTAGTCAACCTTTAGGTATCCTTCCTCAGTTTCATGTTACTTTGGGAGGAAAAATGGTCTACATTGATGTGATGGTAGTCCACGACACCTTGGATTTTAATTTTCTCCTCGAGAGAGACTATGTTTACGCTATGAAGGCTGTTGTATCCTCACTCTTTCGAGTGATGTGTTTTCCTCATAATGGAAACATAGTGATCATAGACCATCTTTCATTCATTGGCCCTCATATGATGGTCAACCATCAGTCTTCCTTGAATGGTACTTATATGTCAGCATCATCTACCCCGCCGCTGGTAGAAACTAAGGGAGCTCAACTCTTGTAGGGTGAAAAATCCCTATAACACCTAGGTAAAGAAACTAGATTCACCACGATATAACCAATGATCAGGTGAGCAGTCACAATTTTGGTCCACCGTATGGAAAAGGTAAAAAATCCTGAAATGTCAAAAGCACTTCCTCTCATGGAGGTAAAGGTACTAGAGAGACCCCCAAAAATATCTCTAATGCTAGGAAGGTATTAGAGGGTTATATCTGAAACCAACTTCGCGTGACCTCATGCTTAACTTCAGTGTGAGAAGAGCCTCCTGAGGACACCAATTATATAATGGGTTTCACCACTCCTTGGTCAAACACATACATTCATTTTTATAGCCTTGGAGAATTTTAGTCACAAAATCCTATTCCAAGGCCCTAGGTCCTATACCATTTTGTGTACCCTGAAAAATAAAATCGTTTCTAATCAATTTTAATTATTCAGCGTTAAATTTAATATCTTCTGCTTACTCAAGAGGTGTGATCGTGAAACTGATGGTTGTTGAGGAAAAGGTATGAAGAACCTTAATCAAACATTTTCTTAACTTGCTAGGCTAAGGAAAGATTGTTGGGAATGTTACACGGGGTTTATACCCCTGAAATCGAAATAATCACTTGATCCATAGGTAATATGTATGAGGAACCAAGGCTGATTTTATATATTATATGTAACTTTGCAAAAGAAAGAAAGCAAAAATATACATAAGTGTGTGCATGGATAAGAGACAAGGATAAAAGGAAAATCTGAAAAATATCATTAAGATACACATGTGAGACTAAAATCAGAAATTTGATTTTATATTAACTTCATTCTGAGATACGAAGCATAACTCTCTTTACAAACCCCCACAAGGGTGGGACCAAAGTCAAATTTACAAGTCTCCAATGTGTACCATACAAAAAGACTCTTACAAAAAAACAAAATTGAAGCTAAAGATCTGGATTAGCTTGCCATAAAAGTGTTATCACTTGACTTTGCAAAATATTCTTTATCAGTCAAGAAATTTAATCCACAAACAAATAGGAACACACAGACACAGAAACAAGTTGTTGAAAGGTATGATTCAGTTTTGAATATTGTTTCCTTCAATAAGATGATGTTGTCATCAAGATGGTTCAGCTTTCTAGCAAGCTCAGAATGAATGAAGAAAAGAATTATCTCACAAGTATAAAGCAAACCTTATATCAAAAGTTTCCATTTTGTTCTCTCTCCCCTTTGTCTCTTCTTTTGATTGAGTTTTTATTCTTTACCAATAAGTTATGGTAGTTCAACTACCTTTCTTTTGTTAAGCTTAACTAATAAGTTGAGACAAATAAATAACAATACATAATTAAGGGTCTATTTAAATAATAGCTAAATAGGTGGGACCCCTTGTCACTCCAATTTTCATTTCTTTAATGATCATCAAAATATGAAATATAACACCCCAAAAATTAACTCAAATATCCGCCTTGTAACTCCCACCCTCATATAAATAGTCAAATATTTTAGTATCAAAATAAAACATGACTATAGCCAAAAATAGAATCATATCCATGTTGTCCAAAACATTTTGTCTAAATGTGTCCTTGTTGTCCACAACATTAGTCAAAGTACCAATAAGATCTGTCCTCAAAAAAAGAATAACATTAAAAAGCATTAAAATCCATATTTGATGTGAGAGGCATTTTGCCTCTTTTCATTGCTTCCTTCCTTCGATTATTTTTCTGATTTGTCCTATGCAACAACCTTCAATTGATTGGAACCTTTTGGGTGGATTTCACTAATGACTTGGGAGAAACTATCATTGAGGTGGAGATGAGAGGACACTAATTCGAAGGAGTCTTTGGAAGACTTGGAGGGATTAGCCACCCCTTTTCCTTTATCTAATTTTGTCTCAGGGATGGTATTTTTTAATATCTTGCTTGCCTCAGAGGAATGTACTGGTGAGGAAACAAGATCAGCTTATGAATTTGGGTTGAATGGCAGTGGAGGAGGGAGAAATTGTAATGATATTATAGGATAATCTGATTATGTATAGCTAGTTGATGGACAATCACTTGCCAAACATCATTGGCAGGAGGCTTTGGTTGCATAGAAACAAGAGGGGGGACATGGACACCAGAGAAGTTTTGATGTGGCTGGAAAGGAGGCCTCTCGAGTCTAGGTTGCAGAATCCTTTGACCAACTAAATTGAAGAATCTGGATTGGAAAAGTTGATTCAGTTCTTTTGGATCAGCGTCAAAATGTATTGAAAATTGTGGCCTTCTATGGCCTCTTTGCCAATTATTTCCTCTACCTTTGTTTGCACCTCTATCATTGCTACCCCTGCTAAAGAAACTCATCCTGAAGCAATATTCCAATCAAAATATGAAAACTTTTAACAGTTCATCCACTAATAATCTACCTAAATAAAATCAAGATGTTGGCTCTATCATTCACAACAGAAGCATAAGCAATCTATCCATTGATATAACTCACCACATTTTGAATTCAATAATCAATTGCAATTTGAACATGGAATGATAAGTCCATTAAGAAGATGAGAGGCTTTGTAACGAATGAAAAATGGTAGCATGGATGGGAACCAACAAATAAATATTGTTCAAGAAAAATGAAGTGCCCTTTTCTTCCAAAAACAATGTCTTCGTATCAAAATTTCCAACGTAAGTCATCATTCAATCCTTTTGAATCCCTTTCTTCTTAAAAATGAAATTCATAATAACAGAACAAGGGATAAATTAAATGTATCTGGGAAGGTGGTGGGAATATAATGAGAGAAAAGATATATTATGAACGAGAATGAGATGATTATTGTTCTATTAGATGAAATAGCATTCATTGACTTTAAAATCAACATTGCCATTATTCAACAAAAATCATTTGAATATCCATTGTTTATCATGCCCATTTATTTCCAAAACTCCCACCAAATTTTGTTTGTGCCATAACACTCTTTTTAAACTTCAACACACAAAATCCATAACATGAAAACAATCGTTTTAAACTGCTCAATATAAAACTCAAAGAAAATTTACAGGATTATCAAACTTGCAATTTTCATTTCCCTTTTAAAATCATATATATCTCTTTTAAACTAGCATAACATTATGTAGGAGACCTTTTACAAAACAATTTGACTTAGTCATAATCATAACAGAATGCCTCAAATCATCATGAGAGGAAGATAAACATAAATCTATCAACCTTTTGTTACATAACATTTACATCACAACCTCAAATAACAACTGCAAAACAAACCGTGTTCGAAACCCCAATGCGAACCTGGTAGGAATTGTTTCCATAGAATTCATACTAAACTCAAAATCGACCAAATTCCCTCATTGATAAATAACAAGTCGAGCCATGGTTATATGGGTTGAATCAATCTTCCCACTGTTTGGTGAAAACAACTAAACAAGACTTTGAATTTGGGTTTACATTTACTTACTTTCCCGCATATTGGATGGGGAAACAAGTCCTCATGCGGACCTGTGGGTGAAGGTTTTTAAGAGTAGCTGCAAGAAAAACCAAAAAAAAATCCTCCCCGTCACAAAATTTTCCTTAAACTTCCCAAAGCGGTTGCCAGACAAAATACACGGTCCATTGTTTCATCAAAATTCGTGGTAGTAATGAAAATGCATATCTCCTGCGGTCTGGGTATGAGGTGAGGGTATAGTACAACAGTCGGAAAACCTTATTGTTCCCTTTCTTTTACAGAGAAAAACCCTTTAAAATTTAATCACAAGAAATGAACGAAACTAAATGCATTCACCATAAGAAGTTTTCCAACAGTCATACCACAATAATACCACCTTTGCTACAGGAACCATACGACCATATACTTCAAATAGAATACAATGTCAAATAATAATTCCAGTTGAAACACTTAAATGACAAAAGGAAAAAACCCAAATCGCAATGTATTTTACCTAGCCAAAATTCCTACAAACAATCCATTGTAAACTTCGGAAAGTAAACACGTTCTGCATGCAAACTCTAAGAGCCAACAAAACAATTTTATCTAGAATAGAGAACAATCCATGAATGAAGAGGTAAAAAACCATACCTGTTAGAAGAACTCTAGCAAATTAATAGAGAACAATGTTTTCTTTTCCAAAGTCGAGCACAATGGAGGTGGTACTAACCAGAGCAACCAAAACGAATGCAAGGAGAATAGTGAAGGAGGTAGTTTCAAGGTAGGGTAAGAACGAGGTGCAGTAAATGCATGTCTCTTCCCATCCTTTCACATTAAATGCCATCAACCACAACCAACTATGGAGCGCACTTAGCCTCTAAAAACTTTGTTCCAAATCCATAATATTGATCATCATATATCCAATAGCCATAAAACATATCATACCATTTCGATGTTCACCATCGAATCATCCTCCCACATGATTCTCATAGTAATAATATGCCCATTTACCACTTATCACTGAAATAACATGTCCCACATTCCTTCCTAGTGGAGTATTACATTCAACATAATAATCATTTTCCCATATATATAAATATACCATGAGTTTGCATGTGGTTTGTGCTTAGAGTCTGAGTAATATATCGAAGTCTAGGTGTAGCAATAATTAAAATGTCTAATGAAATAAACCCTTTTTCTCTTAAAATATAATTGCTAACACACCCAACATCCATCAATTTCACATAGAAACAGGTTAGGATTCCCTCCTTATTCTCAAAATGTGAAATCTTTCTCATAAGGTAATATTGAGCGCAACAAGGAGAGCCATTTCTCTTATTATTTTTCAAAAGGGGCCCCACCTATTTAGTATTATTAATAAATATATATAAGTAATATGAATTGCAACCCAATTGCAGGTAGAAATTTTATGTTTCTCTTTTGGCCGTCAATAAACTGGTGATTCCACAGGGAAATTTGTTTTCAACATATTTAGAAATCAAAATGCTTGGTTCCACAGATCAGTAGAAGTAGGTGATTGAAAGTGTTCAGAAAATATTTATGTAACAGGGGGGAAACAATGGCTTAAGGGAAATGATGAGATGGGATTTTGGGGAACAACTTATGGAAAGTGAGATGTATGAGGGGAATTGGTCCTGTATGCATAACAATTAATAAGGTTCATAACTGATAACACTTTAAAATTTCAAGGAAAATGCTTCTAATATTCTCTTGAATCTCAGTATGGAGGAAAGAAAGGGATAGAATAAAAAAGGAAGAAAACAAAGCCAACTATACTACAACAGTATTGAAAGAAAAAAGATATTCCATCATTGTCTCAAAAGGAGGATATTGTAACAGTTGTGGATATCTTATTCTCATTGATCAACAATACTTACAGAATGACATGATTATGGAAAATTTGATCCAGACTTTATTTCTAATGAATATGCAAAAGAAACAATAGAAAATAAAACTCATTAAACCAAAGTGACAAGAAAAATGTAAGACAAAAATATATATAGCAGTCATATTTACACAACATAGAGTCAACAATAAAGTTGGTTCCACATAATGTTTCAAGTGGGAACCATTGGTACTATAAGAAAACCATCACTCATCCATGTATTTAAGAAGATATGAATTTGGTCCAAGGATAGAAGCGATTTTGAAAGGACCTAGCCATAAATTTTGGAACTTAGATTTTCTTCCTCTCTCAGCATGGGTTGAGTCCCATAGTAATACTTTGTCATTGGTCTTAAATTTAGTAGCCTTTGCTCATTTGTTAAAATACTTATTGACCATTTTCTACCTCTTTTTCAGATTTTCCAAGGTAAAGTTCCCTTGTTCTTCCAGGGATAACAATGTGTTTATCCTTTGGGAAACATTAGAATAATTTTATTCTTTAGTTTGTAACATCAACCACAAGGAAGAAATCTCTAATTCGATAGGCAGAATAGTCTCTTGGCCATATACGAGTTGAAAGGGAGTAAAGCCTGCACTTTCTTTAGTGGTTGTACGAACTTCCCAAAGAGAATAAGTTAGAAGCATGTGCCATTGGCGAGGTTTGTATCCTATGATTCTATTTATAATCCTTACTAGATTCTTGTTAATGGAATCTACTTGTCTATTTCCTAGGGGGTAAAAAGCAGATGAAGTGAAATTCTTGACACCTAATCTAGCCAGAAATTGGGTCAATTTTGCAGAAATGAAGGTTGGCCCATTTTCCGAAATGATTTCTAATGGGAGAAAAAATCTGGAAAAGATATTAGACTCTAAGAAAGAAATTACTTTTTCATCTTTCACGTTTGTAAGAGTGACAGCCTCAGTCCACTTGGTGAAATAATCAGCGGTTGTCAGAATAAATATATGCCCAACAGAGGATGAAGGATTGATTGGGCCAATAAAGTCCAAACCCCACTTAGAAAAGGGGAAATATGGAAGGACATGTTGTAAAGGCATGGCAGAAAGATGTTCCTTACCAACGAATTTTTGGCATTTATCACAAGACCTCACAAATTTATAAGAATCATGAAAGATAAAAGGCCAGTAATAACCATTTCTTATGATCTTAAAGGCGGTAGATTTAGCAAAAAAATGGACACCAATATGAATGACATATTTTGATGACCCATGGATCTCATGTAATAATTTATGTGCTTCATCATCATTTACACATCGGAGCAGAAAACCATCAGTGGATATTCTAAACAAGGAGTCTCCTAAAATGATATACTTAGAAGCTTCAAGGCAGAGTCTCCTTCTCTGATGAGGATCCAACTCGTTTTGGAACCTTTGATACTGTAAATAATACACCATATTTTTATACCAAGGAAGCTCATATATAGAGAGATTTTTATTTTCAATATAAAATAGCATTGAAAGAGGGTTATCTTGGTCGTTAAATTATTCACTTGGTTCAGGATGATGAGCTAAGTGAAGGGTTAAGTCTCATCCCTTGATTTCCTTAGAAGTCATGATTGTCAAATCAAATGATCCTAAATTTTGGCAAGCCAATGTGCAAGTTTTCTTGAAATGTAAGTTTGTGAAAGTAGAAACTTGACAGCAGACAAAGGGACTTTTAACTGCGTATGTTTTCCCAAAATAAAATGGTGAAATTTTTCTACAGCTTTGACAAGAGAAAAAGAATGTTTCTCAATATAAGAGTACTTGATATCGTCATCTGATAGACTTTGAATCATGTAAGCTACATTTTTTTCATTGTTTTGGTCATCACATTGTAATAGGATAGCATAAATTGCCTCCTCAGTGGCATTGGTATATATGATAAAGTACTTCTCAAAATTCAGTTTCACCAAAACCAATGTTGAATCGATCGCCTTCTTGATGCTAAGGAAAGTATTTTAGACATCATGTTTCCAAGAAAAAGAACGATCTTTCTTCAAAAGGTTATGGATTGGTTTAACCATGACAACAAAATCGGGAACAAATCTACGAACAAAATTAATAGTACCCATGAAAGCTTGAACTTCTTTCTTAGAGGTGGGAGCAGGGAGGTTTAGAATAGAAATAATCCTCTTTAGATCTATATTTATCCCTGAATCAGAAACAATATGACTGAGAAGCTTACCCTTCGTGACACTGAAAATAGATTTGGAAGGATTTAAAGAAATGCTAAATTTTATGCAATGCATGAGAACTTTTCTAAGATGACCGAAATGATCCAACCAGTTCTTAGAATAAACAGTGAAATCATCAAGATAAACTTGGATAATCTTGCCGATCAAATCTTTAAAAGTTATCTACATAGCGCTTTTAAAGGTGGCACCTGCATTAGATAATCCAAAAGGCATATGTTCATAAGAAAATGTGCCCCAACATGTGGTAAATGTGGTTTTATATCTATCAGTCCCTTTTACCTTGATTTGATTATATCCAGAAAAACCTTCAAGTAAGGACATCATTTGAGATCCTGCAACCTATTCTAAAATCATTTCCATATTAGGAAGTGGAAAATGGTCTTTTACACTTTCCCTATTTAATGCGTAGAAATCAACACATAATATTATATGATCGGTGGTTTTCCAAATAGGGACCAGATTTGAAACCCATTCAGAAAATTTAATTGGAAATATTATATGAGCTTTCAACAAATTTTCCAATTCTTTCCTAATGGTAGCTTCAAGTGCATGATTGATAAGTCTTTTCCTTTTCCTAACTTGCTTTTCCCCTTCCTTGATAGGAATGGCATGTTGTATAAGAGTAGGATCAAAGCCACAAAGATCCTCATATGACCAAGAAAAAACATCTTGAAATTCACAGAGTAATTATGTGAATTTTGCTTTCTCTTCATCAAAACATTGGGCACCTAATTTAATGATCTTTGGAGATTCGGATGTCCCAATATTCAAGGAAATGATATCACCAACTTTCCTTTTTGACTCCTCTTCCTTATGTGTTTCTTTGTTTCCTATATCACTTGACAAAAATGAACTCTCAAGAGGAATCAAGCCCTTAGGAAATTTGTCATATTCAACAGAGATGATTTCCTTGGGCTTAAAAGGTTCATTTTGTATGAAAGCGCAAATTACTTCGTCACTCGGGAAAAACCTACCACAATTCTATGTTATCGGGGAGGTGAGGATGGTATAGAGATTGGAACGTAAAATCGGGTCTTTGAGTTAAGAGTTACCAAGTAGGAGAAGATGCAAAAATAGCTAATCTATCAACCATTGAATTAAGTTCCCTTTTAACATGAGTGATGTTAAATGATAACATATTTGAAATCATCATCCAAGCAACTTAAGTATAATTCTTTAGTAACTTGTTGTTTGGTACATAAATTTTCCGTACATGATTCATAATAAGTTCAAAATCACCAAATATTGTAAGGTGGCCACAACCAAGATTATACACATTTTCAATGCCCAACGATAAGGCTTCAAACTCAACAACATTGTTTGTACAAGCAAATTCCATCCTATAAGAGAAATTGTGAATTTTTCCTATAGGAGAATATAAAATTATGTCGGCTCCATTACCTTCATTTGAACATGATCCATCGAAATGCATGTGCCACATGCCATCGTCAAAATCAGTTGGTTCAAGTATAGTGTCACCTTCATCAACAAAGATAGAGTACACCCCCAAATCTTCTTCGAGATAATTTACATTGGGTTGGGGAATGCTCTCTATATAGGGTGAAATTTTTCCTTCCCTAAGAACCATAATGTTCTTTCCATTTCAAGGAATATATAAATGTGTACCATCGAGTGAAAGGTATCCACCAGTTAAGGCCTGTCAGTCCCTTCCCAAAATAATTGAGTAGTTACTCACCAACATATCAATCACTTGGATGTTGAGAGTGGTTCTTATCTTGGGACGAGCACACAAAACTAAGGTTACATCTTTGATTCCACCTATAGTTGATTGTTGTGAATTATTATAAGAGAGCATGCTTCTTGAATTTTTGTTTGTACACGATAATCCATGTTCTTCCATGATGATTTTAGAGATCACACTTGGACCAAAACCGCCATCAATTAGGAAACAATGAGATACTTTTTCCATAATTTTTACAGAAATGTAGAAAGGGGTTTTTTTTACAGGGTTCCTAAAGTTATTTACACCTATTTTATTTACAGTTGAGTCTTATTCTTTCGAATCTTTAGATAGATTGGCTACGGTAGAAATTTTTCCTTCCATAAAGTCCTTAAGATGCTTATGTTGTTTTGGGATGGTAACCATGTCCAAAAGGGTAGCATCTTCTTTGATTTTAGCCAACTAGTTAAGGATATTATACTTGGAAGAATGGAGAGGAGAATATACTCCTTGATTTCCTGAGGTTCTAACAGCTTGCGTATCAGCACTTTGAGAGGATGAACTCGGGGAAGAGGAAGTTCGAGGAGAATCAAATTTACTCTTGGGAGTGTAAGATTTATTCCTAGTATTTACTAACATAAAATCTTCTTGTTCGACCCAATCTAAAACAATGATAGTGGTCTAAGGCCTTTTACCAAAAATCTTATCTCTAGCATTTTGTTTAACCTCAAATGTATTTTTCATCGTGATTCTCTTTACAAAAATTGCACCAAGAGAAAGTCATCATAGCCTTTGGCTGAAAAGTGTTTTCAATAGTATTTCTAAAAGGAACTTGAGAAGAAGTACCAGAAGAATAGGAATAAGGAATTCCTTTTCATTCGTAGGCTATCATCATATTGTTCCTATATTGCATAAGTTGTAGGATCGTAGACATTTATGCTTTCTTAACAAAGTCCCCCTTAGGAAGACCCATTCTTTCAAGTTGCTCTTCATACTCTAGGAAAGCCTAAAGGGAAGAACCGAGATTGTCAATAGCATTTTCTTCAAGTCTATGACGATAAGAAGAACGTAAAGCATTATAATAATGCATGAAATCAGCTTGATTTTGGGGACAAATTAATTCAAGGATTTGAATATATAGCTTGGTGAAACGAAGGTTAAAAGATTTAAGGGTTTCACCATCCTTATAAGAAACATTGTTGTATTCTCTTAATTGATCAGGTAGACTATTGGGTTGTCCATAAGTGGACTTGAACCAATAAACCAATTCTTCCCATGTTGAAATAATCTTGGGAGGGAGATCAAAAAAATATGTTAAGGATTTTCCTTCGAGAGAATTGAAAAATAAGCACATGAAAGTGTCATTATCATTATCCCCTATGTTGTGACAAGCATTGGAAAATACTACCAGATGATCATTAGTGGTGATGGTATCATTTCCTGAGAATCTAGGTAAATGATCCTTGAATTTTGGTAATGTTTGTGTGGTTGGTGTGAGAATCAAGGGAAAGACACGTGCTAGGGGTTGGTTGTAGCCTCTTCTTTGAATTGAAAAAGTCCATATTTTTTAATGACTTTGGAAGGATTAGTAGTTGATTGGATAGGGAATTGATGGCTATAGATACTTCCAATCATGGATGAAGCAGAGGTCTGTGAGGAGGAACATGTGTACATGGATAAGAGACGAGGATAAAATCAAAATCTGAAAAATATCATTAAGATACACATGTGAGACTGAAATTAGAAATTGGATTTATATTAACTTCATTCTGAGATACGAAGAAAAACTCTCTTTACAAACCCCTGCGAGGGTGTGACCAAAGTCAAATTTAGAAGTCTCTGATGGGCACCATACAAAAAGACTTTGAAAACAAAATTAAACTAAAGATAAAGATCTAGATCAGCTTGCCATAAAAGTGTTGTCACTTGACTCTTTAGAAACAAGCTACTTAAAGGTATGACTCAATTTTGAATCATGTTTCCTTCAATAAGACCCTTATATCAGAAGTTCCCCTTTTGTTCTCTCTCCCTTTGTCTCTTCTTTTGATTGAACTTTTTTTCTTTCCCAACAAGTTATGGTAGTTCAAATACCTTTCTTTTGTTAAGCTTAATTAGCTTAACTAATAAGTTGAGACAAATAAATAATAATACATAAATAAGGGTCTATTTAAATAATAGCTAAATAGGTGGGACCCCTTGTCACTTCAATTTCATTTATTTAATGATCATCAAAATATGAAATATAACACCCCCAAAGTTAACTCAAATATTCGCCTTGTAACTCCCATCCTCATATAAATAGTCAATTTTTTTAGTATCAAAATAAAACACGACTATAGCCAAAAATAGAATCATATTCATGTGGTCCAAAACATTATGTATAAATGTGTCTTTGTTGTCCAAAACACTATGTCATCATACCAATAAAAAAACTCTGCAAAAAAAGAATAACATTAAAAAGCATTAAAACCCATATTTGTTGTGAGAGGCGTTTTCCCTGTTTTCACTGCCACCTTCTTTTGATCCTGTTTTTGATTTGTCATGTGCAACATCCTTTAATTGAATGGAACCTTGTGGGTGGATTTCACTGATGACATGGGATAAACTATATTTGAGTTGGAGATGAGAGGACATTGATTCAGAGGAGTCTTTGGAAGACTTGGAGGGTTAGCCACCCCTTTTTCTTTATCTAATCTTGGCTCGGGGAATGAATTTTTTAATCTCTTGCTTGCATGAGAGGACTGTATTGGTGAGGCAAAATGATCAACTTGTGCATTTGGGTTGAATGGTAGTGGAGGAGGGGGAAATGGTAATGATATTGTAAGCCAACTATGATGATGTACAATGGCCTGATGGACAATCTCTTGTCAGCCATCATTTACAGGTGGCTCTGGATGCATAGAAACATGAGGGGGGACACAGACACCCGAGAATTTTTTATGTGTCTCAAAAGGAGGCCTCTTAGCTCTAGGTTGAAAAATCCCTTGGCCAATTAAATTGAAGAATCTGGCTCGGAAAAGTGGATTCACTTCTTGTGGATTAACGTCAAAATGTATTGAAAATCATGGCCTTCTATGGCCTCTTTGCCAACTATTTCCTCTACCTCTGTTTTCACCTCTACCATTGCTTCCCCTGCTAAAGAAACCCATCCTCAAGAAATATTCCAATCAAAATATGAAAACTTTTAACAGTTCATTCACTAATACTCTACCTAAATAAAATGAAGATGTTGGCTCTATCATTCACAACAGAATCATAAGAAATCCATCCATTGATATAACTCACCGCATTTTGAATTCAATAATAAATTGCAATTTGAACAAGGAATGATAGGGTCATTGGGAAATGAGAGGCTTTGTAATGAATGAAAAATGGTAGCATGGATGGGAACCAACAAATGAATATTGTTGAAGCAAAATGCAGAACCCTTTTCTTCCAAAAACAATGTCTCCATATCAAAATTTCCAACACAAGTCATCATCCAATCCTTTTGAATCCCTTTCTTCTTAAAAATGAAATTCATAATAACATAACATGGGATAAATTAAGTGTATATGGGAAGGTGGTGGGAATATAATGAGCGAAAAGTGAGACTATGAACAAGAATGAAATGATTAATGTTTTATTAGATGAAATAACATTCATTGACTTTAAAATCAACATTGTTATTATTCAACAAAAATAATTTGAATATCCATTGTTTACCATGGGCATTTATTTCCAAAACTCCCACCAATTTTTTTTGTGCCATAACACTCTTTTTAAACTTCAACACACAAAATCTATAGCATGGCAACAATCCTTTTAAATTGCTCAATATGAATCTCAAAGGAAATTTACAGGATTATCAAACTTACAAGTTTCATTTCCCCTTTTAAAACCATATATACATCTTTTAAACTAGCATAATGTTCTATAGGAGACTGTTTAAAAAATGATTTGACTCAGTCATAATCATAACATAATGCCTCAAATCATCATGAGAGGAAGAGAAGCATAAATCTATCGACGTTTCATTATATAACATTTACATCACAACCTCAAATAGCAGTTGCAAAACCAACCGGGTTCGAAACCCCAATGCAAACCTAGTGGGAATCGTTTCCATAGAATTCATACTAAACTCAAAATTGGCCAAATTCCCTCATTGATAAATAAGAAGGTGATCCATGTCTCTGTGGGTCGAATCAATATTCCCACTGTTTAGTCAAAACAACTAAACAAGACTTTGAATCTGGGTTTACATTTATTTACTTTCCTGCATATTGGATGGTGAAACAAGTCCTGGAGCAGACTTGTGGGCATAGGTTTTGAACAGTGGTTTCAAGCAAAACCAAAAACAATTCCTCCCCATCACAAAATTTTCCTTAAACTTCCCAAAGCAGCTGCCAAACAAAATACACGGGCCATTCTTTCATCAAAAACCGTGGTAGTAATGAAACTACATATCTTTTGCGATCTAGGTATGAGGTGAGGGTACAATACAATAGTCACAAAACCTGATTGTTCCCTTTCTTTTACAGAGAAAACCCCTTTAAAATTTAATCACAAGAAATGAGCGAAAATGAACGCATTCACCATAAGACTTTTACCAACAGTCATACCACAATAATACCACCTTTTCTACAGGAGCCATAAGACCATATACTCCAAATATAATAGAATGTCGAATAATAATTCCAGTTGAAACACTTAAATCCCAAAAGGAATAAACCCAAATTGCAATGTATTTTACCCAACCAAATTGCCCACAAACAATCCATTGTAAACTTTGGAAAGCAAACACATTCTGCATGCAAACTCTAAGATCCAACAAAACAATTTTATCTGGAGCAGAGAGAAATCCATGAATGAAGAGGTAAAATACAATACTTGTTAGAAGAATGCTAGCAAATTAACAGATCACAATGTTTTCTCCGCCCAGGTCAAGCACAATGGAGGTGCTACTAACCAGAGAAACCAAAATGAATGCGAGGATAATAGTGACGGTGGTGGCTTTGAGGTCGGGTAAGAATGATGTGCATTAAATGCATGTCACTTCCCATCCTTTCACATTAAACACCATCAACCAAATCCAACTATGGAGCACACTTAGCCTCCAAAAACTTTGTTCCTAATATATAATATCGACCATCATATATCCAATAGCCATAAAACATAACATACCATTTCCATATTCACCTTTGAAACGGTTTCCCATATGATTCTCATAGCAATAGTATGCCCATTTAACACTTATCATTGAAATAACATGTCCCACATTCCTTGATAGTGGAGTATTACATTCAACATAATAATCATTTTCCCATATATATAAATATACCATGAGTTTGCATGTGGTTTGCACTTAGAGTCTGAGTAATATATCAAAGTCTAGGTGTAGAAAGAATTAAAATGTCTAATGAAATAAACCCGTTTTCTTTTAAAATCCAATTTCTAACACACCCAACATCCATCAATTTCACATAGAAACAGGTTAGGATTCCCTCCTTATGCCAAAAATGTGAAATATTTCTCATAAGGTAATCTTGAGTGCAACAAGCAGAGCCATTTCTCTTATTATTTTTCAAAATGGCTCCCACCTATTTAGTATTATTAATAAATATATATAAGTAATATGCATTGCAACCCATTTGCAGGAAGAAATTTTATGTTGCACTTTTGGGGTTCAACAATGGTATTATGACTCAGCAAATGTAAAAACACTCCTAAGTACTAGTCTTGATTTTCAATGATATGGTATGCTTTTAAATGTTGCTTCCAAGATGCAATCTCTACAAGTTCAATGAAGTGCAATCTTTCCTAATATGCCAAGAAGGACACCAAGAAGTAACTACCCAGACCCAAAATGCAAGGACAACAAAAATAAGGACAAAGAGTTTGACCAAGAATTCACCAATAAAGTGGCTTCCTATCACTTTGTAGGAACTTAACAGTCAGATTAGGGACCCAAGAAGTCTCAGCAACCATCAAAAATCACCCAACAGTCACTAAACTCATCCAAAAATACTCGAAAAATAGTGTACGCTCCCTAAAGGAAGACAGATCGCATATATGCGTGCCCTAAATGAAGACAACTCATGTATGTATGCGCCCTAAAGGAAGATAGCTCATGTATGTACGTGCCCTAAAGGAAGACATCTCACATATGTCAAAGAAGACACTGCCAAGGAAATGGTTAGGCCAAGAATCTCATACACAAAGAAAAATATAGACTATCAAGCAACAAACGACAGAGAAAATCAGGAAAATAGAGAGAAAATAAAGGGGAAAAACACCCAATACCCCAAAAAGGAGATCTCCCCAGTATGGTCACCAATTATGTTACGAGGAAAATATATCTATGGCTAGGGGTAAACCAAATCAACCCTAATCTCAAGTATGGTATATAAATAAAATTCTAACAAGAGAAGACTAGAATCCTACCTCATCTGGACGTCCGAAGAAGACCACCATTGAGCACACGACCCAAAGATTTACACCTACAACTTGTCTTAGACAACCGAGATACGCAAGCATGTGGTAATGATATATAATGTTAGCATATAAAGTAGAATAATTCATTAACATTCATAACAAATATTCCCATGGAAATCAATACAAATATTTGCAAGATATCAATTGGATGAGAAAATATTATTTCTATTAATGTAATCAACAGAAGTACATAGGTAACAATGATCCGGATTATTTTCAGCATGAAATGAGAGCGAAGATCTAATAAATAAATGTATAGAGATGTATCAGATATCCAAAAATATAGTAAAAATATATCAGATATATAAACACAAAGATACAGTAATACACAATTTCTATTAATGTGTGAAATGTACAGAACTGTAAAAATATAGAGTGAAAGACTCGCTAGAATGGTGGTAGCTTATCTATGAGAAGAGATGTGACGGCTACTCACATTCGCAAGAATATGATCGTTACAATGAGGCTCCAAAGGCCTTTTTAACATAAGTAAAATCCAAATCCCTAACCCCAAAAGATGAAAATCCAAAAGGTTTGCGGGCTTCGATGGGGCTAGTTGATACGTCAACTTCCCAGGTGAGTAACTTTTGCATACGATATTTGTTTGGGGCACTCAATACACCATTGGAAAGGAATAACCGAGAAGAAAAAATTTTGAATGGCCAAGGGGAGTTCCTTTACCATTATATTGGGCCCCAAATCCCCAAAAAACATTGTTTAGGGCCTCAAAACGGCCCCCAAATTTTGGGACCCAAAAAACTATCGAAAAACCACCAAGGTGGAAAACTGTTTTTTGAGCGAGTGGAATAGGTGGGTAGCCACCGATATCCACCTGGATTAGACAAAATTTTGTAACGGAACATAACAGAACCAATAAAATAAGTTCCTCCAGCTGGGCCTCCACCACTTCAATCCTCCATAAAGGCAAGCTCACGTGTAGGAGTCAATGAGGTTCTCCATCACAAGATAGGAAGAGCTTGGGAGTTGAACAGAAAAAGTTCATACTTTCAAGGAAAAAGGGATGCAGACTCAATTGAGATGAAATTTTAACAGATTATTTTTGCTCTCTATGATATGTTGAATGTCTTCAAGGCTTGTATATGGCTCAATTTATAGCCTCCAAATGGAATTGAAGAGTCGAGTCGAAGCGTTTCCGGTATACGGAAGGTCAAGGATCATAGATCTCATGACATGGCATGGAAAACCAATGCATTTTAATTTTTTGAGAACCAAAACCGATGTATGAGGGTTGTAATGGAGCATCCTGCATGCGTACGTGAGTTGTATAACTGGAAGATCATGTACATGTATAAAAATGATTATTTTTATCTCTCGTGTGATCAAAAAAAGGGGAAATGAAGTCTGCAAAGGGAAATGGAAGGCCATCAAAACAAGATGCATGAAGTGTGGAAAAATATGATATAACATAATGATCACTATTGTTGGTCATTTTTATCTTGCTTTCCTCAGAGCAAAGTGTCATCCATTGTATTAACATTTTCTGAAACTTTGGTATACATATTGAATTTCAAGTTGTCTTGAATGATGACTATCTTTATAAAAACAAATAAATTCGCCCAGATGGGGTGCCACGCGGAGAGGGAAGGACACGCAGATTAGTGTCGGGTGGTGCCATAAATGTTGGCCACTGGCTCCCATCTCCTCGCCATAAATGAATGGGACTGAACCCAGGCAGCGGACATCAAACGATGCGGCCTCTCACTCGAGCGAGCAGGACAGACGATCAGCGCATTAAGACCACAGCCTTAATGGCCAAAAATATCACCTTCGTCCTTATCAACCGCCATGGAGGATTAGTGATGCATTCGAAGTTTACAGAGTCGAAGGCTGAACCTTCGCAGAGCAGGGACAAAGATTTACTTCTAAGCATGACACGAGCAAGGGGGCGGCCTCGGAGAGGAGCAGCATGGTACACAGCCAATTCACGCCGGAAGTAGCAGAAGAATTTTGAAAAAGCATTGGCTCTAGCTAGTAGGAGGAAAACCAGGAAGTCCATGAGAATGGGAATGCCTCCCATGGCATATGTTGAGGAGATTGCGCAAGATGAATCCATCCAGAGCTACACAGAGAATCTTCTCTTCATGGTCCCAGACAATTGGAATCCCCCCGCCTGTTTTGGGAAGGATGCAGTAACCCCTACTCCAAGAACAATGCACAGTCCCAAGGATGCTCCAGCTGAGGAATTCACAACTTGCTTCGTGGATGAACAATTCCATATAGGAACGAAAGGAAACAAAGAGGAATTCACGACCAGCGAACCTTCTGAGGTAGTCACGCAGCGAAATAGACAGATAGAGCACCTGGGTGGCAATGTAAAAGAACGAAAGGATGAGGCTGACCAGCCACCACTCCTTCATCTAGAGCACCTCGATTTAATTTTTGACATACGCAGCATGTTGGACAACCAGATATTTAGGTTCATCCGCATAAATCAACGCCTTGATATGATCTACGCTGCCTACTCTAGTGCATCCCCGAGACGCCAATGCCCCACTTGTGCACAAGTCTACGCAATTACATTCAAGCGAGGAAAGAATGGAGGCGAGGATAAGAACATTGGCTAAAATGTTTTTTACATGCTTACAGTTAGAAACTCTTTTCTTTTGTTGCATACCAATGATATAGCTCAATTAGCTTGTAGTAATGCTACTGTTAGCATAGTAAAGACAATACTTGGTGTAAAGGTGGCCATGCATCCCGGTTTCCTTCGGGGAGGATGGCAGCCTATAATTTTGTTTTTGATAAGTGGCATGGCTCAGCCAGTTGTCTCGGTTTCCTCTATAAGCGGGACAGCTGGCAGCTCAACCGAACTATGTAATTCTGCAACTTTAATATAATAGGACCTACCTTTTTTACTCAAAAAAAACAAATAAATGATAATTGTCTTTACCAAAAAGTCAAATAGGGAAGAGAAATTTATACGATGGTAAATTATTAAGTTGATTTACAATATCCTTTTTAAATTAATAAATTAGTTCTTTTGTAAATAAAATATTTTTTATATAAATAATTATATTTAAAAATTAGATAAATAATATGTATTTATCGATATTGTATTAAAAGTAATTAATTTTTTCACAAATAAAATATTTTGATATAAATAATCATGTTAAAAATAGAAAATTTTAGGGGTTTAATTTCATTCATCGGTTAATTTTATTTTTTATTTTTTCCGAAAAAAGATTCGCCAAATTCTATTTTCTTCTAGAATTTTTTATTTTTTCCAAAAAAAGATTCACCAATTTATGTTTTCTTCTATAATGATTTGCTCAAATTCTATTTGATAAAATTATTTTACTCTAAAATTCACCAAAAATTTCTAAAAATTGTGTAAAATTTAGATAAACATTAAGCATCCTTCGATATTTCATTAAATGCAATATATGGAACCACATATGGCATTTCTTGTGAAACATGTCAAATCAAATTGTATATTTTTTAAATCAATAAATTAACTTTTCCACATACAAAACTAGTTTTTTATTTATATAAATAATTATAAAAAAAATCAGACAAGCATTTGACTAGCACTTGGATAATGGTGGTACAACCTATTATGGTGCTACCAAAATGTCACTCTATGGGGTTGTTTATGGACATATCCCCCCTTTTGTAGCCTTGTACAATCAAGCGCATCTAAGGTTTAGGAAGTGGATATCACTCTTACCGGTAAAGATGACATTCTTCGTACACTTAAGGACAATTTAGTCTTGGCTTAAAAGAGAATGAAGCAACAGGAAAATCAACATTTCTTAGAGCACTACTCTAAATAAGAAGATCAAGTTTTTCTTTGTCTCCAACCCTATAAGCATACATCTCTCAAGGAAAAGAGCCAACAGAAACTCACACCCAAGTTTTATGGCCCTTATCAAATCTTCTAGCGTATTATACATGTTGCCTCTACATTTTCTCTCCCATGCCACTCCAAGATCCATGTAGAATTTCATGTGTACTATTTGAATAAAGTGTTAGGGCTAAATTGTTGCATTCAGACCATTATCCTCGAACTTGATGAAGAGGTATCCATTTGGTTATAGCTAGAGGTAGCAATGCACAAAAGAGAGCATCGACTGTGACGACCCATTATCCACGAAGTCTTGATATAGTAGAAGGATACATAACCTGAAGATGTCACCTAGGAACTAACAACAACTTTAAAAACAATGTCCACACCTCTAACCTTGAGGACAAAGCTTCTTTTGAAGTGTGAGGTCATGTTAGGGTCCTACCCTAACCTCCCTACTTAGGGGTACTTAAGAGTTAGTTAATTAATGTATGGGGCCATCTTCTTTGAAAAATTCCCATTATGTGGTTGGTATGTGGTTACTTAATGTAAAGGGTCATCCTTATTGAATAAGGCTGATTAGTTAGTAGGTACTCATTAATGTTGGGACCATGAGTGTTTAGAGTTTGGGTAGTGAGAAACTATTTATAGAGGTGGGAAGCTAAGTAATTGGGTGTGAAGGATTATTATTGTATTTTATCTCTTCTTTATTAGAGGTTTCCCCCTTGAAAAGGAAAGTGAATATTGCTCCCTTTTGTCATATCAATGAATAGGAATATTTCTAAGGTGTTATAATTTGGTTTGTCTCTCTTTTATTTCATGTTGTTTTTTTATATATTGCTCTTAAATTATTTGTATTGTCTATTTTTAAGTATGCTACAAAAGAGCATGAAATATATATTGCATATTCTACAAAAGAGCATGAAAGATATATTTTTATCATCCAACAATAAGGAACATGGCTCAATTCTAATTAGATGACCATAATTTGGAGGTTTTGTTATCGATCTCCCTAATTATAAGAAAAATATAAACTTATAATCAATTGAATTGTATATACATAAAAGATAAAGTATCAGTTGGTGCGTGGTTGTAATACCCTAGGTCAAAGTTATTTAACCAACAAAACCCTTTAGATACCGACCCTTTCAGCATCACCTACATGAAAGTGAAGTGTCACCCGAGGTATCTATTGGCACTACAAGAACCAATTTTATAGAGGGATGAGTGGATGTGAGTTCATCAACATGTTCATTTATACTTATATACCATATGTGAAATATTATGTGACTCGTATCCCTTGATTAATTCGTAAACTAAATTATACAACACCTTTATAACACAGATTGTGACATAGACCATTCACTGAAACATTCATAATTACTATGCAACTCTTGTTTAACAAACATAGCTAGATATAATCATGCATAAATAGAATATCTATGAATAATCACATAAAAACACACATTCAGACACAAAATTTAACGTGGTTCACCCAATCCTTGGGCTACGTCCACAACGACTGGCTTCTTTATTATTATTCTTGTAATTCATCTCAGGATTTTTCACTATGATACAACAGATACATCATGATATCATTCCTTATCATGTTTAGTCACTCTACAGTGCAATCCTATCCCTGCAAAATATCCCCTAAACCTTCATACATAAACTCTCTCTCATTCTCAGCCTAATCTTTCAGTAGCAGCAACAACAACAACAACCTATTCTTCAACCCCCTATTCGTTCAAAAACCTATTCTTCCCAACCCATTACATATTTATACATATATTTCATGGCTCAAAAACTTACCCAAAACCCTATGAAAACTCATTATGACTCATTACAACTTATGACAGCACATAGTTCGTGCATGTTTTTCCGTCTTTCACGCCTGCATGTTGTTTTTCCTTCCTTTTCTCCTACGTGTTGTTTTTCCTGTTTTATCTCCTTGCTTTATTTCCTTGCTTTATTTCCTTGCTTTATTTTCTTTATTTATTCCCTTTCTTTATTCCCTTGCTTTATTCCCTTGCTTTATTCCCTTTCTTTGTTCCCTTCCTTTATTTTCTTATGCCCCACCAAATGTGTGTTTATTGCGCACTCCCATCCTGAATGTGCCTTTACTACGCACTCTAGTCATGTCTTCTCTTCTTTCCTCTTCTATTGTGCATCTCCTCAACCCTTAGGATATTTCTCCAAATTGCATCCACAAAACCTTTCCAACAGGCCCCAAACACTCACCTATGGCTCGTCCCGATACAAGCCTGTTGCGTCACTCCCTTCCATGACTCCATAAATTTTGCACTATATCAATGGCTATAACAACTTCTTTCCTTGCCTCAACCTCCCTCTCTAATATTTATTCTACGACCTATGTTGTTAGCATCACACTATTCTCTTCGCATTCTTTCTTATCTTGCTTCACCATGCCCTGCATCCCAGCCAATCTCCCTATTATCGTGAGTGCTTCATCCTGAAGGGGTTCCAAGCACTCTGCTACAGTCTTCTGCTCTACCCTCATCTGTTGTATATCATTGTATAATTGTTTTTTCACAAGGATGGTTGGCATGCGTTCCACTGGTGGCAGAGTGTTTATGCTTTCATTGGCTTTCTGTGCCTTCTCTTGTGCACATCTTACTCTTTCCTCAATTTCCTTTAGCTTTGGATTCATCGTTAATTGTTTCCAATTCCATGTGATTTCTTCACATAGCTTCACGCACTCCTCACCGAGACTCTTGATGTTTGTGACTGAGTTTATGGTTGTTCTATCTCTTTGTTTCTTCGCCTCAGGTGGTGTACCTGGTGTGGTGCATGCTTCCAACTCTCCAATCCTGTTGGGGAATCCTTGAATTACTTCATTGATTTTGGATATATGCTCCTCTATTCTGGCTTCTATCACGACTGGTATCTCAGGAATCACCCTATATATATTCTAGATGTCTTGTTGTACCCTCTTGGCCTTTTTTTCAGCCTTGTCCTTCTCCTGCAATACCTCAGTATGAACCTTTTATAGGTTTTCCTTCTTTATCGCTACCTTGGTTAACTCCTTTGTCCTTTCTTCTACGTGGAACTGTATTTCCTGTGCCACCCCTGCCTACAATCCTTGTAAGGCTTCCATAGGAATTTGTGACAACACTATGTCCAGGTGGCTTATTACTTGTGCATGTTCCTTCATCTCTGACATAGGGAACTCAATTATTTCGGGTGATATCTTCAAAATTTGGTGCCCTGTTGCAATCTCAAGAAGGTACGAAGTAGTAGATGTTCTCTCTTGCGTGATGCTCACTACCTCCAACTGTTGTTGCAATGTTGTCAATTGTTCTTTCACCTTTTTTTTCATCTCTTCCTATAGTTGTGACACCTATTGAACTTCCTCCTCTTTGTCATCCCTCACTTGGTAGCCAATTCTATCAATATCATCATAGGTCAATGTGTATATAGTTGGTGGTTTATGTGCTTTCATCTTCTTGTGTGGAGATGGTGTTGGCCCCTTACCTTTATCTTTCCTTTTATCCCCTACGTTTGGGATTGTCTCCTACATGTCCCCTGTGCCATTTCCTTGCTCACTTCCTTGTGCCTCATCTATTTCTTCATCTTCATTGTCTTGTTCCTCTTCCCATTTAGGGTGTTGTTTTGTCAACTAGAAGTTTCCATTCTTCATCCCAGTCATTGGGAATAAGGAATGAATCCTCCTCTTTCAACTTGTATCTCGTTGGAATCCACTGGTGTGTTGGGTCTCTTTTATCTTGGATATACATGTGGTGCATCCCTTATTTGAAGCATGCAATATCCTAGCAATTCTACATTGTTTGGGCGGTGATGTGCGGTGTATGCTCTATGATGCACCTGATCATGTCAAAGTAGACATAGAAGGTGAAATTGTTGTCTTGTTGTTGCACCTTGTGTGCAGTATGCCATAAGTTAACATATTGCATCATTGTACGATCACTTCGTGACGTTTTCAAAAATTGGCACTCGTCAAGCTCCCTCTAGGAAACCAATGCTATTAGTATGATAAGCCAAGCATAGTGAAATTACATTCCCTTCTCCTAGGCATCAGTGTAATATATCAAAAACTGTTTGACCAAAAATGTGGCCCAATTCATATGGACCCCTTCTATGCACTTCTCTGCAGTTGTTATGACTGTGGTCAACACCTCATCCTTCCATCATTTCCTTAGTAATTTGCAGGCCAATCACCTGCACTGCAAATCTAACTACATCATCACTTATGTTGGAAACATCCAACCCTCTCTTTCCTCTAAAGGTGTTGAAATTCTCTTTCATACTTTCATATAATGCCTTCTTCCCAACCTTATTTGCAAATAATTTTGTCGGATCCTCCCCTATTGTCGGCAAGCCCATTATCCGCTCAATCAGTTGTGTGTCGATTGATATTGGTGAATCTAGCCATAAATTGCCTTCGTGGATGCAGCTTAATGAAGGCGTTTATTTCTAGACTTCTGCCAAAGTGTGGGATTTCTAACAAGTTTAATATCCTTGATTTTTCTATCCTAGCTGCCCAACTCTGTGACTCAACCAGTATTGTGTCTGTCCCTGGTACATTTTTAGTGCGTAAATACTTGTCTTGTGCTAACTCAGGAAAATTTTGTGTATATGTTATGTCATGGTCCGAAAAATTCAAAGAAGCGACCTTTCCCATCATGTTCCCTTCAATAATGATAGTGGGTGGTATGTCTAGCATAACCAATAGGTACTTCTCATCACTGGGCAGCTTAACCTGTGGTTTGGTGTCCTTTCTCAGAGATATGTAATCCTTTAGAAACCTTGGCTGCAAAGCCAAAGCTATGGGTGTTTCCTCAAATTCTGGTGTGATCGATGGTCATGTTCAGGATGGTTTTTGTGTTGCGACAGCTGGTGCCCCAAATTTTGGTGGTGCCATTTCTCTTTACGAATGATGCTCCCCTTTCTCAACTAGAGAACTACTATGTGTCGGCTCGGGTTCACCTGTGGTCTACTATGTATTCTCCTATGCTTAGGAATGAAAATACCCTCTCATGTCGGCCCCTGGTGTGATTTTATAACCCTTTGACAGTTGTCCTTGTACATTTGTGCCTGAACTAATGGTCTAATCCATCAGTTGTGTACTCAATGCATGATTTAATGTTTCTTTGTTACCAAATATATCACTATATTTTTTCCTCGTACCGCTAGTCTGTCACAATCCCCAACAGATTTTTCCATTTATGACTACGTGTCATCTTTATGCCTTGTCATTAACACTTTTTAATCGTCATTGTCGCCTTTTAATACCTTTAGCGGTCTTGTTGGTCTTGTTTTTTGAAGTTTTTTATGTCTTACTTGTTCATTCACTACATAATGCTTTGCTTCTGTGTATAATCTCCCTACGCAATGCAGTTTCATATGTCTACACAACACTCACTTCTTCTATGCACTTATTGTCGTTGTAAGTTACTTAGTTTTTGTTTTTTCCTATTTTTCCTTTGTTTTTCTTTTCTCTTTTTCCACTTTTTATTTATTTATCTTTTTCCTACTATAATACACTACTATGGTACATTTTCTCTTGTGCAATTCATCCTAGTGTTATCGCACAAATCGGTAAGTGTGGACACAAACTAATCTCCCTAACTTCCACAAGAAGCTAGAACAAAACAAGACAGAATACAAACTTCACCTTAGAATTCATTGTCATATAAACTAGTTTAGAGAGGTACAAGTGGCATACCTTTTAAATGACGCTTGATCCTCGCTAGTGTCATCCTTGTTTCTCTATATCCGGCTTTGCGGGATGGTGAACCTGTTTAAGAGGCACAAACCAACAAAGAGAGAGAACAAAGATATATATATATATATATATATATATATATATATATAT